>JAJJMB010015535.1:3461542-3617569 GCA_023531105.1 Papaver atlanticum | reverse complement strand
GTTTCATGCTTCGTGCTTACAATTATTACTTCAAAAATCTATTAAAGACAAATATTAGAATCACTTTAAAGAAGAATATTGCATGAATATTGATTAGAGTTTATCAATTAATTGGTCAATGGTGGAATCCAGAATCTCGGTATTTTCTCATTATTATTGAAACAATTTTATTTAATTTTCAAAAATCCTTCACAAGTTCGAGGAACGAACCTTTTTACCACTACAACTACAAAACACATCAGCATGCATCTAACCTATTGCAGAAAAGTTAAAAAAATGAGCAAGCTTACTTTGGGTTTTATTTTAAAGTAGACTGATCTTTCTTTCCCTATTGCGGACAAGTTTTAAGTATGTTCCCTATGTCACAGGTTTCCACTAGTGAAACTGGATCAAATTCGATAAGATTGGTTAATTAGATTAACACATTATTATACATTGCGATGACAGAGTATCAGAGAGAGTTAAGCATATATTTGTGGTCCAAATTGGCCGACGATCTCATTTTTTAGCGATTAGCCAATCAACTGCTTTATTTTGATAAAATCAATTAATGAATTCAGATAACCACAGCTCCAGATGATACCGATTTAGTTAACCCCTTCACCATGTATATTGTTCAATATTTTATTTATTAAAATAATGTTGTAGTGATATGTGTCTGACCACTACCTACATGTGTCATAGTGCATGCACATGTCTCCTTCATGCATGATACCTGCTGTCTTTTCTCTTCCACTAACTACATATGTAATGGGAATAGCTACTCTATCTTACTTTCTTACATGTATTTAATGAGCAACACAATGAATGAGAAGTATGTCTGATTCTCCTTCTCTTTTGTCTCCTTCATGCTTTACTCTTTTGTCTCCTCCATGCAACAAACTTAAATACGTTATCAGCACTTTGTTCTTTGTTTCCACTTGAGCATTAATCATTCACAAACAAAAGTTGTTGGTTCTACCATTAATATCAAGTAGGATTTTCGAAAAGAAGATGGACTCAATTCGAACGGAATTCGAACTTTTGGACTCAACAGGACTTGAGTACCACCATTGGGTAGCTGATGTGGAAACCACCTTCGTGGCAAGGGACTACACCTCCACTATTGAGCCATCTGCCGACGCTGCCCGACAACCGAGAAAGACAAAGCTCATGCTCTTATGTTCCTCAAGAGGCACATCGATCATAACCTACGTTGGGGTTATCACCACTTGAAGACACCAAAAGAGCTATGGGATGCCCTAGAGAGCCGTTTTGGGAACATTCATGATTCCTTACTGCCACAATTGACTGTCCAGTGGAATGAAATCCGCTTCCTCGATTATGTCAAAGTGAATGATTTCCAAAAAGACATGCTACAGCTTTAGGCACGTCTAGATTTCTGTGGGAAGAAACTCACAGATGAGGAAATGATTCAGAAAACCCTATCGACCTTTCCTACCCCATCCATGATACTAGCGAACCAGTATCGTTTGGAGGTTGACAACAAAAGAATCACCACTTTCAGTAAGTTGATAAACTTACTACAAGTTGCTGAAAGGAACAATGATATTCTTGTCAACAACAATGCCAGAGATGTCGGGAAAATGAAAGTTCCCGAAGCTAACTATGGAAAGGTCAATAAAGGGAAGGGCCCCAAAGAAAAGAGGGCTCGACATTCTGATTCACATCCCCATGATCCATACCCACGTGGAGATAACACCTCTCGTGGAATAGGACGTAAGGGACATAATCGAGGCCGGGGGAGAAATGGTCATTCTAATGTTTGGCACAGAGAAGAAACTTCTGGCCATAGTGGTAGTGATCCTAAGTTCGAGAAAACCCCTACGAATCCCGCCACTAAAAAGGCTGCAGATGGAAGTGCGCCTTGTTTTAAGTGTGGATTCACCGAACATTGGTACAAGCATTGCAAGGCTAGCGCCAATGTAGCTGCGAGCTACAAAAAGTACCGGGAAGCTATCGAACAAGAGGCTAACTATGCATAAGAAAATACTGTTACCCCTGACGCTAACCTCATAATCTCAGATTTCCTGGGAAACGAGGACTTTGCCTCAACAATGGATGTGCCTGACTTTTCCTGGGCCTAAATATTTAGTTTCTTGTTTCATGGCTTGCTAGAATTTGTTGTTTTAATAGGTTGTTAGTTGCTTTGAGGTACTTTATATTTTCTTAGTCTACCGTTTGTTTAATGGTTTGAGTAGGTGGTGTTGTTGCTATTCATGTTCTTAGCATCTTTATGTTAATGTGTGTGGATTATCTATGAGTACTTGTTTTCTATCATGTTCTATAGAATTTTACTTTTTTATGATAATCTACTGTTTAGCATATATATTAGAATGGTAAGGATGTCAATCTAGTAGAACAGGTTTCTCTAAAGAAAATGAGATAAACTGTTCATATTTATAACCTTCCTACCTAATGTACTTGTAGGAATGTCTCAAGGAGAAATTAAATGTCTAGATGATAGTGCTACCACCCACACTATCCTATGAAATAGACAATTATTTGTTGATTTTACTCCTTATAATACATCTGTGACTACGATGATTGGATCATCACAAGTAATCATTGGGCAAGGTACTGCTCAATTCTTGTTGCCAAACGGCACAATGATTAAAGTCACAGAAGCTCTATATGCACCAAGAGCTCACCGCACTTTGTTGAGTTTCAAGGATATCCGTACAAATGGTTATCACTTGGAAACTCACTGTGAAAATGGAATTGAGTACATATACGTGACCTCTAGTGAATGCGGAAGGAAGTGCATCTTAGAGAAACTAATGAGTCAATCTAGTGGATTGTATATCACCACTATTAGGATTATTAAATCCCATATTGTTACCAACGATGAACTGTTGGCCAGTGACTTATATAAGCTTTGGCACGATCGACTAGGTCACCCAGGTCGTGATATGATGATCCGTGTTTTGAAGAACTCGCACGGACATCCCTTCTTTCGAATGAAAAAGAAAATGGGACAAAAGATTGTTACAATGCAAAGTAACAATGTGCATTCTAAAGTAACTGATGCACATTTTATGCCTTCTAAAGTAAGAGAAGCGCAACCTCCGTCTTCCAAAGTAATTGAAGCTCACCCCCTGTCCCATTCTTCTTCGTTGTCCTTATCGAAGGCACATCACTTATTCTGCAAAGCTTGTTCTTTAGAAAAGATAGGATCGAGACCATCCTATGCTAAAGATACCAAACAAAATATTCCATTTTTACAAAGAATACAAGGTGATATTTGTGGACCTATACATCTAGAATGCGGACCATTCAGGTATTTTATGGTTCTGGTTGATGCTTCGACCCGTTGGTCACACGTTGCATTGTTGTCCACAAGAAATGCTGCAATTTGCAAAGATCCTAGCACAAATTATACGACTAAGGGCTCACCACCCTGATCATCCAATCAAGTCTATCAGACTTGATAATGCTGGAGAATTTACATATAAAGGATTTGATTATTTCTGTATAATGGAATTGACGTAGAGTATCCCGTACCCCATGTACACACTCAAAATGGTCTCGCAGAAGCTACCATCAAAAGGTTACAGATGATATCTAGGGCATTGGTTATGCATTCCAACCTGCCTATTACTGCATGGGGGTACGCCATATTGCATGTAGCCTTACTTATTCGCTTTAGACCCACTGCTAGCCAATCATTTTATGCGTACCAGTTGGTAACTGGATATGAGCCTGATATTTCACATTTACGCATATTTAGTTGTGCCGTATACGTTCCTATTATGCCCCCACAGCGTACTAAGATGGTTCCACAAAGACGAGTAGGTATTTATGTTGGATATGAATCCCCAACAATTATCCGCTACTTAGAACCTTTGACAGGCGATCTCTTTACCGCTAGATTTGCGAATTGTCACTTTGATGAGACAACCTTCCCGTCGTTAGGGGGAGGTATGGAAAAGGACTTCCCAAGGGAACGACAAGAATTGTCGTGGTGTGTTCCCATGTTGTCTCATCTTGATCCCCGCACTCCACAATGTGAAAGTGAAGTGAAAAGAATTATCGATCTTCAGAATGTGGCAAATTCAATGCCTGATGCATTTACTGATATCGCTAAAGTGACGAGATCAAATATACCAGCTGCAAACGTGCCTGCAAGGTTGCGAATTCCCGACAAGGGAAAAGGTACCATAAATATAGGTACCAAGGCTGCACTCGGTGGAAGTGTAGCTGAGGCCGTGGCCCCCAAAAGGAAGAGGGGGAGACCACTTGGTTCGATCGATACTCAGCCAAGGAAGAAAAGGTCTAGTAAGGCATAAACTGATCCATATATCATCAATACAGATAATCCATCTCACGAGATTGTCTCTGATTACAGTTATGTCCATGAGTCTTTACTGGGGGACGCCCCGAAGTTTGAATTGATTCCAGAGAACAAAGAAATCTCCATGGATTGTGAAAGTTCATACGTGTTGATGGAAAGATCATCCACACATATTGATGATATATTCGTATATACTGTTGCTCGAGAGATTATAGAGCACGATGATATCGAACCACGCCCTATTGCAGAATGCCAAAAGAGAGTAGATTGGCCTCAATGGAGAGATGCAATCCGTGCCGAATTAAATTCACTGGCAAAAAGACAGGTATTTGGTGCGGTAGTGCTAACCCCACCAGGTGTAAATCCTGTAGGACATAAATGGGTCTTTGTCAGAAAGCGTTATGAGAAGAACGAAGTCTTGAGATATAAGTCTCACCTTGTGGCGCAAGTTTTCTCACAACGCCCTGGGATTGATTACGAAGAAACGTACTCTCCTGTAATGGACGTTATCACGTTCCGTTACTTAGTCATCTTAGTAGTTTCAGAAGGACTTGAAATGCAACTTATGGATGTGGTTACCGCATATCTCTATGGGGATCTTGATATAGAGATATTCATGAAAGTTCCAGATGGACTTCCATTGCCCAAATCAAGTAACTCTAAACTACGGAGTGTGTTTGCAATTCAGTTGAAACGCTCACTTTACGGATTAAAGCAATCCGGGCGGATGTAGTATACCCGTCTAAGTGATTATTTGATTGGGAAGGGATATACAAATAATGAATTGTGCCCCTGCGTGTTTATAAAGAAAACAAGTTACGGATTTGCAATTATAGCTGTCTATGTCGACGACATGAACATAGTAGGAACTCTTGATGAAATAAGAGAAACCGCACGCTATTTGAAATCCGAATTTGAGATGAAAGATCTTGGGAAAAGTCGGATGTGTCTAGGACTTGAACTAGAACATCGAGCTTGTAGAATATTAATCCACCAGTCTGCATATGTCCAAAAGATACTCAGGCAATTTAATATGGACAAAGTGCACCCTGCTAGCACTCCCATGCGAACTTTAGATGTACATAAAGATCCATTTCGTCAAAAGGAAGATGGCGAAGATGTATTGGAGCTGAATATCCCTATCTAAGCGCAATAGGCGCATTATTGTACTTAACACAATGTACTCGACAAGATATCTCGTTCTCAGTGAACTTGTTAGCTAGATATAGCTCAGCGCCAACGCAGCATCATTAGAATGGTATAAAGAATATCTTTAGATACCTAAAGGGAACCATTGAATTGGGTTTGTTTTATCCCTACGAAGACGAAATGAGAGCTGTTAATGTAATTACGACTCCTTACACCAAGACCCCAAATAATGTTTTGGTTGGCTTTGCTGATGCTAGGTACCTCTCAGACCCACACAAAGGTTGATCACAAACTGGATATGTGTTCACTATTGGGTTACATCGATATCCTGGAGATCGACCAAGCAAACCCTAGTGGCTACCTCCACGAAACACTCTGAGATCATTGCCCTACATGAGGCGGTTCGTGAGTGTATATGGTTAAGGTCTATCATTACACATATTCGAGGGACATGTGGTTTGGGTTCTACCACTGAAGAGCCAACTTGCATTTACGAAGATAATGCAGCTTGCATCGAACAGATGAAGCAAGGGTATATCAAGGGTGATAATACGAAACATATATCACCGAAGTTCTTTTACAATCAGCAACAACAATGTCTTCTAAACATTCAGGTCAGTAAAGAAAAATCTGACGAAAATGTGACAGACTTATTTACTAAGTCATTACCCAAGGCCACATTTGAAAAACATGTGAGAAGTATAGGACTAAAGAGATTGTCCGAGCTTCCATGACCCCATAGGACTAAAGGAACTATCCACCCCCATGAATGTATTAGACTAGAGAAATTGTCCTGCATCAGGGGGGGCACCTGATGGTATGTTGAACTCTTTTCCTTCACCGAGGTCACTTTTTCCCACTGGGTTTTACTACTTGGAAAGGTTTTTAATGAGACAACAATAATACCATAATACAAATCATGGGGACATGTCGACATCAGGGGGAGCATCTAACGATGTGATGTTGACGTAAAGGTGTGTTGTACTCTTTTCCTTCACCGAGGTTATTTTTCCCAAAAGGTTTTATTATCCGGAAAGGTTTTTAATGAGACAACAATATCACCAGAAATATAACTTATCGGTTGAGGTTATTCTTATCCTTGTAAGGGTTCGGGTTTATCTTCCACTTGTTTTTCCTGACACAGTTCTACAAAGGAGAGAAGTCTTGAAAGTTGACGCCATTCTAGAAGATCAAATATCGTCTTTCTCCTTCGACCAGTTTTTACCTCGAAGAATTTTTCTGGCAAGGTTTTGACAAAACAATGAGTCTGTAATGGTGGTCATCCAAGGGGGAGTGTTGTAGTGACATGTGTCTGACCACTACCTACATGTGTCATAGTGCATGCACATGTCTCCTTCATGCATGACACCTGTTGTCTTTTCTCTTCCACTAACTACACATGTAATGGGAATAGCTATTCTATCTTACTTTCTTACATGTATTTAATAAGCAACACAATGAATGAGAAGTATGTCTGATTCTTCTTCTCTTTTGTCTCCTTCATGCTTTACTCTTTTGTCTCCTCCATGCAACAAACTTAAATAAATAAAGAATTATGCTCAATATATTATCAATTATTCAATTCAGTACCGTTTGTAAAAAAAAGTTATACAAAGTATTAGAATTTTAATAAATAAATAATAATTGAAGTTTTTAAAGTAAACTTAGAAAATAATTTCTTCTTCTTCTTTTTTCCCCCAAAGAAAAACACATAACATGGATACTACCCTGGCTTGTAACACCTAGTGCTAAAGTGATACGCAGATTTGATAACCATTCATTCGACAAATCATTACTTAGAGCAAACTTATCAAAAATATAATACTTAGTTTATATGTCTAAATTCAACTCCAATTTTTACCAATGAAAATAATAACAAAATTTCACACTAGAAGAAGAAATGTCAAATTAGCCATTGTGAAGTGCATCTGAACATTTATTTCCTAACCTATTTTAGTGTTTACAAACCCAACCATATTAAAGCATTTTAAAAGAAGTAAAATATCTTCCGGTATTCCCCTTGGCCTTAATTGCTTGGGAAAAATTGAACTTCTTCCATTTACTGCTCGAACTAAACTCTGGTAGTCACCTTCTGGTTGGTGTTTTTGTACTACCCCAAGAGAATTAACCAAGGTTACTGCATCCAACATTGTCAGGCATTCCAGTTCCCCGGGTCCTAAAGTTCCATTGATGTTGTGTATTTTGATCCAAAATGGGTACGATACATCTTATCTTACTAATATAAAGAAAAGACCCCCTTTTCAACCGTGGACACCCTTAGTTACTAAAATACCCTCGCACATCCATTTCCTTTACTAAACTATCTATCTTCATCTTTGTTTTCTCTGTTGTGATCTTACTCTTCGAACACACCTAAACTGTGGATTGAGCTACCGGCTACGGCACAACAACGGGTACGAGAGAGATTACAATCACATTTTTTATATATCGAATTCGTTCAAATTTATGAATTTATTTTCACCAATTTTCTACTCTTATTTGACCTAAAATTTGAATTTTGTTTCCGGATTTCAGTTGCCATTTTTTTCGATTCTTTATAATTTTGGCAAATGTATGTTTTATATCCGTGTTCACTTTCAAAGAACCCATTAAATTTGTGAATTTTTATTTTAAAATTTGTGAAGTTCAGTTGTTTGTTGATTTTCCTGACAGAAAAAACATGTTTAAATTTGAGTTTAAACTTAATTCTCATACATTTGGTGACTGAGGATTGACGATTTTGTATATGTTTATCGTAAGATTCGTAGAGAAAAGTGAAGATCGGCGATTCTATGTATGTTTATTGTAAGAGCGTGATAGAAAAACCTGAAGATTGTGCTTCTATTCAACCTGTTGTATTTCTTAGACCTCTGCATCATACTTTTAAAAATTATTTGGTAACTTTTTGTTTGTTTAGCTAACATTTAGACGAGTATGGTTTAGTCATAGTGGGGATTGTTTGAGACACGGTATCTTTTGAGCCCAAAACTCTTTAGCTACTGATGATTTTTATTAAGAGAGGTAAAGTTGAGAAATCAAATGAATACTTTTTAGAGTTTGGTATGTCTCTCTATGCTTCAATTATTGATTGTGCGACATTGAAGTCGAGATGTGCTTTAGACGTCAGGCAGTTATCAGTCATAACAAAGGTGTTCAAAACCACACTTCGTTCTTGCTTTCTGGCCATGTGTAATTGAAAACACCATGGTTCTACAAAATGCTCCTAAATCACCTAATAAAATAATCGCTTGTTTCAATTTGACCGCATATTATGTGTAAACCAAGTAGTTGCTCTTTTTCATGCAGGTGCATTAGAGATGTACGAAAATTAGATAGTGGCAGTGATCTCCATTAAGATGTGATTACAAAAAGGGTCTAATGCTTTAGCAGCTATCGAGGAAAGATATTATTAAGGTGATTTGCGAAGTTGGCATGCCAACAATTTCTTCCCTTATCGTTTTTGAATCATATGCATTAGCACGCAAAGTACCGGTTATAGAAGTTCTCTTTTATGTTTCTTGATCAAGGATATACCTCTTTGTAGCAATGGCAGGCAAGGAAGTCTTTGTTCACCCGTCACAGCCCTAGAATCATAGAGCAAGAATCGGCCGCGAGTTGTTGTAAGGCAGAATTATGTTCGTTGCTGAAAGTGTTTTACTTAGCCCTAGAATCAGTGGGCAAGAAGCGGCCATGAGTTATGGTACGGCAGAATGGATTGGTTTTTTTTTTTTTTTCCTTTTTCTTTTTTTGTATACAAAATGAGTATTTGTAAGAGACTTGGTGGTGTGTTGTGAAGATGAGATGTTGTTGTTGATGTAGACTGCAAGGTGAAAGTTTGTTATAGTTAGATGGGAATGCTGGGAGATGGTCTGAAGAGGAGCAAAGCTTCTCTCTGCTTCTGGGAAGCTCAAAGTGTCCGTTGCAGCAGCATCTAGAAAAGCAAAAACCTTAGTTCTGTAATTATGTTCGAAAGAGTTAGGATGGAATGTGCTCTTGGTGATAGCATCCTTGGAAGGAAGGAATTTGATGCAAGGCCTGTGCCCTAGGTGTCACAACTGAATGCAAAATGGAGACAACTATGCGGGATGATGGTCAAGTTGTTAATGTGATTGACACACCAGGTATACATTGCACTTGCATAATTTTGCATTTGAATTATCTTTTCTTTTTCTATGTTTCCACAGCAAATATAAAATCTCAAGTGAGGTACTTACCCAAATTCTCGAGGTGGTAAGTCATTTTTTCAGGTTTTTAGTGAAGGATGTCATGAAAAGAATGGGTCCTGATGCTGAGATGAATGCCCAGACTTCTTAAAGTTAAAGGATGTGGACTGTTAAATGATTGTCGAATATAAATATCTTCTCTAACTTTTTTTGTATATGTTAGTAATTGATTTACTACTAACCAAAGACCAACTTGAAATGTATATGGTAGTCTTTGTGTAGGCTTTTTTTGTTTTTGTTTTTGATCAGAGTCTTTATGTAGTTTTATGTACCATTTCTACATTTTTTAGCCCCGTTAGTCCTGATTGAGGATCCGAATAATCTGTCAACTCTTTCTTTTTCAGCAGTTTGAGAATAATCTGTCAACTCTTTCTTTTTCAGCAGTTTGATTGGTAAAGCATTAGGTTCACTCTGCAGGCGCATCGTGCGTGCATCCTGACTAGAAAATCATGTTTTGCTATATATCAATTTCGGCAGGCGCATCGCGCGTGCGTGTTATACTAGTCACAATTAATTTTAGTCGAATTTTTATCTGGAGGACCCATTTAGGAATGTCTTCGAAAATACTAAGGAACAGTTTTGGTATCAATCAAGGAACAGTTTTGGTGATCAGCAAAAATCTCTTTCTCTTCATTTTCATTCTTCTTATCATAGGTCCGCCGTCCGCGTACGTTCTTACATGGACACCTGAGTCCTTAGCAATACTAAAAAATAAAAAGCCTAAAAACACATCACGCCGGTGGCTATAACGCCAAGTGCCTTTTGTTTTAATTGGTTTGTAATTAAATCATGAAAGGAGTACTTGTCATTGATGGTTGTCTGAAGAAATTACTCAACTTATCATCGGCACTGATAGTCAAATCATGACCAAATCTACCTTCCGTAACTTATGATTGTTTCTCTCCTGGCTTATTTGTTTATAGACTTCCGGCCGTACATGAAATATTTAATACTCTGAGTGTGTGTGACGATGTGGATCACATCGCCATGATTAAGGAGATGATTAGTGCGTGGGATCGGGATGTGAAAGTGTGGCCGGACAGTGTTTGTTGACAAGGTTTACTAATATCTAGCTCTGACATGGATTATATAATACTTGATAATGGATCCACTGTGCTAGATGATAAACCATGTGTACTAGATGATGGAATGTGGGAGCGGCACGTCGGTTTATAGGCCCCCGTTAATATAGAAATTAATTAAGACATTGATTAGAACTATAAATCTCTCACAACTTTGTAAGAACTCAAAAACGATCAACCAACTACTATCTCAATTTCTCAACCTTTTCAAGTCTTCATCTCTTCTGTCTCCGATTTAAGAGAGGTAAATAATCATTGCAAATGATTGGGTTTCATAATTTGTCCATTGTTGTTTTTGCAATATCTTTTGATCTGTGTTTCTCCAAGTGTATTTCAATAATTGTTATAGGTGTTTTGTTTCTATTCTTAGGCATTTCATCAGTGCACAGAACTCATGATATAACCTGTCTTATGATAGATCCTTGTAGCAAAACTCATGATCAATGCGATTCAATAAGATGTACGTAGAAATCTCCGTGAAATTGAAACCTAAATCAACTCAACTTGTGCAAAAAATTACTCTACATATTATCCGAGCAGTTTCCAATCCAATTATATGATGGTGGTTGTGATCACGATATGTTGCAGAGTTTTTAATTAAGGATGCCTGTTTTTTAGTCGTCAGACTTAAAGCTTTTATTTCATCTTAATACCTTCCGGGGGGGCATGTGCACATGAGATTGAAATGGAAATGTCGACATATACGTTTGTAGTACTTTTTGTTGTTGATAGTACACATTCATAGTACATATTCCTTCCTCTCTAATATATAGTAGAAAACTAGAGACAAAGATGTTTGATTTGGTCGTGTTCAGTGCTTTTGTGTCTTGCGGTTTGGATTAAAAATCTGTGCACTTTAATCACCTTTAGTTTGAAATTTGGGACTCACCGGACATCCATGTATTTTAAACTTTTGTAGGTCGTTGGTCGGAATCGTTGATTTAGAGAATTTCATCTAGTTCGAGGGTGAAATACTTGTTCAAGTCATGGATGATGGAGAGTTAGATTTCTCTAACCAGGTTTTAAAGATGGACCATCAATTACTGACGATGGATAGTTTTTTGGAGGATTTCCTTGGTGATAGGCATGCAGCAGGTACTCAAACCCATGCTTCCAACCCAACTGAACAAGATGCACCTGGCGCACAAAGTTATTTTCAACACCGTACTAAAAATTATCCTGTCGAAGAGAAAACCACTACCGAGGAAACAGATGGCTCCGTTGAAATTAAATCAAAAAAACGTGCACCTGGTAATAGGGAGTCTGTGCGTAAGTACCGCGAAAGAAAGAAAGCCCGGCAAGCTTTAATAGAGGATGAACTTACCAAGTTGAGAATCGTAAATCAGCAGTTGTTAAAAAGGTTGCAGGGACAAGTTGCTCTTGAGCAAGAGATAGCTAGGTTCAAGTGTCTGCTTGTGGACATTAGGGGAAGGATTAAAGGCGAACTCGGATCATTACCTTATCAAAAACCAACTCAGGGTATGGGTGGTGGAAGTTTGCGGAACATGCCCCATTCTACCTTGTATGGAGCTTATGATGTGAACCAGTGCGACCTGGAATACCCCGGGTTAGATAATCAAGATGTGGACGTATCTGGCGGATTTCAGATCGAAGGTTTTGGAGCTTCTGATGGTAGTTACCTACCGTGTGTTTGGAATAATAATTCAGGATATAATGAGTTTCTAGATTTTGAACAAACAAATGTCAAGGTAATTACTAATGTTAATAATCCTTCTGCTGCTTCCAAGAGGCGAAAAGGAAAGGTCTCAAACAAAAATTCGAATAGATAACTAGGAAAATGTTATAATGATCCAACTTTGAGTAATTTTAAATGCTTTAATTAGTGCCTTCAATACCTCTTTAATTTTTTTTATAATTGCATTAGGCTAACTCCTATGGTCTTCTTCAAATCTAGCATCTTGATTGGAAGTCTACGTCAGCTAGAATAACCCCATAAGTCCTATGGCAGTTCTAATCTAATATCTAGATGTGCTGAATCATTCCCCGTGGTAGCGCTGAATGGAACAGCACAACCATCTTAGCCGTCGGATCAAAAAATAAAACAATCTGCGCTGAACCAAACAACGAAAGTTGATTTTCTCTGCGCTGAACCATTGAGCGAAACTATCTCGTTACTAGTTGGAATGCGAGATATAATTAGAAAGAGAAGTAATGTTAAAGAATAGGCAACAATTTTTGTCTAATCTAATAGCCAAATCTGGCCTATTGGACTTAGTCTTAGCCTTAGAAAAATTGTCAAAAAGCCTATTTTATCTGCATCTACTATGGATAAATGATGCCCCACTGGGATGATATAAAAACATACGTTTCAACAAAACAACCCGAATCTCCCAAATCCAGACTAAGGCGCTAATTCTTATGGTCCTACAAGTTCATTCAACTTGCAAAACCATTGCCAAAAGCCAACTTTCAAGTTGTGGATCAAACAAGTGTTTGAAGCAAGACTAGAATAAGGTTTGACACGCTTAATTAATGGTTTCACGAAAACAAAATTCACTTTTTCGCTAAATGGTTTGGCAAATGAATGATGTCCACTGATTGTTTGAATGGTTAATTCGCCCACCATTGGAGATCACTGGACATAGTTTATGCGCGCAACCATTAAGTAAGTATCCTGTATCCCTAGAGATTTCAGTGGCTTGATACTCTATTGATGGGTGGCACGATGACACTATCCAAATAATCAAACAACAACAATCTTTAATTGGTTCATCAATTAGAAGATCTTTTACAACAACTGAAGGATCTAGACCTACTTTTATACATAAAAAAAGTATTGGTATCCTTCATGACCCTTGGTTTAATAAGGTAATAATCTAACTTTACTGCTCTTTAAAGGTTTATGAAATTGCTTCAGAGAATAATAATTCTTGGTGATTCCAGTTAATTTTGTGTATAGTTGGATAAATCATTGATGAGAGTGGTCTGATATTGTTAATTAGGGGACTGCTTTTTCGATGACGGAGAGAGATCGAACCTCAACCATTCTGGTATGAATCAATTTTACTTTGTGCATGTGTGTGGTCTCTGAATGTGTATATGCTTGTAGTTGTGCAAGGGAGATGATTGCAATATTTTTGTAATTCATATCATCTTCATCGACGAGCGAGACAATGGATGATTGTCACCACACTTGATGAGGTAGTTACAATCCATCTGCTGCTTTTCAAAATTCCTATTATGTTATACGGTGTTCGCATGCATAATTTGAGAAATTGGGCATGAGCAGGAAAGTAAGTTAACGAGATTGCAAGGTAAGGGAGCTTGCGCTGTCTATTTGCATCACAAGGATGATGCAAGGCAAAGATGGCATGAACCTGGATGATGCACCCTTGCCATGATTAAAAGTGCATGCTTCCAGCTCATTGTCAAAGCGAAGTAAGGATGCAATAAACAGGTCTGTAATGACCTATGTACTAGTCAAAAGCATGACAAATGCTCGAAAAGTACTTTTAAGTCTGTAACACATGCTAAATCCACAGTCACTACCAGATATGTCCTTGCACCCGGAACAGAACAAGGGTAAGTTGGAATGCCATGGATCTACGTATGAAGTACAATGCTTGTAAAGCTTATCGAGCAAATGCAAATCCACGTGTCTGTCGCTGGTCAGAAGCGAAGTTTTACATCCTGGTTACTTAGTAGGAGCGATGCATTAGGGAGTTTTGGCCTACACAGTGCGGTGCTGCCAGAGAAAAATTTTCTGTCCTTCACAGGGATACATCTTCAAGATGGCGTGATCGCTGGAGTTATAACCCCACTTAGCTAGTGGTAACCAATGGAACCGCTTCCTTGGCTGATGTCCACTTATACATCTCGGATAGTTTTAGTAAATGCATCAACCCTTTCTGTATGTCCATCAGTCCGTGGGTGGGTATGCAGTTAAGCTAGTTCCCAAGTTCTTGAAGAGGTTATTCCAAAGTTACTGGTGAATACTATGTCTCTATCAAAGACCATAGATGATTGGTAGACCACGAAGCTTCAACTTGTAGATGATACTAGGCCTTGACCCATGCCGTAACGGTACGGGCTTTGACGTTGGTTAATCTTTAATATCGTACTAATTGTGTCCCGAAAACTTATCAACTCCTGTTGTAGCGGTTTTTGTCTTTTAAATATGATATAACGCTTAACCTATGTCGAAACGGCATGGGGATAATTTTTATCTGGATATTAAATGAGGGAGGATGTGTCAAAGATTTTGCCTACGTAATGTGGGTTGTGCAAGGCTTGACAAGCCGGCGTAAAAACTATGTTATACTTTTAGGAGATATTCTCTAGTCGACCCGGTACTTGCTACTGGAAAAGACTTTGGATTTGGATTAAATGAGGGAGGATCCCTTCACACTCTTAGATTCACACTATCGCACACTTTGGAAGATATTTTTCTTTATAAAACTTAAATATGAGAGTATTTGAAGTTATTCTGGGAATATGCCGTCTCGCAAAGCTCTACATATCCACAAAAAATGAGCATATTCCGAAATACTAAACCCCACCATCTACCGATCTTAATTTTAACCGCTGAAAATTCGTTGGTTTTCGGCGGTTGATTTTCAAAGTAGTAGATAACGGAGTTATACATTTCAGAATTTTCTCATTTTTCGTGGGTATGTATAGCTTGGTAAGACGAACATATCCCCAAATATTAGCTTCAAATATGCTACCGTTTGGTTTTTGTAGAAAAGATTGTCCCCAAA
The DNA here is from genome assembly GCA_023531105.1 of Papaver atlanticum. Lineage (NCBI taxonomy): Eukaryota > Viridiplantae > Streptophyta > Magnoliopsida > Ranunculales > Papaveraceae > Papaver > Papaver atlanticum. Next base: position 3,602,100 of record JAJJMB010015535.1, on the reverse strand, counting down.
GTGTGAGATATTGTAAAAATAAAAGTGTGAGGGGATCCTCCTTCATATTAAATTTAATCTTTATTAATTATCGAGTTTACCCTCCTTATCTTTACAAAAGTAAAGGAAAAAACAATAGATATTTCTACTCTGCAGTCCACGACTCGATAATTAGTAATTTCATATGTTATGATTTTGATTCATGTCGTTTGTCTGCAGTTATTAATTCAAGTTTTTTTTCTTTCAATTGTCATGTGTTTTATCCGAGTTTACGTTAACATTAAAACGATCAACCATGTTTTACACTTTATAATGTTACACGTCTTGTGGCGTCACGGAATTAACATAGTCTATTATTACTCATCAATACGCGCCACCACCACAAAACCACATGATACCATTTCTTTCGCCATAAAACTACTCAATAAATCTTTAACTTCAATTTATAAATAGTACTTATCACATCTATATTTAAGGTTTAGTCCACCAAAGTTTACATGTTTCTTTAAAAAAAATAGCCCTCTCAGTGTCAATTTCTGACTCCGCCGCTGCTACCACCACTGCCGCCTACCCCCTGTAGGTTGTTGGGAGTAATTCTAATTTTCAATCACAAACACCATATATGAGGTATAGATAGAACAAAATTAAGTCGTTAATTAATTTGTCCCATTATTTATTTTTCCGTCCTCTTTTGTGTTGTAATCAATTTTATTTTAACATTAAAAACCATGATTTATACGATATGGTACCAAAGATGGCATAGGTGCCATTTGGTTGATCCAATTGTCATGAACAATTTGTCATATATGATTTGGTATCATCCCTGAAATATATGGTACATGCCTTTTTCAATCTTGCTAAAACAACCAACCGCATATTTCACAATACAATGTTATCCGACTATCCGTTTTGTAATGACACGGTACTAATATTGTCCACCACCACTCACCAGCACCCACCGCCACTACTTCTTCCAGCACCACCACCAGGGACAGAGCCAGGATTTTGAGGAAGGGGGGCAAAAAATTCTTGAAATTGGATACGGGTGCAAAATACACTTAATAGCCCATTTTATGATAGAAAAAAAAATCAAAAACAATTGAAATTGGGCTTGGCTACGCCCCTGACCACCACTAATGTTTCCGCTTCCAGCACTTTTTAAGAACGCCACTGCTTTCACCACCAGTGTCTATTGATGTCATTTTTATTTTTACCAAAATTATTTATTAATGGAAATACATATTTATTAAATTAATTAAGGGAACATTTATAGTGAAAAAATAAATAATAGATCATTTATTATGAGCAATTAGTGAAAATCTAATTAATAGAACACTTTATAATGAAAAAAATTAATAGATCATTTATTATGAGCAATTAGTGAAACAATATCATTTATTAATGCCACGGGTGTTATATAAATTACATATAATTATATTAGATTATTTAGTGAAAATTGTTTCTACTCAAATTCTTCTGGACTTTTGAACAGACTCCGAAAAACGGGGCATTCTATATACATATATAATAAATGCCAGTCGATAGTCAAATTATAATGTGTAATCTGAGTAATTTTAGTAGTTTCTCGCTAAGTGTATCTATCAAGATGGATCAAAAATGTTACTTCCACTAAAGTTTAAAGAAAAGAAATAAAAAATTGGTACTTCAGAAAATCTCACCCTTCTGGACCAAATTTTTTTGAACAGATTAAAACCTCGGCGACCTAAGATAGCAAAATTTTCATAATCTAGCTAATAACAAAATACAGAAACCCAAATTCAACCATGACATTATTGTAATTAAGTAGGCTATCATTGAAAATGTGTACTTCAGTTAAATATACAATAAATAAATTCAAGAAAATGATAGAAACCCCAAAAATTCATACATGAAGCGATGTCAAAAGAAATGGTTTTCTCAAATATTATTACCTCAAAGTAATTTGATTGGTCAGAGATGTACGTTTTGGTGGAAGAGGATTGAGGGAACATGGAAAGAAGATTGACCAGAAGTATATTTTTGGATTTAAGTCTTCTTTTTCTTTCTTTCTGCAATCTATCTCCCCTTCCTAATTTTATTTTTTATTTTTGTTTGCTCCAAAGTGAGGAATTAAAGTTTTCAAAATCACTCATCCTAACTGATGTGAGTGAGAGAATGAATTGCTCTTTTTATGGGAAGATAGGTTTGTTATTTTCAGTTGATCAAATTTCTCTGTTTTGATTTTGACTTTTGAGATGGGATGAAGAGAATATGTAATGAATTTCTCTCAATTAAAGTGTTCATTCGTAGGATCGACCGTAGTCGTGAATTTATTAATCGGGAGGAAAAACCAGGACCGGTCTTTATCTTTCATAACTTAGCGAAGCTTCGTTTTATAATACAGTACAAACAAATAGACAGAAAAGTATACCTAGCTAGGGTACAACCCTTACCGTAACGACAAATCTCGACAATAAGTAATTTTTTGTGTATGGATTTTGACTTGTGTCATTTTCCTTTAGTAATTATATGACATGAAAGTCTGTTTTTTTTTTTTATAATCTTCCATGTACTTTAACCGAGACTATATTTTATCATTAAGGACGATCAACCACATCTTTTAGTTTATAACGTTACCCATTTTGTGGCGACACAAAATTAACATAGCCTATTACTACTCACCAACCGCCGCCGCCACCACCACCAAACCATATGATACTATTTCTTTCTCCACCATAACCGCCGCCAACCTCCCATTAGTCATTGTTCGTACTTCTAATTTTGAATTACAAACACCATGTATAAAGCTTTAATTGAACAAACCCAGGTCGTTAATTAATTTATTTTCTCAGCAAAAAAAGAAAAGTTAATTAATTTATTTCATTATATTTTTTTATTATTATATTCTCTTTTGTATTGCGATCAATTTTCTTTTAACATTTAGAACCATGATTTATACAATTGGGTACTAAAGATAGCAGGGGTACCGTTTAGGTGATCCGGCAGTTATGCTTATTTTTTTCTTAAATAGCATGGTATCATCCTCAAAATATGGTATCCGTTTATATCAATCTTGTTAAAAACAACCAACTACATCTTTTACAATACAATGTTACCCGTGTTTTAAATATACAGAACTAATATTGTCCACGACTATTCACCAACACACACCACCATAAACCACCCATCGCCACTATTTCTTCCACTACCACCACTCACTAACACCCGCCACCGTTTCTATCAGCCATTACTTCTTACACTACCGCCACTAATTTTTATTAATATAATTTTTACTAAAATTATTTATTAATTGGAATACATATTTATTAGATTAATTAAGAGGACATTTATAATGAAAATTTAATGAATTATTTATTATGATCAATTAATGAGACACTAATTGATAAAACATTCATAATGTTTTTAAGGTGAACAAACTACGGCCATTGATTTATCTCCTCCCTAGACAAATTTGGACCTCTCTTTATCTTGCCTAACTTGTCCAAACTGTGGTTTATATTCTTGATAAGCTCTTTAGTTGGAGTGTAGGAGTGTTGTAGGCCAATGAAATGGTTGTATTTAGTGAGCATGTCTACTACCACCACTATGCTATATCTTCTCTCACCTTTTGGTAAACCTATAATAAAGTCCATAGTAATGTGTTTCCATGCTTGAGTGTCAAAGGGTAGTGGTTGTAAAAGTCCAGCAGGTAAGTTGTGCTCATCTTTATTTTTCTGACAAACACTAAGCCACAAAAAGAAATATTTCTTTCATCATACCAGAGCAGCGGCCTCCTACTGCGGATGAATGGATAAATAAAATGACGTTGGTTCTGATGATATTTTGGATACTATACTTCCAATGTACAGTCTACTTTTGTATATGAGAACTTCTTTCTTACAAGAAAATTCTCAATTGAAGAGAGAGAAATCAATAGCTGAGAGATCAAATGTTTAGCCTTGTTATTTTGAGGGTAGTTGTTTATCACACCCGAAGTCCGAGAAGGTTTGGTAACTGTTAATAAAAGTAATTTTGTATCATTCATAGGTTTTCTTGAGAGGAATCTTCAAATTTATTCTCAAGTAACCTTTCGTACCTGATCTCATAGTCAAATCCAAATAACTTGATAGACCACTTTTACTGTAGAACCTGTGTGTTTTTGCTCAATGAAATATCTGATGCCTTCGTGGTCTGTCTTGATTATGAAATAATGACCTTGCAAATAATTCCTCCACTTTATAACTGCTCACTCAATTGCTAGTAGTTCCTTTTCATAAGTCGAAAGTACCGAAGCTTTAGGTCCTAATGGCTTGCTGAAAAATGTTTTAGGCTTGCGTCTCGATATCAACACATGTGGCACCAAAGATTGGCATAGTAGACATAGCCTGTTTGGGAGATTGGAAAACCTTAGTTGCACCTGCAGTCCATTTAAAAGAATTTTTATTCAACATGTTAGTTAAAGGCCTACTGATGAAACAATAGAACTGTATTTTGGGCACTACCCATTTTTGGTGGGGGACCATTATGTGATAAGAATGTCTACCCTACACTTATAAGGGGTGTCCTAAAGTGTGAAAATGACTAACCTACCCTTTTAGTTCGGTTACGTCGCAACTTTTTTTCGTTTTTTTCCTAGCCGAATTTTTAGTTCGGTTTTGTCGCAATTTTTTTCTACTAACCGATTTTTTTTCTGAAAACCTATATATTGAGTTCGGTTTCGTCGAGAGATAAAAATTCCCAGCCGAACATTTAGTTCGGTTACGTCGCAACTTTCTTTTTCCTGCCGAACTTTTTCTCTGAAAGCAAAAACTCCATTAAAGCTGAGTTCGGCTACCTGTGTCTTCAGAACCATTAGCCGAACTACACTTGCAGATGAGTTCGGCTACCTGTTCTTCAAATGTCGTAGCCGAATTTCATTTCCATGGTCGAAATCAGTTTATAAATTTCTCATTTTTTCGAAAGTTTTTGTCAATTCAAGCAACATTACATAAATTTGAAGTATACGTAAGTACCCAAAATCCTCATTTCGAAATCAACCATCTTAAAAACCGAAGTACAAGTTTGGTGTTGACAGATCAAAGTTCGGTTACCACATAGAAACTGCGAAGTAACCGAACTATATTTTATCAAAATTCGGTTACCTATATAAATTTATCGACTAAACCGAACTCAATTTTTTCATATAAATAAGGAGTTCGGTTACGTTTTTTTTTTGCGAGCTTACCGAACTACATAGTTCGGTTACCTAAAAAATCCTAATTGGCCGAACTGTTCTTCATATTAAAAGTTCGGTTACCAAAATCTAGGATTTTCAAAATTTCTCCTAGCCGAAATCTCTACTGTAACGACCATTTTCAATGGTTTTTGATGATTTCTAATCGATTTCTTCAACAAAAAACGATTCAAAGGAATGGGTATGAAGGAAATTACTTGCGGATTTTCATTTTAATCGAATCGGACTTCTTGGTTGATGTTGGAGAAGAAAAAGAAGAAGAAGAAGGAAATTAACTAATTTCATTACCAAGGGTAAATTTGGTATTAAAAAAAATTTGGATAAGGGGTAACCCAAAACTACTTCAAATGTCCTACCAAAAATGAAGGAGTAGTCCCCCTCCATTTTTGAGTAGTCCCTAAAAGTCGGTTCCACTTATATGCAGGGGAGGAACGAAGGGTTGACTAACCCCGGATCTATCCCCTCAAATCTGGAAAAACTTCACCTAGCAAGCTAAGTTATCCACTAGCCCAAATAAATTTTAGTATTCTGTCCATTAGATCCAAATAAGTTAGCCCATTACAGTAAATTTTAGTCCACCATGTAAGTCCTATGGTCTTCTAATATAGCATCTAGATTGGAAGTCCACGTCAGCTAGAATAATCCTCTAAGTCCTATGGCTATTTTAATCTAGCATTTAGATGCGCTGAACCATTCTGCGTGGTCGCGCTGAATAGAACAACATAACCATCTTAGCCGTCGGAAAAAAAAATATCAATCTGCACTGAACTAAACAATGAAAAATGGATTTTCTCTGCGCTGAACTATTCAGTGAAATTATCTTGCTACTAGTTCACGTGCGAGATATATCTGGAAAGAGAAGTAGTGTTAAAGAATAGACAACGCTTTTTGTGTAATCTGCAACGCTTTTTATCTTATCTAGCTAGCACATAGGACTTAGTCTAAGTCTAGTCAAGTTTTGCCACTGCCACTAACTTTACTAAATGTCTAAATCGTTTGATACTTTGTAAATCTATTGAAGAGGACAAGCTTATAAAGAGTTGGGGATGTCGCAAGTAAGTATATTACGTGTATATGCTTCTCACACTTAGAATTAACAATGGTTTTAGCATGTCAAGATTGTAGCCTTGCTTAAAAAAATTCACATGTATATCGTATGCTCATTGTTCATGTAATTTTTTTTCGAAAATGATACACTCACCGCGGGATGGTCCCATCCCGCGGTGTGTCCCGACAAAAGAAAAAAAGCCAATTCCCTTATGACTCGCAGTTTGCAGGGATAGGTTAAGTGTGGATCCCATACTCTCTCTCACACAAACAGAAATCGATATGGCCCGCGGGATATAAAGCATTTCCGATTATTTTTTTACCCCCAATTAGACATCCTTCTTCCTCCAATGCTTATATGTACTTTGTTTTGCATTGATGTTGTTGTAGTTTTTGTTTTCTCTTGGTCACATCATTCTTTACTCTCTTCTTTTTTAAATCAAACCATTTAATTTGCCGATTAAAAATAAATTAAAAAATTGATGAGAAGATTAACTGGACGCATAACATCATACTAGCAGACCAATAACCATGTAAGTTGAGGCTTGAGCAGAAACAGAAGCTCCATGAGGCCGTCTGGTTATTCAAATGATAACTTTGTTGGACAAAAATGGATTCTTATTTTATAATTAAGACGTGGCTGGCTATTTGTAGTATGTAGGTCATCAACCAATCATAAACTATTCGATCATTATAAAAAGGAGTTGTTGACATTGAAGATGTAAGAGAATTGAGAATATATTCATATAAATTGAGTTTAAAGCTAGCTTGGGCGTTGGAGCTTATAACAGAAAGTACGGATGTTTTTATGATTAAGAAACGATGAGACGGATCGACGATGACAAACTCTTATATTTGTTTTCGTTATCTTCTTCATCTTTTTCTTTCATTTCCTAATGCACGTGGATTCCTATTTCTGGAACATGGCAAAGCGTTGCCTCCGCACCTCTCTTAGGCCCCTCCCTCCTCTTCTAATTACATGCAAAAATAAACTCCTACAAAACATATGCGTGATATTCTTATTATTCACCAACAAGTTGGCGACAAATAGGGGCGGAGCCATGAACTTGTATTCAGTTTTTTCTATGTTGCACCTTACAAGTATTAAAAAAGAAAAGAACTCGGCCCAGAAAGATTGTAGGAAAATCAAATAGTTGAAGAAACGGAAACATTTTAGTGTTTGGGTTTGTTCAAAGAATATCCTGAGATGTTTGTGTGGTACGGGCCGGCTAATGTTGTCCGATTCAATTGACAGTTTAGAACCGGTCATATTCAAGGTGGATTGAAAAATGAGCATTACAATATTGAGTTTTATTTTAAAGTAGACTGACCTTTCTTCCCGTATTGGTATTGCAGGCAAATTTTAAATATGTTCCCTATGTCACAGGTTTCTCAAACTTGCTTTTCCACTAGCTAGTGGTACCAGATCAAATGGTGATAAGCTTGGTTTGATAAAACAAATTATTACAATGACAAAGTAGGGAGAGTTGAACGTATACTGTGTGGTCCAAATTGGCCGACGATCTCATTTTAGCAGTTGGCCAATCAACTGTTTTATTTTGATAAACTTGAATAATAAAATTGGATTTTGCTAACTTGTGCATCGGCAGTTCGATATATTTCCACATCTCCACCTATATTATGTGGTCCAAATTGGCCGATGATCTCATCTACCTACGGCCTACCCACTGTGAAGTGCAGCACACTTATTTCTTAACCTATTATTTTTGGTGTTTACGATTAAAACATTTTAAAAGAATCTTTCGGTATTCCGTGATTTTAGTTTGAAACCGGTGGACACCAAATTTTTTATTGTTCAAATAAATAAATAAATAATTCTTCCATACTAAACTCTAGTAATTTCCTTCATGGATGATGTTTTTGTATCCAAGAGTTATTCCATTTATTGCTAGAACTAACCTCTGGACCTCTGGTAATCATAAAAAAAAAAAAAAAACTTTTTCCATTTATTGCCAGAACTAAACTTTGGTAATCTTTCAGGATGACGTTTTTGTATCCAAGAGCTCTTCCATTTGTTTCCAGAACTAAACTCTGGTAATTACCTTTCGCGATGATGTTTTTGTATCCAAGAGAATTGGCCCAGGTTACTGCAAACAACATTGCCAGGCAGCACTCTAGTTCATCCAGTCCTACAGCTCCATTGATGTTTGAGCAAAAATAGATACCTGCATGATTGAGAATTATTACTGCATAACCACCCGTTTTTAGCTTTAGGTCGCAAAAAAGATAATCGAAAATCAGGAAGATCCCATATAGGTCGTAAAAAAGATAATCGAAATACAACTCTCTCTAGTATTCTAGAACAGAAAACTACCTATATCTATGGAATATTGGTATTGCTCGTAGATCATGGTTTCTTTTTTATTTAACTTTCTGTTTTATGCTTTTATCCGTCCTCTAATCTGAGGGTCATCTCCTCTTCAGCTCTTCCACGTTATCTTTCTTCTGAATTCACTGTCATGCTTATTAAATATGTCCACCATAACTATTCAATCTGAAAGTTTAAACTTTAAAGAGGGGAAGTCCACGCCAGATATAAACATAGAAGAGAAGAGTGAACCGCTCATCGATCATAAAAGCTAGCTCATGACCCTAATGGTTGACCATAGTCCCTAGAGAACAACGACTTCTTTTCTCCTTTTTAATGAGGAGATGATTAATCTAAATAATCTACTGTATCCTCAGATTCATTAGAAGGAATAATAACTCAGGTAGCTTTCCATTTTCATCCTGTTTAGATTTTATTTCTTCTATCTACTTTTGAACCAGAAAACTTCAATTTTTTTCCTTCAATAGCTAGAATATAGTGTTGGGTGCAATAATCAAAATAAGAAAAAAATCAAATAAGCAAAAGTTATTGATACTTATCTCCTTTATAATGGAAGTGATCGATTCGATGAAAAAGACGAGCTCCCCAAATCTCTGCAACAGCAACAAGGCAAAACTTTTGAAAAACAGAGTGAGTCACGTGTTAAACACGCTGTCCTTAAGACATTAGCGCCCTGCTACACTCAAGAGTGATGCTATAGCCCTCACAGGACGGATATCTCCAGGATACAACACCCTACTACACCTACTACTAGCATATGTAGTAGATGCTCAACTTGAGCTTGCCAACTCAGAAAAAAATATTTCCCTTGGGGGTCTCTCTAAATAATTAGAGAATCCCCTTTCCCATAGATTTTAAAAAGTAGAAAATTTGTTTATATAATGAAATAATACAACTTAAAAAGAGGAACTCCGCGATGTGGGACTAAAAAGTTTCATTCACAAAAGAAAACAATAAGTTTTTATTTTTCTTAAAAACTTTAAAAATCAATTTTTTATTAATTGTTTTCCAACAATCCCCCACATGAATGAAAAAAAATACAGATAGATCTTGGTAAATCAACACCCCAATCCCATGACCGAACTGATTGAACAGACAGACCGTGCATGTAGAAGTCATACTAGCCATTCCAACGTCCTCTCTCTCACACTAAATTTTGTTGACTCCATGGTCATACTATGGATTGCAAAATCATATAGTATAGAGATCTTTCATCCTTAGTTCCTCACAAGTGAGACTAAAGGTTCCTTTCACTAAAGTGAAAATGCATGAACTAGTGAACCCTTAGTGACCATTAGGTCCTAAGTTCCAGTAATACCAAAACCATCAAAACGAAAATCACATAAAAAACGCAGGAAATACCATTTTAGGCAGAGGTTTCCATGAGGTCTTGAACCTTTGCTTAGTGAGATATTACCGGAATTACTTGCTAGAGACAGTGAACGCGATTTCTTGAACTTCTAGCGTTTGATGTGAATCGCGATAACAACCACGGATGATATCTCCAAGGTTGCCGCTAAGCTCGTGCCGTTTTGTCCAATTTGGCCCTGGACATATTCTGTTTCTCAGAATGCTCTAGAGAATCAAAGCTCATATTCTCATAGGAAGCGGCCCCACTTCCTCATTCAGATAGGTGAGTTTCCATAAAGAGTGTTACTGCTACACCCCACTTCAATTTTAAATTGAAACTATAGAACTCATTAAGACTTGTTAAAAGTCATCCTTCACATGCAGTCACACTATCACGTCTACACCATAGGGAAGGGACAGAGAATGAAATTCTCTGATAGTGTTTACCTTTACCCACCACAAATTAATTGCCTCATTCGAAACCTTGATCTTGGGATCTCCATTCAGCAAGGTTGAGTATCCTTCATGGCAAGTTTAATTTATGAGCTTAAGCCCCATCCCCTTCGATGCATTACTAACTATCTCTTTAGACAAACCTTTCGTCAAAGGGTCTGCGATATTCTCCTTGGACTTTATCCAATCAATGGAAATAACGGCTATTGAGATTAGTTGTTTTTATCTTTAGCTATTTACAGTTTGGATAACACAATGTATAGATATAGCTGGCACAGGCCTATGCCAGGGAGGAATGTCTTCTAAAAAGAATCTTAGACACTCGGCCCCCTCTCTTGCTTTATCTAACGCAATACTCTTACATTCCATAATGAATTGAGCAATATATGTCTGTTTGGAAATATTCAAAAACCAAACCCTCTTGCTAGAGTGAAAAAATATCCACTCGTAGACTTAGACTCCTCTGAGTCAACTATCCAGTTTGCATCACAAAGTCCCTCAAGGACAGCAAGATACCTTTCATAAATTAAACAAAAGGTAATAGAGTATTTTAGGTACCATAATACTTTACTAAGTGCATCCCAATGCTCTTTCTCTGGACTACAAGTATATCTACTTAACTTACTCACAATATAGGCAATGTATGGACTCTTACAGTTCATTAAATTCATCAGACATCCTATAACTCTTGAGTATTCAAGTTAAGATACTCCATTACCCTTATTTTTCTCGAGTCTACAAGAAGAATCGTATGGAGTACATGCAGGCTTACAATAACACTGATTGTATCTCATAAGCATAAATTCAACATAATGAGAATGACTAAGACTATAAATGTTTGATTATCTTCTAATCATCATCCCTAAGATTACATCAAAAGGGCCTAAGTCTTTCAAGTCAACGTTCTCATTCAGTGCATGTTTTTAGTGGAATTAATCACATCTATGTTTGTATCAAGTATAAGCGTATCATCAACATACAAGCATACAATCACACAGGCATCCTTAACAAGTTACTTTTAAATATACTTGTCAGATTCATTAACTTAAATCCACTACATATTATCACATGATTAAATTTTTCATGTCACTGTTTACGTGCTTATTTTAAAAACCATACAAAGATTTGTTCAACTTACAAACTTTGTCTTCATAACCTTTCACTACAAAGTCCTCAGGTTGGTCTATGTAAATTTATTTATCTAATTCACGGTTTTAGAAAAGCTGTCTTAACATCCATCTGATGTATCTCCAATTTGTTTATAGCAGCAATATCAATTAGCATCTTGACAGAAGTAATTCTCGTCACAAATGAATACGAATCAAGGAAATCTACACCTTCTTTTAGTTATAGCCTTCAGCTACCAACTTAGCCTAATATTTTTCCACGGTTCCATCTACCTAACGTTTCCTATTAAAAACTCATTTACATCCCATGGTCAAGTCTGGTTCCGACGGACTGAGTCCATTTCACTAAATGAAGCTTCTTACAAGAATGGGGTTTCAGTAGATGTCAAGGATTCTTTACAAGTTTGAGGCTAAGACTAAGCTAGGCATGTTATGAAGTCGGCTTCATAAGAAGTCTCAAGTTTAATTGTTTTACTTCTCTTAGGCTCAACCTCAACTTCATCTTCCTTTAAGATAAGTTCTGACTATTTGAAAATAGAGGATCAACATCGCATCTCTAATGAGATACAGGATTAAGAATAAACATGTTCAAAGAACTCGGCATCCCTAGATTCCGTAATAATATTCACACCAAAGTCAGAAAAATCACACCAAAGTCTGAAAAATCAGAACACACAACCAAAAATCTATATGTAGAAGTATACTCAGCATACCCTATATGAAGACACAATCAACATTTTTGTTTTCTATCTAGTTCTTTTAGGAAGAGGAATGACAATCTTAGTCAAACACCCCCACACTTTGACGCATTCATAAGAAGGTCATCTACCTTTCCATAAATCATATGGAGTTTCATCTGATCCTTAAAAGGGTACTCTATTCAGGATATACTAGTTAAGAGGAGTGCCTCCCCCCACAAGGCCGCAGGTAATCCTGAACTAATCAATATGGCAATTATCATCTCCTTAAGGATACGGTTGTTATGTTCAAGGCTTCTAATTGGTTTTCAACTTCAAGTTTATACATCTTAAGGTTTCTAAGGCATCATCCTTATCCCTAAGCAAGTATACAAGATAGTACCTCGTACAATCATCTACAGAAGTTATAAACCATCCTTTACCACAGTGGTTTTGGGTTGAACTCATGTTAAATAGGCCTAACTGAATGAATTCTAAGGGCTTAGAATTACTCTGAACATGCTTTATATCATATTTTGATTCTTCACAGGTTTCACTTTTGTGTTCAAAATCCAAACTAAATTTGGGTACGCAGCCTATGCTAGCCAGTTAAGCATTGACTTATAAGTTTTTGGTTTCAAGTCTACCACGCAAAACATTCAATCACACAAAGAAAGCACAAGAATCAACTATGCTCACTTCATCAGTTTTTCCGTTAAGCTTATATATACCCAAAGTCCTATAACTCTTACCTAAAAAATCACTGCCTTGTTGCAACAAGTTTTCCAGATTCAATTAAAATCTTAAATCTTTTGCCATCTACAACAGAACAAGATACAAGATTCTTGCATATGCTCGGAACATGAAAACTTCTCAATGTGAGAATATTACAGATATGAGCTTCTGCTCGACCTTTTCCTTTTATGCAACCTCTGTCGCAGATGAGTTACTCATAAAGAGTTTCTCGACATCCCCTATCCTATGATAGGAGGTGAACAGGTCTCTGTTTCAACAAACATTCTTGGTGGCTCCAGAGTCCACCTACTGGTCTCTCACATTGGTTATTAAAATAACTTCCAACATCATGCCACTGAACTCGTTCTAGTTTGTTTCAACTAAATTAGCATTAACTTTCTACTTACTAGTATAACACGCACGCGCGATGCGCCTGCCGTTCCGTTAGGTAATTTTGTTGTTTTCGTATAGTAATCACTGGTAAAATTCAACACTCGGTTAATGGTCGGCAATTTTGTTTTTTTCGTTTCCTAGTCTAGACGCAGGCACGCCGTTCCGGTTAAAAAGAAATTGAACTCTTTACTGAATAATTTTTTAGTCTAAAACATCCATTTACACAAAATGTATCTCTGATGGACTTTATACGGTATACTTTCCAGGACATGAAAACTTCCTTGCACAAATTTTTTTGGTGGGAATGTTATAAATACCCTCCATTTTTGTTGACCTTGCACAAATACCCCCAAGAGGTAAAAAAACAATATTTTTGGAGTCAACTTGAGAAAGTTGCTTCCACTTTTTGGAAGCAACTTCTATAAAGTTGCGTCCACTTATGGAAGCAACTTGTGCTAGTTGCGTCCACTTCTGAAAGCAACCTGTGCTAGTTGCTTTCACTTTTCAGAATGTAGGGGTATTTTCAAAAATTGAATAAGGGTATATTTTAAGGGGCGAATTTTAAGGGGTATTTAAATAATGTTCCAAAATATCTGTCAAACTCACATGTTGAGCAACAATATAACCCACCACATCAAAACTGTTTGGTTCCGATATAAAATAATGCACAACAAATTTGACTGAAATTGAGATCATTTACTTGCTATTGTGCAAAAATTCACAGCTCTAATCGAGAACCCCGGTTACTCAACATCACCGTCTTCAATTGATTTTCCGGAATAGATCAAGCCTTCTGACTCCCTAAGAAGCTGATTTTGTAGATCCTGATTGACAATGTCTTTTTGAGATGCCCATCTTTATAGCACCAACGATAGCATATAATATTCATTGCTCAGTTTACTTTACAGAAGCATTTGCAAGAAAAATAGTATCTTTTCCAGCATCAGACCTCGTCCATCAAACAACCTACAACGAAGTTGAGCAAAAATAAGTACCATATCATAATAAGGGAATTAAACATCTACAGGAAACAATATGACATCGTTACTAAAGAATAACTAACTCGGCTTGACATAACTAAAGTGTAACAAAGAACCAAAAGCTTAGAAAAGCCTGAAAATGGCTTGTGCTGACTCAAGCACATAATACGATTACCACAAAGAAAATCAGATTGCATCAAGCTAAATAGTAATTCTAGTTTCTACCTGAATTCGTCTATAATGTTCATATAAGAAAGAAATGCAATCATTATTGGCTTTTCGAAAAAAATGAAGGTATGGTCATGGAGTAACAGATTGGAAGAGCAGAATGCTCAAACGTAAGTATCATATATGTAATACATATATGCCACAGCTTAAAAGTTGATTCATTCTCTTCTCGACGCTCACACTACCTCCACATCATCACCATTCTCTAAATCAGCTCTAGTTATGTATCTTTTGTGTGTATAATGTGACCAACTTATGAGATGATTGTTTTGAATTTAGCAATGTGTGCATTATAAACAAATGCTATGAGTCACATAAGTTGATCTAAGTCGGAAACCAAACTTTCTATCTTGTTTGTGTATCTAACAATTAAACTGTAACCTGGCCATGTTGAGTCAAAAGTCAAAACCTATAAACAGCCAATAGTTACAACTGCATTGCACTAAAATGCCATATGCTGGAGCTCAGATGCATACATCAGATCAATCACACTTCATTTTTGTAATATACATTAAAACAAATAAAAGCCAAACATTTAAACATGTTATTCCCACTGAGTTGGCATATGCAGCAAAAACATACAAACCCACTAATTCAACCCATATAAATTTTGAGGAAAACATTAATAATTTACACACCCAACAACGAATTTTTCCCTAGTTTCATTAGGATATCCCTAATACTTTATTTATGTTACATGGATGAAATCATGTGAAATCAAACAGACCCATTACTAATTGACTTTTAACTTTCGGAAAAAAAGGACCAACCTGGTAAAGTAAACCTTTTCGTTTACCCAATATAATTGATCCTACTATAGTTTATGGCTCATTCTGCCAAGCTCAAATAAGTTGCAGTAAAAAAACATTATCTTGCCCCAACCCTCCCCCTAAGTTAGTCTGTTCTTTTTATCACCACTGTTTTCTAAGGTCACACCTATTATATGTGCTACCTGGCCCAAACATATACATATGCATTTTACTTAAAGACGGTGTACGGCTATTTATTGAAATCCTACATAAATACCTTGACTAAGTTTCATAAAACTTGATGTGCGACTATATATGTAATTCTACAAATAACTCGCTCAAGTTTCGCAAAACTGGAGAGAAAAAGATGGATCTGAAGCCACCAAACATCCAGCCTCACATTTGCAGTAGCTCATTCTAGACCATGTGAAACAACAACAAAAAACCGTATGTTACAACTTGAGCATAATCCTAAAGAGCAATCTGAAAACGGAACCATAAACAAAGAAAATCCCATGCCTAAATAATATTCACATAGACCAAAATCCTAGACAGCAGCAAGTTAGTTTAGAAAAATGTACATATGAGCTCGATGAAACTATGCAAGAAAGTAATACGTACATATGAGCTGGATTCATCGATCCAAATTGTAACTACAAACAGATTAAAGCATTATGAAATTAAATTTCTTAAACTAATCGGTACTCCGGATTCAAACATTCTAAGCAACCGCACCACATAGTCAACCCAATTTAAAGACGATGAGGAAGTAAAGAATTTAAGTTAGTACGAAATATTTGAAGACATTTCTTCACTTCCTAAGACAATCTGCAGACGCTTTACATTTTAACAGGTTATATATTTGGAAGCCGGATAGCTAATACAGGGTACCGATAATAAGGTCTTGATGAAAAAGGAAAATAAAATAGGAAAAGGAAAAGGAAAAGGAAGACAGCTGACCTTTTCCATTTTGTGCTTGCATCAATGCTTGGGACTGAGCCTGTTCCCTAAGTCTTGGACTTTTGCAGGGTCTGGAGCTAGAGGCTGGGTTGAGCTCCACTGAAGCATCAATATTTGCCGGACTTGGGCGGGATCTCTTCCTCAGGGCGTTGTAGGATCCCATTGAAGGAACTGTATTATGACTTTTCTTCTGTCTGATTACATTCTTCCGATGCTGTCAATTGTTTGTACCTGTATAATAAACTCATTATAAAACTGCATTATGTCTAGTAGAAGTTACCCTTGAAAACTAAAATGAGTAACTTAGCTGTCTCTGCAATCACAACATGTTTCTGAAAACCACAGTTTGGTTCTGCAATAATGTGCGAAGAAGAATTTTGATAGCTTGTTGCACAAATTACTGTATAAAATGTTTCTTATCATATTGTGCAACCAAGAAAGTTCAGACTCTGTACATGATCATGATCATCAAGAAAGAAAAGACACAATCCTCAAGGTAATTGGTTCGTGTAGAAGAAAGGCAAACGCTATGAATTTTCCATTAAAACTGGAAAATACTCAATTCAATCCTCACACTCAGCTGCTTACATAAAAAACATACTAACAGCTTAGAACTCCATTATGAGGAAAGCTGGGAAAGATTAAGAAGTGATAGCATAGATGGTCAAAATTATTTTTGTAAGAGAATAATACAAAATAAAAAAACATGCAAAATGGATTAAAAGAAAGTCCCAATCAAATTAGAACAGAGAAAAGAAGAAAATCCCAATCCCTGTCTGTTCAAAATTGAAAATTAAAATAGACGAAGATCAAAAACCCAAAACATCATCAAAATAAACCAAACAAAATAAAAAAGCATACCCGATTCCCATCTGGTTCGAAATGACAACAGTTCCAACTAACAGACTCCTAATTTAAAACAGATAAACACATTAATTCAAAGCATATTTGAACAACACAATCCTTACCTGAAATTCGCAGTTCCAAGTTCTAGGTTTCGTTTCCTATATACATGAGTGCATCAGCCTCTAAAAATAGACAACTCAATCCTCTCATTCAACTATTAGGGTTTTCAATTGAAATCTCGAACTTCAATTTTTACCCAATCCCCAATTCAACGCTTAGGGTTTTCAGTACAAATCTCTAACTTCAATTTTTGCGATTGAGTTTGAGCGTCTATATAAATGAAATTGAGTAATTGATTTAAAACATAGCTTCAGAATCACAGAACCATAGTGTTGTTGTTTGATTATTGTCAGTTGAGAAAGAATTTTTGAAGCTTGGATCGAAGTGGAGGAGTTTTTTTTTTTTTTGTCGATGGGTTTTTTATTTCTTTCGACGGATAAAAGAAACAGCAGCCAAATACCCTTGGGTTGTTCGGAAATCACGAAAAAGTGAGGAAGAGGAAAGAAAAAACGGAAGGGTAAATTAGTCACTTAACTGTAAACTCTTTATATTAGTTAGATTAAGGTTTTTATGTTGTCTACAATTTACTGCTTGTGGCTAGGAATTTTACAAACATAACAATCACCATTAATTAAAGTAATGTCGGATTCAGTTTTACGAAACATACCTTTCTTATGAAGATTACGCTTAAAGTTGTGTTTGATATTTTTGTCTTTGTCATCTTTGGAAGACTTGTGTTCATCCACATGCGCCTGGTAGCCATATCTCTTTTCAATTTCATGTCATAATCTTCATTTATACTCTGACCACGGACACGGTAATTTCCCAATTACCTAAAACACCAAATCTCACAAACCTTAGTTCCGAATGGGAAAATAAAATATGAGTTTTGAATATAACATCTAGATATACAAACTTCGTTTGAATCACCATTTCAAAAAACTCATGGTTACCCCATAAAAACTAATTTAGTGAACAACAAATTTTTGCTCGTCAGCATTTTTCAGGAACGTTTCTCTGTTTTGTAAAATATCAACAAAAAAAAAAACTTTTACAACTCCAAAAATTCCGAAATTTTGTGTGGTTAACTATAAAGATGTCTTCTACATCATGTCAAAAGGGTTCAACGAAATTCCTTTTAGGTTAAGAGATAAACTCGAAACTCTACAGCTGACCAAAAATTAGTTTTTTGTTTTTCACTCCACAATTAACATCCATGATTATTACAAATTCTAATGTCTTAAGATTGTTGGGTGCAATAATCAAAATAAGGAAAAAATCAAATAAGCAAAAGTTATTGATACTTATCTCCTTTATAATTGAAGTGATCGATTCGATGAAACGGACGAGCTTCCCAAATCTCTGCAACAGCAACAAGGCAAAACTTTTGAAAAACAGAGTGAGTCACGTGTTCAACACGCTGTCCTTAAGACATTAGCGCCCGGCTACACTCAAGAGTGATGCTATAGCCCTCACAGGACGGATATCTCCAGGATAAAACACCCTACTACACCTACTACTAGCATATGTAGTAGATGCTCAACTTGAGCTTGACAACTCCGAAAAAACCCTTAAGGAAAATCGCGAACGTTAAAGAAATCACTATATAATATTTCCCTTGGGGGTCTCTCTAAAAAAATAGAGAATCTCTTTTCCCATAGATTTTAAAAAGTAGAGAATTTGTTTATATAATGAAATAATACAACTTAAAAAAGAGGAACTTCCCGATGTGGGACTAAAAAGTTTTATTAACAAAAAAAACAATAAATTATTATTTTTCTTAAAAACTTTAAAAATCAATTTTTTATTAATTGTTTTCCAACATATAGTTAATCAATCTCAACCTACTGCTTGTCAAATCAATGATTGTTTTTTTTCTTAATTATTTGTTTACAGGCTTCATATTTGTGTGTGATGGATGATGTGGATCATAACACCACAATTAAGCAGATGATTAGCGCGTGGGATAGGGATGTGAAATTGCTGCAGGACAGTGTTTGTTGACAAGGTATACTAACATCTAGCGCTGACATGGATTAACTCTACTTGATTATAGGTCTACTATTGCGGGAATGATACACTGACCGCGGGTTGAATCTCACGGTTCATTCTACAAGACACAAAAATTGGGGTCACCACCCGGCGGTTTAACAATGATGGGTTTAGGATGGGACCCACCCCATTGTTCAGTCGTGATGAACCCGCGGGACATAAATCATTTCCGCTACTATTGTGCTAGAAAAAAGACCTACTGTCCTTGGTGATAGACCATGTGTACTTGATGCTAAACCTATTTCGAACGTGGGAGCGGCACGTCGCGTATAAGGTCCCCGTTAATATACAAATTAATTAAGACATTGGATATAAACTATAAATCTCTCACAACTTTGTAGGAGAAACCTCTAAAAACGATCAACCAACTACTCTCCATCTTTCTCTCTGTCTTCATATCTTTTCTGACTTGGTTTTGAGAGGTAATACTAATACTTATACTTCAATCCCTGCGACATTTTCAATTATTGGGTTTCATCATGATCTATTCATTGTTGTTCGATCAGCCTGATCCTGTTTTTTATTGTGCAGTATCTTGAGATCTGATAACTAGATCTCCTAGGCATAAATAAATAACTTGTCATATGTATGATCGATCCTTCTGTAGTTCTGTGCTAAACTAATGATCGACATGATTTATTATGTACGTTAGAATCTATCTATCTGAAAATGAAACCTGGTCAATTAACTATATTCTGCTCAGTATCATGTGAGCAGTTTTCAACCCAATTATAATATGGTGATTGTTGTCCAAGTACGCCTGTTTTTTAGTTGTCTGACTGATAGCTTTTGTTTTCTTCTGATATCTTCGAGGGACATGTGCACATGAGATTGAAATGGGAATGTCGACATATACATTCATATATAGTACATTTTTCTTCTTCCTATAATAGTACATATCCATAGTACATTCGTAGTACATATTCATTCCTTCCGCTCTAATATACATGTTGCAGTAGAAAACTATAGATAAAGATGTTTGATTTTGTCGTGTGGGTACTTTTGCGTCTTGCGTTTTCGATTAAAAGATTTCGTTCACTTTAATCATCTATAACTTATAAATTTGGAACTCACTCAAAATCCATGTTATTTTGTAGGTTTTTCATCTTGGAAAAAGCCAAAACCGGTCTAAATACTTGGGTTAGAGAATTTCATACCTAGTCCAGAGGTTGAAATTTTGAGTTCGTTGACTTGTTTGACACTGGTGAATTAATTCTGAATTTGTTCGCGTCATGGGTGATGGAGAGTTAGATTTCTCGAACCAAGTCTTAAAGATGAACCATCAACTGCTAACAATGGATAGTTTTTTGGAGGATTTCCTTGGTGATAGTCATGCAGAAGGTACTCAAACCAATACTGTCAACCCAACTGAACAAGATGTACCTCACTCACAAAGTTACTTCCATCACCGTACTAAAAACTATCCTGTCGAAGAGAAAACCACTACTGAGGAAACAGGTGGCTCCGTTGAAATTAAATCAAAAAAACGTGCACCTGGTAATAGGGAGTCTGTTCGTAAGTACCGCGAGAGAAAGAAAGCCCGGCAAGCTTTAATCGAGGACGAACTTGCCAAATTGAGAATCGTAAATCAGCAGTTGTTAAAAAGGCTGCAGGGACAAGTTGCTCTTGAGCAAGAGGTAGCGAGGTTTAAGCTTCTGCTTGTGGACATTAGGGGAAGGATTAAAGGCGAACTTGGATCATTTCCGTATCAGAAACCAACTGCTAAAGGTATCGGTGGTAGCATTTCTCGAAACATGCCCCCCTCTACCTTGCCTGGAGCTTATGATGTGAACCAGTGCGACCTTCAGTACCCTGGGTTTGATAATCAAGATGTTGACGTATCTGGTGAATTTCAAAACGAAGGTTTTGGAACTTCTGATGGTAGTTATCTACCATGTGTTTGGAACA
This sequence comes from Papaver atlanticum, assembly GCA_023531105.1. NCBI lineage: Eukaryota > Viridiplantae > Streptophyta > Magnoliopsida > Ranunculales > Papaveraceae > Papaver > Papaver atlanticum. The sequence continues at coordinate 3,580,994 of JAJJMB010015535.1, read as the reverse complement.
ATAATTCAGGATATAATGAGTTTCTGGAATTTGGACAAACAAATGTTAGGGTAACTGCTAATGTTAATAATCCTTCCACTGCTTTCAGGAAGCGAAAAGGAAAGAACTCAAACAGAAGTTCGAACAGATGACTAGGAAAATGTTTATAATGATCCAACTTTAAGTAATGAGTACTTGCTTTAGTGCCTTATGTTAATTTCCTCTTTGTTATATCATTTCACTAGCCCTTTTTTTTCTTTTTCTTTTTATTTGATCGGGTCAGAAAATTATCGATCAAAAGATTTGATCCACCTTCAAAGATACAAAAAGAAAAGCAAAAAAATAAATAGAAAAGAGCTAGGGAAGTAACATACTAATTCCTAGCTTAACGAAAATCAAAACGCATTTTGTGATAAACTCTTGGAAGTTCTTTCATATCAGTTTGTCCTACATATTTTAAGAAAGAGATTATTGGATCTTTGCCTGATATTATTGGTGATTAGAACAATGATTCTGTAATTCTTCTCTACAATTAATATATGTTGGAGGATGAGTATGAGCTTATTGGTCCTATTCTTGATTTATTTTCGAATCTAAATTCGGAAGGTCAGTTATAGGAGCAGGCAACCAAATGAAAAAAATTCTAGGATTTAATCTTCAAGACTTGTACTTGCTCCGGTGATTTTTTGGGCAGCACTGTTTTTTTGGGACCATTGTTTGTTTTTATGAGAAAAATATTTGAATGGATTTTCGTGGATAAGATGATCACCGGAGAGAGGAGAGAGAATGTCCGGGATTTTCGTGGCGAGAATGGATCGTGGAGAATCAGATCACCGGAGCAAAGCAGGGCACAAGGAAGATGATCAGCATGGTGGGCAAAGGAAGAAGAAGACAACGGAGATTCAAGGGATGGCTAACAGTTGGCTAGAAGTTCTACAGGGGGAAAAACAAGTCAGAACAAGATCAATACTGCTATGGGTACGTTGGAAGAGACAGATCATGATCAGGAATGGCAAACTGTGGGGAAAAGAAAGAGATCTAAAATTGTTCAAACGGAAACTGAGATTAGGATTGAGTGCAAAGAATACTACAAAGCTTTCATTCTTTCTTCAGTTAAGAATGGTATTCTTTTTCGAGAAGAAACAAGAAACACAAAGAATCCAATCCTCTTCACTTTGGATTTTTCTGCTGTTGTTTGGTTGAAGAATATTCTAAAAAAGGAAAGTAAAAAAGAATTTTATGGAAGATGGGAGTGGAATTTTGTGAAGGGAGAAAACAATCTTTTGTTAATCCGCGATACAAATCGGTATGGAGAATTTTCTAAGCTTTACATCAATACAAAGCTCAAAAAACAATTAACATTCTTTCCACCTAAAAAGGGTATCAACAAATGGTCTCACTTTATCAAAGGATTAGAGAAAATACTGAGGAAGCAAAGTGGTTTGCTTCCAAAACCTAAGATAAACCTAAGTACAAATCCGTCTAAGATAGTGCATTCAGTCCCTTTTTCGGATAACTCTATCAAAAAGGGATTGTGGGATCAGTCTCTGATCATTGAATCATCAACTGTTGTTGGTTCATGGAGCCGTAATTGTTGTGCTTTGGCCAATAGATTTAATATCAAAGAGAACTTTGATGTTTTTCCTTTTGAAAACAACAAAGTTTTTTTCTTCTCTACTACGGAAGATAAATCTGTGATGGTAAACAAAGGCTTATGGAACTTTGAAGGTATGACTATCAGATTGTATCCTTGGTGGTCCGCAATTAATACAGTACCTTTATCTGAGAAGGACGAAAAAGGTGTTTGGATTCAAGTCCGGAGTGTTCCTTTTAATCTATGGGAAAAGAATCTATACAACAGAATTGGTGAAATCTTTGGGGGTTTGATTGAAGTTCATCCATCAACTTTAAATTGGGAAGACGTTAGTGCTATTCGTCTTAAGATACATCACTTTGATTAGGCAATCACTTCTTTTTTGTTTCATCATAATGGTGTATCGTTTCCAATCGAGGTGAGCTTGCTGAAATTTTCTAATGGTTCACCGGATACTACACATCGCCGGATTAGGGTTCCGAAAAGATTTTCAGTATCACCGACGACAAGTGCGACACAAAATCCAGAAAATCAGGAACCGCAACAAATTTCCAAATTGGTTGGCCTAGTCTAGCGCAAACAGTTACTATGTCAAATAAAAAATCAGGAGCAGAGAAATTTCCGCGCGCTGACAATGGGAAGTCTTTTACTTTCTCGGCTAATTTGAGTTTGAGTTTGAATTCAAATTCAAATCTACAACCGCAACGAATAAGTAAAAAGGTAAGATTTACGGATCATAAGACTTTGGGTTCTAATACAGATCCAAACCCGCATCCAGTGGAAGACTCATCACATATTTTTGGGTCCACCGATTCAAGGACAGGCGTAGAACCGGAATGGGGGAAGTTAATTCAACCCCAACAGTATTAACCCAAATTTAAAAAGAAGGTGAAGACAACTCAACTCCAACAGATCCCACTCAAAATCAAAAACAAGGTGAAGATAACTAAACCCCAACCCCTATCAATCAAATTGAAAATGAGGTGTTGGAGTCTGCGCATAAAAATGTAGTTCCTGTGATGGAAAACTTGGATGTTTCTATGGAAGCTAACCACAAGGTTGATAATAATCATTCGGAGATTATAATTGGGAAAGATTTCTTATCAACATCGGAGAAATGGAGTACTATCAAACACAAGGTGGATCCTAATCTTTGATTACATTTTGATTCAATTTTGGATCAAATGTCAAATCTAGGACCATTTGTGGGAGTGGAATATAAAGTAAGCAAGGACCAAGCGAGTGATTCTATGATGGAGGTAATTAAAGGGCATCTACAAAACTTTGATAAGGTGCGAAATCAGTAAGTTATTTTCTGGTGGAGGAATTTTGTTTTAATGGATTTTAAAATTGTTTCACGGAATGTTCGTGGGTTGAACGACATTAATATAAGGGATATTGTTAAACAAAAAGTTAGACAGCGGAGGCCTACTATTTTGGTTCTACAAGAAACTAAATTTCAGGAATGTAATGATCTATTTGTTTGGCAAGTTTGGGGTGATAGAAATATTAAGTGGCTAGATGCACCTTCAGAAGGTCGATCTGGAGGTATTTTGTGTATGTGGGATGAATCTAAAGTGAAGGTTATTGATCATTTAATTGGTCCATACTCTATTAACCTTCATTGTCAAATGCCTAATTCTGGTTTTGAATGGATGTTTTCTGGAATTTATGCTCCTTGCAATTTTCTAGATAGAAAAGATTTTTGGAGAGAAATTGAAGAAGTAAGAAGTTATTGGGATCTACCATGGGTTATTGGAGGAGATTGGAATGTAATTCGTTTCATACATGAGAGAACTTCTTGCACTCAAGCGAATAATGCAATGAAGATCTTTAATAAATTCATATCAAGACATGAGTTAATTGATTTTCCAATGATTGGGGCAACTTACACTTGGACAAACAATCAAGTCCAGAGTATTCGCGGCAGAATTGATAGATTTTTGGCCTCAGCAGATTGGGAGAGTCAGTTTCCAAATGTCATTCAACAAGCTCTTGCCATACCATGCTCTGATCATAGTCCACTTTCCCTTATTTGCGATGGTGTGAAAGGTGGTCCTTTTCGTTGTGAAACATTCTGGTATGCACATCCTGAATTTTTCAATTTTATTCAAATGCATGGTTATCTTTCTCTGTGTCAGGTAATGCAGGTTTCATAATGTGTAAAAAGCTTCAGATGCTAAATCCTTTACTGAAACAATGGGCCAAACAAATTTATGGAGACATGGATAGGCAATTGGAGGAGCTGGAGGAAGTGTTTATGCAGTTGGATGAAGAAGAAGACACTCACAATGGTTTGACTGAAGAGCAGTGGAATATTAGGTTGAAAGCAAGAAAGGACTACTGCAATTTAACCATTGCCAAAGCAGAGAAATGGAGAAGCAGAAGCAGAAGCAGAATCAATCACATCATTAATTTTGAGAACAATACTACTTATTTTCACAAGCTTGCCTCAGATAGGAGAAGAAGAAACTATATTGGTGCTATTAAAGTTGATGGTGTGATGAGTACAGATATGGAAACAATTAAGCAAGGAATTGTTGATCATTTCAAGTCAACATTTCAACATCAGGTGAATAGAATTTATTCTTTAAATTCAATGCATCTCAACTGCATTTCTGAAGAAGTAAGGGACTGGTTGGAGATGGATGTCAGTGAAGAATAATGCATTTCTGCAGTAAAACTGTTGGGTCAAAGCAAAGCACCAGGACCTGATGGCTTTGCTATAAGTTTTTATCTATTTTGCTGGGACATCATTAAATTTGACTTGATGAAATTTTTTCATGAGCTGCAGCATAAAAACTTCTTAGACTGGAGATTGATGAACACTTTTATTGCTCTTATACCTAAAAAGGATACAGTGGAGGAGATAACAGATCTAAGACCTATTAGTCTTATTCATGGGGTGTACAAAATTGTTTCTAAAGTCCTAGAAGAAAGGTTAAAAGTTGTTCTTCCTTCTATTATCTCTTCTCAACAGACTGCTTTTATCAAAAAAAGACAAATTTTAGATGGTGTTCTTGTTGCTAATGAGTTGATAGACTCTAGGATTAGAAGTGACAAACCTGGACTTTTATGTAAAGTTGATTTTGAAAAGGCATTTGATCATGTGAACTGGGAATTTTTAGATGAAATTTTTGCAAAAATGGGTTTTGGAGAAAGATGGAGGAGATGGATAAAGTGTTGTGTAGAGTATATAAGGTTCTCAATTCTTATTAATGGCGCAACTACTGGTTACTTCAAGAGTTACAAAGGAATTAGGCAAGGAGATCCCTTGTCACCTTTTCTTTTTCTTCTTGTAGGTGAAGCTTTATCTTATATGTTAAAACAAGCTCAAGATCAAGGTCTCATCAATGGTTTTCAGGATGTTAATGGAGGTACTGTAATTAGTCATTTGCAATTTGCAGATGACATTCTCATATTCTTGGATGCTAACATGGAGCAAATGAAAAACTTAAGACTTGTTTTACTTTCTTTTGAATTACTTACTGGATTAAAGATCAATTTTACAAAAAGCAAGATTTATGGAGTTGGATATGATGGTGATTTACATCAATTCTCTGATCTCTTGGGTTTTTTTTCTGACACTCTCCCAACAACATATCTTGGACTGCCACTGGGGACAAATATAAAGGTTTAGCCAAATGGGATAAAGTCATTGACAAAGTGATTGTGAGACTGCCAGGCTGGAAAAAACCTCTATTAAAAAGAGCTGGTAAAGTTACTCTTATCAAGAGTGTTTTAGCTAGTCTTCCAACATATTACATGTCTTTGTTTAAAATGCCAGCTTCTGTGGCAAAAAGAATTGAGAAATTAATGAGAGATTTTTTATGGGATGATAGCAGTGGAAAGAAGAAACATCACTTAGTGAAATGGGTTGTGCTTTACAGAAGAAAAAAGTATGGAGGATAAGGAATCAAGAATATGAGAAAAATGAATCAAGCTTTGTTAACCAAATGGCATTAGAGATTTGCAAAGGAAGAGAGTGCTTTATGGAAGGAAATTATGGTGGAAAAATATGGGACTGATTGTGTTGAGTGGCTTTCAAAATATCCCAATTCTTCTTTTGGCAGGTCTGTTTGGAAGGGCATTATGAAATGCAGTGAAATCTTCAGAAATAATATCAAGTTTAAACTCAATAAAGGTACCAAAATCATATTTTTGCAGGATAATTGGCTTCTTCCAAATTGCTTACAATCTGTTTTTCCTAATTTGTATGCTCTTTTTAGAAAGAAAAACAGTTATGTTGTAGATTGTTTCTTAGAAGACTCTACAGGCTTGAAATGGGATATGGGTCTACTAAGAAGGCTAAATACAAATGTCAGAACTGAAATGAATTGGTTGAATACTGAACTTGCTAATGTTGTTGTTAATGCTCAGGAAGAAGATGTGTTGGAATGGTCTCTCACTACCAAGAAAATTTTCTCAATCAAGTCTACTTATGATAAGTTGATAAATGAAGAAGAAGTGATTCCAAATCAAAACATTTTTCAGTTCTTATGGAAGCTTAAGGTTTCTCCATCCACTGGTTTCTTTATTAGGACTTTATCCCACTCAAAACTTCCTACTATAGATATGCTAAGAAGGAGGGGTATGGATGTTCCAGATAATTGTGTTTTTTGTGCCAACAGTGAGACAGCTGATCACATCTTCATCCATTGTGACTTTTCTAAGCAGGTGTGGATTTACTTTATTGAGAAACTTAAATGGTTTTTTACTATGCCTTCAGATACAATTTCCTTGTTGTTTTCCTGGCCTTTGCCACAAGTAAACAAGATTCAATCTCAGGTGTGGAGTATCATTCCAGCTGTGATTCTTTAGAGTCTTTGGAAGGAACGAAACTCAAGAGTTTTTCAGGGGAAGGCGCATTCTGTGGAGGCTGTGATTAGCAAAGCTCAATTTCTCATGTTTACATGGTGTCTTGTCTTCAAAGAATTTCAGGATTTGTCTTTTATAGATGTAATAGAAAACTGGCCTAGAGCATACTTCAGTACACCATAATTCAGATAGTATGCTTACTTATCTGATTATGTCTTCTTTTCTTTTTTCCCCTTAGGCGAGATAGGCAATCGTACTATCTTTTCTTTTGGCTTCTTTGTACTCTGTCCGGGTGGTACAAGCCTTTTGTACCCTCGCTTTTTGATCAATTAATCTTCTTTACCGATCAAAAAAATAATATTTGAAGTAAAACTAAGTCACCCCTTATCCATATATTTATATTAATACCAAAATTACCTTTTTTATTTAAGTTAGTGTAATGATTAGTTGAATCATTAATTAACATAATTAATGATTAGTTGAATCATTAGTTAACATAATTAATGATTAGTGTAAGATTAAATCAAAAAAATTAAATTAAATCAATATATAGGTTTCAGAGAAAAGTTTGGTTAGGAGAAAAAAATTGCGACGTAACCGAACCTTAGTTCGGTTAGGAATTTTTTTTTGCGACATAACCGAACTTTTCTCTGAAAGCAAAAAACTCCATTAAAACTAAGTTCGGCTACCTGCGCTTTCATGAACATTAGCCAAACTATTGTATACGAAAAAAGTTCGGTTAGGAAATTAAAAGTTCGGTTAGGAAATATTTTTTTTCCGAAACAACCGAATTGTTCTTCATTTCCAGCAAGTTCGGCTAGTTCGACAAAGTTTTTCCACAAAATTCCTAACCGAACTTACTACTGTAACTTCAATTTTCAACTTATTTTGATGACTACTACTCAAAATTTTCAATCAAAAACGAATTAGAAATTAGAAGTAATGGGTTTGTGGGAAAGTACTTATTGACGAGTTTGTTTATAAAAAATTGATTAATCGACGATAAAAATTCAATAAATTGACGACGATGAAAATTTGATGATTTTGATTAGATATGATCAGGTTTAGATGATCATAAATTGATGAAGAAGAGAAGAAGAAATGTAGAATAGAGGAAGAAGAAGTGGTATAGTTATAATTTTAATTAGGTTAAAGGGTAAACTAGTCATCTCCATCTTTTAAGACACCCCTTATAACTATAGGGCAGGTGGCCTAATCAAACCATGTCCAAAAAAAACAAACAGTGGTGCCCAAAAAATCCTTCTTATCTTATTTTATCCGATCCAATTGAAAGCTTAGACTCTTTCATATTCGAAGAGTGGACTATCATTCTTCCATATACTAGCCGATCAATAGCCAAGTGGTTGAGTAGAAACAGAAGCTCCGTATTCTATGGTAAATTTGTTGGGCAAACGTTGTTTTTGTTATAGCTAGGAGTCTAGGACGTGACTACTGTAATAGGTCAAACCAATCATATAATCTCCTATCCCTATCATTATAAAAGGAGTTGTTGACATTGAAGATGTAACAGAGTTGAGAAATATATTCATATAAATTAAGTTTAAAGCTAGCTTGGGCGTTGTCAGTTTATAACAGAAAAGTACGGATGTTTTATGATTAAGAAATGATGAGACGGATCGAAGATGACAATTTTTGTTTTTGTTTTCGTTATCTTCTTCTTCTTTTTCTTTCATTTCTTAATGCACGTGGATTCCTATTCCTGGAGCATGGCGAAGCGTTATCTCCGCACCTCTTAGACCACTCTTCTTCCATGCAAAAATAAACTCCAACTAGTTTCCAACGAAGCATATTGTAGTTTATGAAAATATTCCAACAACAATTTCCGCGTGATATTCTTATTTTTTGCCAACAACTAGGGGATGAGCCAGGAGCTCAGGAGGTCACATAAAAAAAAAAAGAATCCTATTATTGGGGCTTGAAACCCAAATAGTTTTGGGGGCTTTGTTGGGTCATGAAATAGCAAATCCAATAGCCCCTTAACCCATTATTTTATTAATGCCTAATATACCCTCAATTGAATTAGTGTTAATTAAGATGATTAAGTAAACTAATTATGATTAGTGTATGAATTAGGATTAATCATTGCACTAATTTTATGAAAATCAAAAACTTTTTTATCATCAAATTTTTTTTCGATCAAGTAGGAGATTCTGAGGATTTTTTTTAATTTTTTTTGAAAATCAACCACCTAATATGGTGGAGCATATCTTAAATTACTCAGGATTACCTTATATTTGGAGGATTTTGTAGATTCAAATCGGAGAACATCCATTAAAAATATGGGTTTTTTTCAATTTCGGCTGGGAAAATATCAGATCTCAGCCGCAACCTACACCCTTTCGGCTGGGATAATTTGTCGACCCAACCGTAGAACGAAAAAACGGATTGGACTGATGGTTTTCCAAGCCGTAGTTTTTATTTACGGCGGGGAATTAAAGAACTCCCAGCCGAAATTGTTTTTCTGATTTTTTTTGTTTTCGGAACCAGTTAAGGCTGGGAAAACCCAGCCGTAAGTGCTGTTACGGCTGAGAAAACCTAGCCGTAACTGGTTCTAGAAACCAATTTTTTTTACAGAAACAATTTCGGTTGGAAAAATCAAGCCGAAACATGTACTTTCGACTGGGAATCTAAGAACTCCCAGCCGTAAACTCCTTCAGAAACTATTTTTCTTTTTACCCGAAATTCATCGAATCATATTTTTAACCATTCAAAAGCAAAAATAAATGGTGGGTTTTCTTAGTTTTTTCTTTTTATGATGATCATCATCTTTGTTACGATCTATCAATGAGAAGGAGAAGGAGAAGATAATAATTTTGGGTTTTCTTTATGATCATCATCCTCATCATGATGAAATGATGATCTTCATCTTCATCATAATTTATGAATGGGAAGAGAAGGATGGGTAGAAGATAATAGATTTAGTTTTTTTTTAATGATCTTCATCATGATGAAATCATGATCATCATCTTTATCATGATTTGTCAATGAGAAGAAGAAGGAGAAGAGAAGATTTTAGATTTTATTTTATTTTTTAATGAATAGTGAAATTTAGGTAAGGGTACTTTAGACTTTTTCATATCCGTGAGGTCCCCCTATAGCATTTTAAGCCCACAAAATCCTATTAGGTTCCATAATAATAGGATTCAAAAAAAAAAAAGGATTGAAGAAGAAGTGGAGGGTACGTAAGACTTTAGGCCTTTAGTGTTTGGGTTTGTTCAAAGGTTGAGGGAAATTATATCCGATTCAATTGAAAGTAGGGGTGTCAATGGATGAATATCCGTCGGATATTTAGAAATCCGTTTCCGATAGGTTAAGCGCTATCGGATATTCGATATCCGATAATATCCTATAGGATATAGAAAATCAGATATCGATTCCGATATGCTAAGCTATCGGATATCAGATATTTATCTGATTATATCTGGTTTTGACAAAAAAATGTTTAAAACCCTTTAAAACATGTTCATAATTGAAATTTAAGTTAAATTTCTCAAACATTTCATATCGGATATTTGGGTAAATCACAAATATGGTTAGGGTAAATCACAAATAAATCCATGTTCTATCGGATATTGGATATTAACAATTCGGATGGAACGTAATCCGATATATTAAGGAATAAATATCCGATATAATATCCGATCCGATATCCGATAAAACGGATAAAATCCTATAGGATCTCGAATACTCAGAAACGGATTCCGGATATCGGACATATATTGACAGGCCTAATTGAAAGTTTAGAATCGCTCATATTTAACAAGCGGACTACTGTTACTGGTCAGGCTAAATGGGCACGTGACAGCTACTATGGTTACCTTGAATAATAGGACAGATTTTAAAACTTGCCTAGCTCAAACTCAATGCTCAATTAAAAAATGAACATGACTACTACATTGGGGTTTCCTCTTATTTTGAAGTACGACTGACCTTTCTTTCCGGGATTGTAAGATGCATTTTTAAATGTGGCCTATGTCATAGGTTTCTCAAATAAGGGAGATTTAAGCATATATTGTGTGGTCCAAACTGGCCGATGTTAGAGATTAGCCAATCAACTTGTTTATTTTGATAAACTCGATTAATAAATTTAGATAACCACATCTCCGGATGATACCGTTCTCCAGTAAACCCCTTCACCATATACTGCTGCTCAATATTTATTTTAATTACGTACATTATCAACCAATTAAGTATTATCTGATTATTGTTTTTAGTTAGTATCGTATCGTTTGTTAAGAACTTGTGCTAAAGTTGATACGATAAGGTGGATTTGATAACCACTAATTCACAAATCATTACTTAGAGAAAAATTCATTAAAAATGAAATAAATATATACATGTAAAAATTCAGAATTTGTGGTTTCCAATTTTTACAAATGAAAATAAAAACAAAATCTCTTACTATTGCTCCATCTACTTAATTTTTCAGAAATCACCTTTTAAACCAGAGTTCATTCCAGAAATGAACTCCTGATAAAAACCTATATAAACACAACAAAAACCTAAATCATCAAAAATCAGATCGAAGAACAAAAAAAAATGATGAAAACAAACATAGATCTACAAGAAATCATCATCATATCGTCTTCATCTTCATTGTGTTCATCGTCTCCATTATCTTCATCTTCATCGTGTTCATCGTCTCCATCATCGTCGTCTTCATCATCTTCATCGTCTCAATCATCTTCAACAGCGGCAAAGAAGAAAAATACACAAATCTTCATCATTTTCATCATCTTTAAAAACAGCAAAATCGATCTCGTAATCGTCAAATTCAAGTTTTATAGATCTGTAAATCAATCTTCATCAACATCTTCATCAGCGTCTTCATCATCATCATCATCATCATCGTCGTTCTTCATCATAAAGATCTTCATCAAAATAAAAGAAGAAGAAATACAGAGAGAAAAGTAGATCTAGAAATACGAGAGAGAAAACAAAAAAAAATGATTCTCTTTCTCTTATTAATTGAGTATATATATATGGTCCACCAAAAGGTTATTTCTGTCACTATAAAAAGAAAATTGCATCATCCATAACGTCATCCCACGTGGATATTGTCCACCCTATGACCAAACAATAATTTTTAGGACCAAACTATAATATATTTTTCTAAAAAGGCCTAAACAGACAGTTGACTGAGTCAACTGGACTAGACTCTCTCTAATATATTATTTCTAGGACCAATAGGTATTTCCTACATTAACTAATTAATCTACCGTATCCTCGCAAGGAATAACACCTCATGTGTTTTTCCACTTTTTATCTGTTTAGATTTTATTTCTTCTTTCTACTTTTGTACAACCATCTTATTTTTTTATATTAACTTGATGTAATTATTGTCCTACAAGTCATACTTACACACTACGCACAAATAGTTTTGGAGATCAACATCTCTTAGATTTTATTCAAAAGAAACGGAACTATGTATATTGTTCTGTTTTTGGTGTACGCATGTAACGCATATATGCTATATGCTCTTACGGGACACCTTAATCATTTTTGAATAGAAAAATCAATCGATAATATTAGAAAAATAAAAAGTTTATAAGCACACCACATCGCTACCAACAAACAAGTGACATATTTCTTGTATCGGCGTAATTAAATGGAGTTCTCATTGATGGTCGTTTAAAGCAATTACAGTTGTCAAACCATAATCACGATTATATATATACCTTTCCTTATTTATGATTGTTTATACGCTTCCATAGAATCCATACAACTAATAATTTGCGCTTTGTAATATGATGATGTGGATCATACACCACGAATAAGGAGATGATTAGCGCGTGGGATAGGGATGTGAAAGTGTTGCAGGAGGTGCATGACAGCGTTTCTTGGCAATATTATGCTCTGACATGGATTATTCTATGTGGGAGAGGCATGTCGAGAATAACGTTCCCTTTGATATACAAATGAATTAAGCCATTGCATAGAACTATTTAAATCTCTCGCAACTTTCGAGAACTCTAAAAACGATCAACCAACTACTTACTGTCTTTCTTCAATTGTTTTAAGAGGTAATACTTTTGCTTCAATTGTTGCAACGAATTATTGGGTATCAATATCATAATCTGTTCATGCTGTCTTTGTATTTGCAATATCTTTTTGATCTGTTTTTTTCTTCCTGACATATTTAGGGGCCACTCAAAAAGAATTAGGGGCCAACAATTTATACCCAGCCAAGGTCACTAGTTAAGGGATATCCTATAGGACATTGAAGTTACCTAAATGCCCTTCAAGTAAAAAGAAAATATAAACCAAATCAAAAACATTTCAACCCATTTCAACTATTCTTCTTCTGCTCTTCCCTTCTCTCCCGATTGTGGAGGGAAAAAAAAATTCCCTCATTCTTCAATTCAACTCATCGTCGTTGTGAATCGTAAAATCAAAACATCGTCGATTTTTTTTTTCAACGATGTCTTCAAAAAATAAACCCAAAAGAGCTCGAACGAAAAACGTAGTTCGCGGTGTGGATCCACATATTGGAATTGCAGCAAGAAATAAAGAAATTGTTGCTGAAAATGACGAAGAACACGAAGCCGCAGATGTAGTTGGTGGTGGCGAATCTGATAGTCAAACACTCCGACAACTTCAAATGGCCCCAATTAGGTAAGACTCTATCAATTTTTGGGTTTATTTCGCTTTAATTCGACGAATCGAGAAAAAAAAATTCTAGGGTTTTCGGTTATTTAACCAGATTCGGTAGATATTCATGCTACATTACTTCTGAATGTAGTCGTGTTCTTCGTTTCTGAAGAACATAGTCTATATTCGGTAGATGTATTTATAGTTTAACTTCCGAATATTGTTTCTCATATCTTCCTGTGTACAAAATGTATATAATCGGTAGTTTAATTTTTTTTTTGACTTCCGATTATGTTGATGTAGAGCCACAGTAATCGGTAGTACACTTACTACCGAATATATTAGACAATTGAAAAATTCTCAAAATTGTGATTTAGGCAAAATCCCATTTTGGGGCCAGGAAATATTCGGAAGCGAATAATGTTCTATACTTCTGATTATAAAATGTTGAAACTGAAATAGTTTTGGGGCCAGTATATATTTGGTAGAAAATATTTTTAATGACTTCCGATTATATAGGCTGAAAAATTCAGAGTTTCCTGAACTCTAATTGATGAGTATTCGGTAGCAAACAAATTTGCTTATCTCTCGAATGTTATGTATTCGGTAACAAAGTGTTTCCTTTTACTTCCGATTGTCTACATTCGAGTTTTGATTGTGTATTTTTGCTTCCGATTGTATAGTTTGTAAACGTTCCTTATTTTGTTGTTTAGGCAAAGTCGAGCTAAGCAAGCCCCCAAAACAGGCGACTTAGGGCCTCGTCGAGAAGGGAGTAAGAAAATGTTAGCTAGTGCTAGGAGAGAAAGGAGTGCCAAGGGAAATTCAAGTGTTCAACAAGGTGTAGAACAAATTGCTCCACAAGGCAGTCAACAAGGTGTGCAACCAAGTGCTCAACAAGCCACTCAACAAGGTGATGAACCAACTGCTCCACAATGCAGTGAACAAGGTGGTGTAGAACAAAGTGCTCCACAAGTTACATCCCAACAAGAAATTGAACCAATTGATCCAGTGCCAACAGTATAAGAAGAAGGACAACCAAGTGGTACCAAAAAAGCCAACAAAGGAGGAGAAGGTGGAAAGAAGGATATTGCTAAGAAAGCATCACATCTTGTCCCTGACCACTTGAAGGTGAGGAATATTCCAGCAGGAAAAATCATTGGGCAACCGACGGATGGAGGAAAATTTCTATTTGGATACAAAGACTCCTGGGCCAAAGACATATACGAAACCAAGGTAATAATAATCGTATCCTTTTTATTAACATATTTTCTATGTGTTCTATCGTAATAGTTGTATTAAGGGTTTTTGTATTTACTTTATACATTTTTCGTGTGTTTAATAGTATCATCAAGATGCGGTTCGTCTACTCAAACCCACCGCCGCACCAACAAAAATGCTTGAATGGCCTTTATCCGGTGAATGTGAAAGGTTCAAGACTATTATAGCCAACTCGGGGTTAGCCGCTGCTACCAAGAATTCAATTTTGAAACATGATCGTGTGGCTATATCGGCGTTTGTGGAGAGAATGTATCCTGAGACCGACACCTTTCATATGCCGTTTGGGGAGATGTCGATTACCCCGAATGATGTTCTGTAGACTCTTAACCTCTCTGACCAAGGGACAACTGTGAAGTTGAACTACACAAAGCAGTTATCTTGGGAAAAACTTTATGCTCTAACTAAAAAGTGCTTAGGTTGGGATGAAGAGACGTCAAGAGAAGAGTTCATGAGGCATGCTCAATACAGAACTAGACAGATCAACACTACTATTTTGATGAATAAGTTTCGAGGCACCTTGGAAAAAGAACAAAAAGGAACGTTAACTGATAAGCAAGTGGATCACGCGGCCACCGCATATCTCCTTTGTGTATTGGGATGTGTCATTTTCCCCAACACTTCTGGCAACCGAATCAACGCCAACCTTCTACAACTTTTGGATCCTCTCCATGAAGTCGATGACTACTCTTAAGGCACGGCATGCCTAGCATTCTTGATGGAAGAGTTGAAAAAGGCGTCGAGGCGAGGGACTAGCCAAGTTGGCAGGAATGTGGCTCTGTTGCAGGTTTTTTTTAACTCTATAAGTCCATCTATAGTTATTCGGTAGAAAATACATATGATGCATATTCTGAACTACAAATGATGCATAATCGGTAGGAATTACACATTTTGAACTACCGAATGTAGTTTATTCGGAAACATATTATTTAGTTTTACTTCCGATTGTTTAGAATCGGAAATTAATGTTTGGAAATTACTACCGATTATATAGGCCAAAAAACTATAGCTTACTTAACTCCAAATGATGCATATTCGGTAGGATCTACACATTTTTAACTTCCGAATGTATTTTATTCGGAAACATGTTACTTAGTTTTACTTCTGATTATTTAGAATCGGAACTTAATGTTGGGAAATTACTTCCGATTATATAGGCCAAAAAAATTGAGTTTACTGAACTCCAAATGATGCATATTCGGAAGGAATTACTTATTGTTAACATCCGAATATTCTGTTTTCGGTAGTAACCATCTTCCGTTTATGTATATTCGGTTTCAATTTTTTTACTGTTACTTCCGATTGTTTAAAATCCATTTACCAATACTTGGTTTCTTATCTATATAGGCATGGATCTATGACCACTTCCCTATCCTGAAGTTGGCCGGAGAGAACCCGGAATGGCGCAAAGGTACTTCTAGAGGAACAAAGTATATCTTCGAAGACAACCGTTCTAGGACAAAAGAGCAGTAGTTGATTCGCATGAGGGAGATTTTGGACCAATTGAAGGCCTAAGACGTATGCTTTGATCCATACAAGGAAGACCGAGCTAGTGGGCATATAATTGTTCGGTCGGACTTGTCCCTTTATTTTGGACCGTTGTGGCACCCTACAGGATATGTGATGTACAACCCCTCTAGGGTGACGCGACAACACGGGTACATACAACATCAACCAATGGATCACTTCGGGGATAACTACAAACTGGATTTGGAAAATTGCTCTTCTAGTGGTGACAATCTCACGATAGTTCACTCAGGCCCACCTACTGTTCTTGATAACTAGGATAAGAGGACTGAGTTCATTATCAACACTGGTAGACCTGTCACCCGAGGTGATGAAAATTCTCCAGGCTATATGACTTGGTATAGGAACGTATCCCATCCTTAGGTTATCCGTGAAGTTAAATCAAAGACTACTTCGGCGGGGTCCAGTTATAATTGTATCATCAAAGACAAACCAAATGGTTATGATAGACTGGTGCGTATTCTTATAACATTTTTCATTTTATATTATGTCTATAAATCTTAGGTAAAAACCGTTTGATGTTATGTCATTATGTATAAAAACAGGTGAATATGTTCAAGTGTGGTTCCAAAATGTTAATTGCATGCATGAGGAGCGGAGATCCCGTGCCAGTTGAGAGGATAAAAGAGACTAGAGACTTAGTTGGTAATATGGATAATGAAGATTATGCAGCTCAGTTTGGGGAGAAAGGCACGAAGAAGAATCCGCCTAAGATGGAAGTATCAAAGATGGGTAAAAGAACTCGAGCTTCATTGAGCGCTGAAGGTGCTCCAACTGAAGGTGATCAAACTCGTGGTCGTGCAGGACTTGGAGGTAGTCACGGTCGTAAAGTCAAGAAGACCAAATAAATGACAATGATTTGTGTTGTGTTGGATTATGTCGTTTCATAGTATTTATAGTTTGTGTTGGATTATGTAGTTTTTAAGGTTTGGATTGGATTTTAAGTTCTTAAATCACGTTATGGTTTGTGAACGGTTAGTTTTATGGAGTATGAATGGTGTATGAATTTAACAATGATTTGAAAGTTGCTCAAATATAACATCATGAAACCATTGAATTTTGATGTACAATTGGAAGACACTTTAATATACAAATCTTTCGAATGTAACCATCGGAAGTCATGTTAACGTATATATCTATGGATTATTACAAGGATTTTTGAGCCACTTTATATTCGGAGATTTGGTTGACATGTTTGACTTCCGATTATTACAAGGGCTACAAATTTGAAATTTTCAGTTTTTTCTCAAAACTGAATTTTTAGCCACTCTATATTCGGAAGCAATTAAATTACAATTACTACCGAATATAGTAGTTCAGCATTTCGAAATTCTAAGCCTTATGGTCGTTCCAAAATGCCAAAACCTAAGGATTTTGGGAGGATAGGAATTTTGAGCCACTTTATATTCGGAGGTTTGGTTGACATGTTTGACTTCCGATTATTACAAGGGCAACAAATTTGAAAATTTTCAGTTTTTTCTCAAAACTGAATTTTTAGCCACTCTATATTCGGAGATCTGGTTAACTAGTTTGGCTTCTGATTATTAACCTTGTAATAATCGGGATTTAACGGTTAAAACTAAACTTCCGATTATAGAAAATTTAATGTGATGATGAGTCACATGCTGCGTACACTCGTGTTACACCTCGCATAAACGGCCATATTTTCAACAAAAAAAGAGTCGTTGGAACTATAATCTATATAAGGAGGGTATCCTCTTCCCCTATATGCAACAAAAATACATTTTAACTCTCTCCAACATCAAAGAAATCATCTTCAACATAATGGCCAAACCATTCATTAATCGTACGGAGTTCACAATGGAAGAAGATTTATCTTTATGTAAGCGCTATGTTCAATTCTATCCGAGGCGAGGAGAAGAACGTAGACAAGGAGGTGTAATGAGTATGAGTTATTTGTTCAGAATTCACGAAATTTTTTGCGTCGATACCGGAAACCCAAATAACCATCACTCCGCTGATCTTTTCTGCCGAGTTGTTTCAATAAACGAACACGTCGAAGAATTCGTCCATTTAACTTATCTTGTGAATCAATATCGATTGATGGGTGAAACCAATGATGAGGTGATAGAACGATCTCTCGAGGAATGGCGGAGATGAAAAAGATCAAACTTCCGTTATGAAGCTCATTTAAGAATCCTTAAGGCGATGGATAGATTTAATCCGTTTAGGGCTCGTCCAAGATGTCCACGGGGCTAATCACAAGTCATTGTAATAGAATTGTCAAAGTATAAACGTTACATAACATTATGATATTCAAAATTTTAACGAAAATCAGAAGTTAGTATGTTATGTAAACTACCGAATATGTCAAAATTTTCAAATTTTTATTATAGTATGGTTGGAATCGTAAATTAATATGTTAAGTAATCCACCGATTATACTCCAACGGATATTTATTTCAAAAAAATAAATAGCCGTGCCTCGAAATACACATACAATCGGTAGAAAAAATATATTTTTTCTACCGAATATTGTTGTAAAAAAAATTTAAAGTTTCTGAGTTCAAAATGCATATAATCAGTGGTTTGTAAATACCACAAACCTCCGATTATCATATTCGGTAGTTAACTGTCTAACAATTTCCACCGATTGTTGTTCATTATTGTTGGCACGGTGTACGGTGTACCTGTATACTCATGTTACACCTCACCTCAGCGGCCATAATTTCAACAACAACAAAAAATCCGTTGGAACTATAATCTATATAAGGAGGGTATCCTCTTCTCATTGATGCACCAAACTACACACATCTATTCTTGTGAATGTTGCAAGAAGATCTTCCATTGTCTACTATTTCTAAACCTCTCGATATTTCATATTACAATCATGGCAACCTTTGACGCAGCTGAAGATTTGGAAATTGTCGAAACATGGTACCACGAAACAAGACGTGAAGATGTCATAGACGGAAGGTTAACACCCGAAATCTTTCGGGGGAGAGTATATAGCCAATTTGTGCGAGAATATGGAAATCCAAAGCAAAGATCCCTCCAACAAGTTCATGATCGGTTCCGACTTATCCAAAAAGGGGTAAATGATTAAATAACGATACAAAAGAGGATCTTTAACAGTAGCCACTTAAGCTTGTCGATCCAACAATTTGTAAGTATTTGCATACGAAACTATACAAACTTAGCATATCTTCTTACTAAATTATACGAACTTAGCATTCTTTTGTATATGTTGGTTTATTTAGGAGACACTCGCAAAAAGGCACTACTTAAAGGAAAAAGGAGAAGAATTCACATACGATGGAAGTTATGAATTCTTGAAGGCCGTGGCCACGGTATAGAGTTTGGCACAATTTGGATACATTCAGAAGTTCTTATGTTATCTTATCTACCGATTCTGTTAACATTTCCCTAAATTATTGTCTGAAATTTGTTATAATCGGACGTTAATATGTTATGTAATCTACCGATTCTGAGAATATTTTCAAAGTTTGTTTGTCAGAGTTATAATCGGATGTTAGTATATTATTTAATCTATCGATTATAGGAGTGTTCCAATTTCTTCAGGTACTGAGTTCAAAATGCATATAATCGGAAATTTGGGAAAGTAAAACAACTTCCGAATGTTACATCCGGTAAACAAATGTCTAACATTATCAACCGATTATATCATATATCTTCAATGGATTTTTCAAAAAAACTTGTACAAAAAAACCGGTTCAAAATACATCTTCTAAACATAATGACCAAACTAATCATCATCATCATCTTCAATCAATTCGAGTAACCCATCGGGAAAGTTGTTCTTCACGACACGATCCTAATCAACCATGTTGGACTCATATTGTTTCACCCAATCCTTTCAATGGTTCATTGGGAAGTAATCGTGCCACTTACTCAACGGAGGTAACGGATAATCTTTCTTTACCCTTAATCCGATAAAATGCATTTCATTCAC
This sequence comes from Papaver atlanticum, assembly GCA_023531105.1. NCBI lineage: Eukaryota > Viridiplantae > Streptophyta > Magnoliopsida > Ranunculales > Papaveraceae > Papaver > Papaver atlanticum. The sequence continues at coordinate 3,561,256 of JAJJMB010015535.1, read as the reverse complement.
AAACGTGATAGATGCATTATTGTGTCTAATATGTCTCAATTGTATATATTGTTAGTATTCGATTTTGTATTTATTTTGTTATTTCATGTCTTTGTAGGTATTTTTAGAGAAATAAGCTCTTGCGACGAAATTGGCTCGTAAAGTGGTGTTTTACACCCCAGGATAGAGTACTAAAGGCACCCCAGAAATGCACCGGAAGCACCCCAGAAATACACCGGAGGAACCCCGAAAAAGTGTTGAAAACACTCCAGAAAAAGTGTTAAAGGCACCCACCAAAATTACTAAAGGCACCCTAAAAATGGATAAGGGCACCCCCAAGGCAGCCGAGCTGCTAAAGGCACCCGCGTTTTGGATTCAGGGCACTACACCTTTCTTCATCGTTTGAAAAATAATTTTGGCGGGAAAAAAATTTCATTTTCTGCGGAATTTTCTGTTGGATTTTTTGAGGAGTTTCAGTGAGATTCAATCACTGATTTTGATTGGGATGAACGTGATATGCCCAAACAATGGTGGTATGAGTCTTCTAATGCATTCAGTTGGGCTGAATTTTCTTCGGGAAGAAAATATGCAACCTCGGAATATAGCATGTTTGAACGTGCATGGATTGAGTTGTGATGGAGTTTGGTTGCTGCAGAAGTGTGGAGGAGTCAAACAAGGAAGTTCTTGAGCGTGTATACATCGAAAAGATGCGTAAGAACATAAAACATAAAAGAAAATATTCATGAGTTAATGGTTGGATATCGAGAAGATTTTTGAGTTATTACGAGTTTATTCTTGATCCTGTGACTATATAAAGGCTTTAGGAGACTCACAGAAGAGGGGGGAGTTCAGGGAGAGAATAGGGAGACGTTTAGAGCATAAAGAAATCGAGAAAAAAAAGTTACAGGAAAAACAAATTTTCTGCTGGTGAAGAAGGTACGAAGAACATAAGACCCTTAAAGACCGTCGTTCTTCAACGGTGCCAGTGACGGTATTCCTTTATCGTTTTCTGTAACAATTGATTTTGTAACAAATATAAGTGTTACAAAACCCGGTTTTATTCATTTTTCTCCCATTTCATCATTTGTGAACCATTTTTGAGCATTAATAAAGATGAATTTTGAGCATGTTTCCATGATAATGATGAGCTAATTCTCGCGTAATCAAGGCACGGAGGAAGCTATTTATGCATGAATAATTGGTAACTATTCTATTTTTCTCTAATTTGTATTTTATAATTCACTCAATCACTACTTTGTAGAATTTTAATTGTTTGCATAATTTTTCCTAATTAGTTGTGATTCAATTAGATAGGTTATGCTTTGGTTAGATAATCTATGCTTAAGGGATACAATTAATGTTTGAGAATATGCTTGATAATTTGTGAATTAAGAAAAAGAGATTTTAAAAATAATTAGAATTTTTATCATCATTTATTCATGTGTAATAGTGGAATCTAGTGTCTTGGTTATTTTCACTCTAAAAAAAAAACAAATTTGGATTTAAATTTTCTCTACTTTTAGTTTAAATAAATCTAAATTCAATTGCTTTCACAAGTCTTACGAACCTCATTCTTACCACTATCAAAATTACATCAAAACGCCATAACGATTCTTCTATCTTTAACCGACTTGTCGCAAACCGTTCTTGTGGGTGCAAACGTCATACTAAGTCCATACTTAAGAGGAACAAAGAAATGTACCACGCAATTCAAAACGTCCTCTAGGAGATATCCACATTTAGGCATTGTCATCCAATACTTGTATCTGATTGTCTTCAATCCCTTTCGGCACTATATACGCGCAACTAAGTCTTTGAACTCATGTTCTTTGTCGTATCTATCTCCTCGCCTCATCATCTCCATATAGAAATCCTTGTCCTTCATTAGTTGTACTGCCATCTTATTTCTTAAATATTGGCATTGGGTGACATCTTCGATAACCGCCTCTCTAAAGTAACCCATTTGTTCCGTAGCGACGTGAAATCCACAATTTCCATCCCCATCAACCTCGTCAGTGGACAAAACAAATGGTACAATGAGTGGAGGGAGTTGTTCCAAATACTCTTCGTATATTGTATACGTGGTTCGATTTGGTCTTCCATGAAGATCCCTAGGGCAACGAAGAGTACCTTTCTTCTCTTTTATAGTCACAATTTCCATTGGTTGGGTTTGTTGCGAGGCGCCCATTTGCTCAACAACTTCTTCGACCACCTCGTCTTGACTTACTTGAGAAGGCTCCGTAGAGACGGAGACCTTTGGTCTCACTTGTCGTGCGTGCGGTTGGTCCACTTTGATCCTTTCTTGGACGACCTCTTTTCTTAGGTTCCGACCCATCTTGAAATTCGGCTTCCGAACGCTCGTGCCTACATAATATTATTTTATTAGACAAATACTCCTTCAACTCTTTTCTCTGGAAGCTCCTCGAAAATTCGGTGTTGGGCCTACCGGCCCCCTTTTGCTTAATAGGTTCATCAACCTCCCGTAAACAAGGGTGAAGGGCTTCCCCCAAATTGTGCATCAATATTTGCTTTTTGGCGCCATTTGATGTAGCGTAACGCTCGACTATTCGTGCACACAATTCCGACTCAAAGAAAGACGGACCATCAACTACCGGGGTGCTTGTAGTAAAATTTAGTTGCTTCCAAAATGGATGAATATCATTGATATCAATCACTTCAACATACCTACCCAACTTATGACGACATGGGAGTCCAATACCTATCATATCCTTGCAAACACAAACCGTATTCTCGTCATCGTAAGCTTTATAAAACTTCAATTGTTCCATCATGTGATTTATTGCCCATCTTGAAACTTTATGAACAGTGCCCCTTAGAAGCAATCTTTCCTTATCATGTTCCATTGGGAATTGGTGTACACTAAATTGCATACATTTCCTAATCTTTACTAGATAACAATTGGTGTATTCATGGATTGCTTCTTGGATCGACACAACTCCATTTTGACTACCAAGAAGTATTTTCTTTAATCGTCCATGAGACTCCTCCGCAATGCTTGTCTCCTCGTTCTTGAAGTTACGATATTCATATGTTCATGCAAACACAAACCTCTCCTTAAGCGGTAACCATTTTGTTTTACAATATTCAACGGGTTTTGGGTAGTTCGTGCCATATTCATCCTCAAATTTCTTCAAGTTAGCTTCGTAAATTACCTCGGTCATCGACCAAACGATCTTGTCCCATGCTTTCATGAACATTCTCCAAATCATTCCATCCTTCTTCTATTTTTCATCAAATAACCATTTCTCTTCCTCTCGTTCTTCCACGGTTAATTTACTAATGCGCTCATCCTCTTCCTTCGACCTCTTGGTTCCCTTACTTGGTTTTTTAGCTTGGAAATGATGATGGCAATTGGATTTGAGGTTGCATTGAATGTGCCACGTACATTGCAAGTTTTCGGCTTCCGGAAACACTACCGCTATTGCATGCATTAGGGCTTGATCGTTATCCGTTACAATAAACCTTGGAAAATTATCACCTTTACAAATGGACCTTAACGTCTCCAACATCCAAATGAAACTCACGTTGTTCTCATGATCCATTAAACCCCATGCAATCGTAAACGTGTTTTTGTCCGAAGTGTGGTAAGCAATGTTCAACAACGACATGTTATAATTGTTTGTCTTATAAGTGGCATATATCAACAAAATTTGATGAAAGCATTGAGCCAATTGGATCATTTCGGGATGTGCCAAGAAAATACGAACCACTTTACCATCCTTTTCTTTCCTTCTCAACGTGTAGTCGTGTAACTCTGCTAACCACTCCGATTGTTGCATGACCGTTCTACTATCCAATTCCGTCCTTTTGATTGTAGCTAGGGCCGACTTAATTGTAGACAAAGAAGACAAGTTATTGGGGTCATCCGCCTTTATTTTACTTAAGATCGCACTCGCTTTTTGGATCCTCATAGACTTCACCGTCTCAATTTCTTTTGGTTTTAGCTTGGCAACCATTACATGTCCAATTAGAGTATCCATATCATCGTGGTTGTGACAACCATTATCAACTTTATACATTTTCCACTCTTTACCTTCCTTATCCTCGGGCTTATAGAAGAAAATCTTAAATGGGCATCCTATCTTCTTTGTATTTCTTCGGTATTTCCTCTCCGTCTTCCTTACGTACTTAGTATTCTTTCCCTCGTGACTCTTTCGCTTCCCACCTCGCTCACAAATCATTTCAAATCGAGTTTCATCCACATGATTGTTTTGAACTACCACGCACATCTTCTCTTTTTCCTTGTTGATAAGCCATTCCCTTGCCTCCGCCTTACTTGCAAATGACTAAACGCGCATATAACAAAACAAATATCATAGGTATAAGCATTTAACATACATAATTTGAAAATAAATAAAAATAATAGTAATGAGTATACCAAATCGTTTGCATAGTGTAGGGAAGTATCGGGCCTCAAATATAAATCATCAACAAACGCTACAACGGCCTGCAAAAGGAAGCAACAAGTTTCACTATAATAATTGGAAGCCATGTAGTAAGTTGTCCTACCGATTGTTCCACAATCGGAAGACAAGTACTAAATTGTCCTACCGATTGTTTGGTAATATATTGTGTGCCCCATACAACCGATTTCAATAAAAAAAAAATAGACTGTCTCCTGAGTACAAAAACATACGTAATCGGAAGACATATATATGGTTACACATCCGAATATAAAAAATCGGGAGTAAACATAATTAATGGACTTCCGATTTTCAAAGAAGAAGAATTACAATTTTTACAAGTTTGCGAAAATTTTATTTTGGGGCCAATGATATATTTGGTAGTTAGATAAATTTACAATACTACCGAATGTAAAAGATAAGAATACCGAGTTTTAAATTTTTTGAGGATTTCGTTTTTGGGGCAATTCGGTAGTAAATATACTCTACATAACTACCGAATGTAGATTTTGGAAAATCAATTTGGGGGTTTTCGCATATTCGGTAGTAATCGACTTTCTTGGAACTACCGAATGTAGATATTTGGTACTCAGTATGTTATATTCGGTAGATATGTGGATACATTATCTACAGATTCTGGGTAGTTCATGGCATTCAATGCATGCATTAATCGAGTTTTCTTGTTTAAAAACGCATTCAAAGTGGGTATTTGAGTTTCTTAACACAATACCTGTATGTTTGATGCATCATTAGCTTCGATCTCGGGTGATTCTCCATTTTCTTCCATGAAAGCGTCGTCTAGGGTTTCCTCTCCACAAAAGTTTGGATCATTCAACATATACCCCAAATCGTCTTCTCTAAACGGTCGTGAAGCTTCAACATTATGTTCTTCACGATGATTCTCACCTTCTTCTTCATATCCATCCATTTTTGTTGATTATTTATAAAGAAATGGTTTTTCCCTTTTTTCCTTCTTCTTCTTCTTCTCTATAACTCAAAAATGACAACAAATGAAAAAAATGAAACAAATTTCTTCCAAATACTACAGCAACTACAATTGGACGAAAGTTTTTTTTTTTTAGCTACCGAATGCAATCGGTAGATAAATATCTTATATTATCTACCGATTATGTAAGGGCAATTTTGTCATTACGAAATATGCGAGATAAGGGCTGGCTTCAATTTACGTTTGGGTGACCCTATTTTGTTTTATTGTTGGCCATTAATTCCTTTTGAGTGGCCCCTAAAAATGCTAGGTTGTTTTTCCTCAAAAGTGGGTTTCTTTGTTATTGGTTTCGCTTTCTTGTCTGCTCCATATATTTGAATTTGATCGATCCTAACTCATGAAATCATTTACGTAGTACGTAGAGCAGAAATCCACGTGAAAATGCATGAAACCTGTTTATGTAGAAATGTTCGAACTTCAGACCTTACTGAGTCGGACCCAAATAAGTCAGGTGATCTGAGTCACATCCAGGCGAATCAGATCCAGAAAAAAAATAACAAATGATGTAGGTTCCGAGTTCCGACTCAATTGGTGTTGCGATGTATATATTTTTTTAAGGACACCGGGTTTTAGTTGTCAGAATGATATATATATATATGGCTTTTGCTTCCTTTTAAAACCGATTGGGAGCAGGCGCACACATGAGATTGACATGCGATAGTAGAAAACTATAGTTAAATAATGATGTTCGATCTTGTCGTCTTCAATGCTTTGCTTCTTGCGTTCCGATTAAGATTCTATTACTTCAAATTTGGAACTTACCCGCCATATGCATGCTATTTTGAACTTTTGTAGGTTTTTCAACTTGACGAAGCCAAAACGAATCCTTGGGTTAGAGAATTTCATCTAATACGCGGTTGAAAGTTATTGAATTTTGTGAATTTTTTCAAGTCATGGATGATGGAGAAAGAGATTTCTCTGACCAAGTCTTAAAGATGGATGATCAATTACTGACAATGGATAGTTTTTTGGAAGATTTCCTTGCTGATAGTCATGCAAGTATGAACCCAACAGGAGAAGGTGCACCTGACCCACAAAACTATTTCCACCTCCGTACTAAAAACCTTCCTGTTGAAGGGAAGATCACTACCGAGGAAACGTACGACTTTGCTGAAATTAAATCCAAAAAGCGTGCATCTGGTGATAGGGAGTCTGTGAGTAAGTACCGCGAGAAAAAGAAAGCCCGTATAGCTTCAATGGAGGATGAACTAATCAAATTGAGAATCGTAAATCGGCAGTTGTTAAAAAGGCTGCAGGTACAGGTTTCACTTGAGCAAGAGGTAGCTAGGTTTAAGCTTCTGCTTGTAGACATTAGGGGAAGGATAAAAGGCGAACTTGGATCATCTCTTTACCAAAAACCAACTGAGGGTACGGTTGGTGGCATTTCGCAAAACATGTTCCCCTCTACCTTGGTTGCAGATTACGATATGAACCAGTGCAACCTTAGATACCCTGGTTTAGATAATCAAGATGTTGATGTATCTGCAGGTGGATTTCAGAATGTAGGTTTTTGGGTTTTAGATGGTAGTTATTTACCATGTATTTGGAATAATAATAATTCGTGATATACGGTCTAACTTCGATAAACGAATGTTCGATAAATGAATAATCTAGCCAAATGAATAATTTTTTTCGGTCTCGACTTGAACAAATGGGTTAAGTGAATAATCTCACTAAATGCATACAAATCAAATTGCATCACATCCTCAATGCATGCATAATTTCAATATTTTGCTCGTGATGTAGCAGGTAATTTTGTTAAACTTTTCGGAGATTCTCTCTCCAGCCTACCTGGTACTTGTTACTGGAAAAAGGCTTCGGTTCTCGGTAGCAGGTAATTTTGTATGACGGCTATTGCTTGAAAGGTCTCTTTCGATGACATGTTTGTTCTGGCGTTATCGCATATCATCTGGTTCAGGACTGTTTTTATCATTTATTACGGGTCGGTAATTTCTTACGTATAAATATATCGGGACGACCAAAGGGAGTCCCTTCTATACTGTCACTATGGGGCCTAAAAATGCATTGCTTGCAACGCTTTTTTTTTATTTTTAATCGATTCAATTGAATGGGTATTGGTCGTTTTTTCTCGAAATTGAATCAACAATCGGAGAGTTATCGTCTCCGACTACGGTTAGGAGCGATGAAAACGAATTGAAGTCGACCCAATTGACGGCTAATACGGCATGAAAATGGTCAAAAAAACGACACCTAAACTTTTAATTTTAATCTTGATCGTTGATTACCAACAAAATTCAGCCATCATATCTAAAACTGTTACAAAGTATGTTACACAATTGTTACAATATAAGTGTTACATGAATATAACGCTTATAAATGTTATAAAATTACTGTTACAGATATTGTTGCAAAAGCTGTTACAAATTGCGTCACAAAAAACAAGCCCCCTACTTTGATCGTCCCAGCACTGTTGAAGCAGTCATCTAGTAATAATAATAAGAAGAAAAAGTATGTAAAAACACTCTCTAAATTTTGGTAAATTTTTCCAAACACACATTATTATTTTTATTTTTTTGAGACATTTTATCTTGTGTCTTCAGTATGTGCTGTTGGAAAATATGTTTCGGTTTCTCGAAAATCATCGACATAGATAACAAGAAATTTAATAAATAGAAAAGATATAGATACTTGTCGAATTGGGTTGATCGAATCGAATATTGCGTACTTTGTCCTTAAGACAACTTCGTCTCCGTATATGGTGCTCACAGTTCCATAGACGTTGCCTGCCAGGATACGACAATCGCGCCTTTATGGAGAGTAGCACTGCAATTCCATTAGGCCAGCAAATTGGGGGATTGCTGCTTTCTCACTCATGGTTCGTAGACAGTAAAAAATTCTTGAAAAAGACTTGTGTTTAACTAGAACAAAGATGGTTTATGTAGAGTTTTTTTTTTCCTCAGCTTGGTTTATGTAGAGTTAACAGTGACTCTACAAGGTGTCTTTACACCCGATAGATGGCTCACCATGTATAATGGTGGGGTGGCTCTCTACAACACTTGTGCACGAATGAAAAAGCATGACCCAAACTCATCTATACATCTATTATCCTTTTAATTAGAAACTATTTTTCGCTCCTACAAAAATAATTTCACTTAAGAAAATTTCTAACTTGTATCACCACATGGATGCGATCCACACGACAAAACCTAAGTACCGTAGTGGGTTTTGTCCCAAATGCGAGGATTATATTCACATATGTGGACGTTCAAATGGTTGTAGCATGTGCATAAAACGGCAAACAAAGAAAGTTTCTACTGAAACGAGCAAAATATGGAAACTAAGTAAGGAGTCTAAGGACGCTTGAGGGTGGGTCCCGCCCTTGAGGGTTTTAGCAGGGGCCATTTTTGGGCCCACCATCGGGAGATTGTGAGGGGACGGTTTTCTTTTGAACGATTATTTGGACACTACTCAAAAATGAAGGGGGACTACTCTTCATTTTTGTGGTGGATATTTGGAGTAATTTTGGGTCACCTCTTATCTAAGTATTTATGTTAATACCAAACTTACCCTTCTTAGTTAAATTAGTTAGGGTAATGATTATTTAGTGTAAGGATTAGATAAATAATTAAGTTAAATTAATTAGTGATTAGTGAAGTTAGATTAATTAGTCAGGTGTTTTTAGAAGAATAATTTTTTAGAAGAAGAAGAGGGTTTTGGTTTTTTTTTTTTTTTTTTTTTTTAAGATGGTTGATTTCGAAATGAGGGTTTCGGGTACGTTGGTATACTTCAAATTTAGTTAATGTTGCTTGAATTGGCCAAAACTTTCGAAAAAATGAAAAATTTATAAACTGATTTCGACCATGGAAATAAAGTTCGGTTACAACATCTAAAGAACAGGTAGCCGAACTCATCTACAAGTGTAGTTCGGCTAATGTTTCTGAAAACACAGGTAGCCGAACTCATCTTTAATGGAGTTTTTTCTTTCAGAGAAAAGTTCGGTTAAGAGAAAAAAATTGCGACGTAACCGAAATAAAATTTAGGTTGGGAAAAAAATGAAAAAAAGTTGCGACGTAACCGAACTAAAAGTTCGGCTGGGGAAAAAAATTGACGTAACCGAACTCAATACGTATGTTTTCATAGAAAAGTTCGGTTAGGAGAAAAAAATTGCGACGTAACTGAACTAAAAGTTCGGCTGGGAAAAAAAATGAAAAAAAGTTGCGAGGTAACCGAACTAAAAGTTTGGCTGGGAAAAAAATTACGAGGTAACCGAACTTTTTTCTGAAAGAAAAAACTCCATTAAAGCTGAGTTCGGCTTAAAGCTGGCAAACAAGCCAAAAACCCGCGGGTTGGTCCGGCCCGGCCCGTAAAAACCCGCACCCGGCTTGGCTGGTTGTCTAACAAGCCGGGCGCGGGTTGGAGAAATGCTGGCTTGTAGGGAGACCGTAAACCCGCGGGTTCAACCCGTATACCCGTGTAAAGCATATAAATACAATTTTACCCATTTCATAATCCTATAAAGCTAAAATTTCCGGCTTCTTTTTTTCTTCTGCACTCACAGCGCAGCGGCAGCCATCATCTCATCTCCATCAGAACCACCCAATCACCACCTCTTTCTCCGTCTCCTTCTTCTCCATGCAAAGAGTTAGGGTTTTAATACAATTACACTGTTAACTGAAAGTCTGAAATCAAGCAGTGAAGAAAAGGTGATTTTGGTTAGTCTGATGAACCCGAGATGGACTGAAGAAGGTGGATAAATCAGAGAAAATGAAGTTCTGTGATAAAATTGGAGACGGGTTTACATGATTGAAGGGGTTTGAATGGTTTTGAATCAAGAATTCAGGGTTTGATCGATTCATGAAGAGATTAGGGTTTCTGAGAATTACAGCGGCTACCGTTGTTGTTGTTGTTGTTAATGAAGTTAGGGTTTTGAATCTGGGGTTAAGACTGGACTGAAATTTCTCGAATTTGAAGATGATACTGCTTTGAAATAGAGAATGGTTCTGGTAATTGTGATTGAAGAAGGGTTTGTCTTGAGTTCAGGTCGGTAGTGGAGGAAGTGAGCATAATTTCTATTTGTCTGTGGTTGAGCTATGGCAAGGGTTTAGAATATCTTCATACTCATGAACCTAGTATCATTCACAGAGATCTCAAGACTCAATTGCAGCAATGTCCTTCGTTAATGGAAATATCGTCCAGGTAAATAATTTAATCTCCTCTATTTCTTTTGTTAATAATCCTTGAAATAAACTATAATTTCTTTTTATTTCATAGTTAAAAATACAGTTTGTGGATCTGTGTCTAAATCCTATCAGGTGAAGATCGGAGATTTGGGTTTAGCGGCTGTAGTAGGAGAAAACCATTCAGCACATTCAGTACTTGGAACACCAGAATTCATGGCACCGGAAGTATACATTTACTCGTACGGATTATGTGTGTTAGAAATGGTGACATTGGAATTACGTTACAGTGAATGTAATGGCAAGGGTTTTGATGTCTCTCTAATTTGGTTAGAGAGCTTGAGATGCTGGTAATGAAGATGCAAAATTAGTTGTGGTGGTTTGATTTAATGGTGCTTATGAGGAAATCTGGTAGAGTTGTAATGGATCTGTCATCTGTGTTTGATTTTTGTGTTGAAATTGAATGGATCTGTGTTTGTTTTTTGTGTTTAATAGAGATTGAATATGGTCAAAGCTTAAACAGGACCACAAATTAATTTGATTAAGTTTTAATTTTAACATTAATAAACAAGCCGAGCTAACCTGTAAGCCCGCAAGCTTTACCCGCTACGGGCGCGGGTTGAAGAAATGGCCACCCGTGAAGAATAACGACCCGCAAGCTTGGACCCGTTTTAACCCGTACCCGTGTGACCCGTAACAAGCCAGCCCCGGCCCGCCCGTTTGCCAGATCTAGTTCGGCTAGTTCGACAAACTGTTTCACATAATTCCTAGCCGAACTTCTCTCTGCAACTTCAATATTCAACTCATTTTGATGATTACTACTCATTTTTTCAACCAAAAACGAATCACAAGTAATGGGTTTGTGGAAATTTCTTTGAATCGAGATGACGAAGCGGAAAGAAGAGAAGAAAATGAACCCTCTAATAGTAACGGATTTGTGAAAAATTAAAAGTAATGGATTTGTTATAATTTTGATTTGATTTTGTTAATGATTTAGATTAGGTATATGTATATTTATTAGATTAGTTTTAATTTTAATTAGGTTAAGGGTAGGTTAGTCATTTCCACACTTTAGGACACCCCTTATAAGTATAGGGTAGACATTCTTATCACTTAGTAGTCCCCCTCCATTTTCGAGTAGTGCCCAAAAAATCGTTCTTTCTTTTAGTCCATATGTGCTGTCTATTAAGACTTCTAGCAAAAATAAAATAAAAAAATCTCGAAGCAATATTTACTTTGACCAAAATCTGGAGGATGAAGTCCATCTCTTTTTACAATGCCCTTATTCAGTTCAGATTTGGCAAGGGTCTTCTTATTAAGCTTGGGTATGTGACTTTTTACAATGCCCTTATTCAGTTCAGATTTGGCAAGGGTCTTCTTATTAAGCTTGGGTATGTGACTGGTCAAAGGGCAACCTAAAAGCAGGAGATTAGATGGTGTGTTGATGCTTTTATGGGTAAATATGTTATCACCTCTATAAAAAAACTCATTTTTAATAGTTATGTGTATCACTAGAAATAACCCTTGCCGTAACGGCACTGTTGAGACTCTGTAACGCCATAATTAAGGTCTAATAGAAATAGTGAAAAAGTAATGTTGCACTTATCTTATTTATTATTATATTTTACCTTTACTAATAATATAGTTGGTCTCGAACGTATGCTTACAATCGTTCATGCTGAAAATTTGAGAATGATGCTAAAAATTCCAGATTTTCTAAAAGTTTCATGTAAATATTTTTTTTAATTTGGTTTAACCGATAGGAAGTTTATAGAGTAATTACTGACATTAAATTGTGTTAGATATGTTGGTTTTATTGTGTGTGTTTTTTGATCGTCAATTTGGTTTACCCGATCTGTTTTTTTTTTATTTTTTATTGTGTTATAATTTAATTTTATTTACAGGAGATCCCCAAAGGTTTGTTGTCTCTGATACTAATAGGTGTTGTATACAGATCGGGTCAGATGAGCAACGGATGTAATTTATAGTACCAAGGAATTCTCCGAAGATTGCTAGTACTATTGTTCTGTGTTTTTTGATATCTCAAGTCATGTCCACTGCCTGATTTAGTCAAGGTCTCGAACACACTCTTTTATTCGTTTCTCAAATCACCAATAATTCAGGGTGTAGATTATGCATGAATTAATTGTCAAAAAATTACTTGGGCCTGAAAACTGTGTACTAATTCCTGACAAATTTTAATCCACTGAGAAATTTTGTACCAGAAAAGATTTGTGCAGTGTTTTCAATCATAAAAGTCATATTTTGGTGTCCTAATCAGTAAATGATTTTTTTGTAGCTTATTATTTTCTTAATTATCCTCTTAACGTCCATTTTTATCTTTTCCTCTTTATGATATACATGGGTTTTATTTATTTTTTTACACAATCTTCAATAACTACAGATAATGACTTAGTTTTAATTTTATTTTGTGGATTCAACTAAAATTTTAGGATTCTTGATTTTGAGAATTTTCTGGTGTTTTTTTGTATATGGAGAATATAATATGAAAATCAGATGCTCTTATAGTTGTAATTAGTGACCATGGAACTGGAAAATCATAGTTGGTAATCCGACCCCACACAATTTTTTCGTCATTATGGTTCACTAATTATAAGAGTTGCATTATTATAAAGAATTTTATTAGCATTTAGTTTTTTACCTTGAATTAAATAAATTTGCATTTAAAATTTTTTTATGATCATGATTCTGACGTAATCTAATTAATGTATATATTCATAATGAGAAAACGTTACAAATCTTGCATCCGTAGGATGTCTATGGCTAGGATGAGACTGGGACGGTCGGATATAATATTTGTCTCTCAAAATGTTATATGTCCGTCCAATCTCAAAAACCGGTTATGTTTTGTATTATAGAAGATATCTGGAGAGAAAGAAATGCCAGAGTGTTCAGACAGCAGCATAATTCTACTGGCTGCGCAAGATATCAAGGTTGAAGATACTCCCCTGTCCAGATATTTCTTCAATGTTTTGAATGTCTTTTGTATTTTTCAGATTAGAGTGGAGTTGGGATGCACTTGGCTGAAACCATAAGCGAATACTGTGATCGATGATTAACACAGATGGGTCCTTGGGTGATGGTTTTGGAGGTTATGGTGCTATAATTAGAGACACTCCTGGAGTCTGTCTATGTGCTGTTGCAGGGTCAGACATTGCCATTTCTGTTTTAGGTCATGAACTGCAAGGTGTTGTAGCAGATATGAAGGCGACCATTTTTTTGGGATTTAGAAGAGTTCATTTTGGGATGGATTCTATGACGATTGTGGTTCTTTTAAACAGCAGTGACTCTTCTCCGCCTTGGTATGTGAGATACATCTGGAGGCACATTGTTAGACTAAGAAAGCAGTTTGACTGGATAAAGTTTGAGCATGTTTATCGTGAGACAAATAGAGAGGCTGACTGGTTGGCTGTCATTTACCCACCTTCTTTTTAGGTGTTGGATTGGAGGAGATTAGTAGATGAGTTTGTAGTCATCTTGCACGAGGATATCAGTCAAAAAGTATATTACAAGTTGTAATTTGTTAGTCTTGGCTGGCTAGGTCTGTTTTCCTTTCTTTTCTTTTTCTCTTTGCTGGGTTAGGGGCCCTCTCATCCCGCTGATCGTGTCAAAATTAAACATAAAAAATTTACTTTGACCAAAAAGTCAAAACACTTGAGATAAATAATAAATTTATTTTATTTTAACCGAGAGCCACAAGGATTAACTGAGGACCACAAGGATTAACATACAGGTCAACGTGATCCATTAACATACCAAGATTCAAGATACATGCAAGGAAGCAAATCGCCATGTATTTTTCTTTTTTTATCAGAAAATCAAATCGCTATGTAAGTTGAGCAGAAACATAAAATTAAGAGCAATTCCTATGGAATGAACAAACTTGAAATTTGTTCATTTTGCTCCCACTATGGACTCAACAAACACAAAAAACGGATGGGAAAACCTGCAAATTTGTTGGTTTGTTGAATGAGGTCAAAGAACAGACGCGCGTTTAATTGTACACCGCGCGGTCAAAGAACAAATGCGGGCGTCCCTTGTAGATCCGCCCACTACAATTCTGATTCCCAACAATTATTTTACTATTTTTTTATTCCCTTTATTCTATTTTATCTCAATTTATCCTATTTTATCTTACCAAATATATTATTTTATATTTTAATTTTATCTTAAAAAGCATTTTATATTAAAAAGAAATAGTAGTGGGACCCTAGAAAAACAAATCTGTTCATTCTGCTCTGGTTTACCATAGTGTAAAAACATTTTTGTTCATCCACGTGGCTCAACAAAAAAATATATATGTTGATTGCCATAGGAATTGCCCTAACATGGTTAATTTGCTGGACAGAAAACATTTTTTTTGTGATAGCTAGGACGTGGCTTCTATTTTTTTATTTTTTTTTGTAGATAAAGGCCTTCAAAAAGGCTAATGACCCCCCTCAATTGTTGGAAGTAACCAAACAGGAGGCACAGACTAGTACATAGAGGCATTGTTTGTTTTTACCCATTGAGCTAACTCATGAGCCACAAAATTACAAACACGCGGTTGAAAGTTAAAGATACAGGCCACTAATTTAGAAGAAAAAAACTTAATGTCTTTAAAGATAGCATCCGTACGAGAATCACCATCAAACAAACCAGCAGAAAATTTGTCAATAAGAGTCTTCGCATCACTTTCCACAATGATATGGGTTAACTTCTGTTCCAAGGCTTTCTTCTGCCTAGATGGCTCTAGCTTCAGCTTCTTCAGCAGACTTGACTTCAAAAACCAGGGAAGCACAAAAGGAGGCTTTCTTAGAGAAATCCCTCATCACATATCCTGCACCATTAGCTCCAGTAAGATCATCATAGGCACCATCAGTATTGCACTTAATCCAACCAAAAGATGGGGGCATCCATTTGCCACATAGATTGACAGGGGTAGAGGGAGAAACAGTAAAGCATGGTTTCCTAGTAAGAAGCATGGCTCTAGCTCTTTCTAAAACAGCAATATGGTTTTCTTTCAGGTTCTGAAATATGAGATTATTTCTACTGGTCCAGAGTGACCACAGGATAGTGACAAAGAGACACTGATCTTCATCAGGAAGCTTAGACACAAGATCAATTAGCCAAAACAGTAACCAATCAATAAAAGACTTGTTTTGAAAAAACTGAGTATTGATGCATAAGTCAGAGAGAAACCAGACTCGACTAGCAAAGGGACTGAGAACCAAAGTATGCAAAATAAATTCTTGAGGATCATTACATCTAGCACAATCAACGATATGCATAGGCATTCTAGTATGCAAAATAGTTCTAGCAGGAAGAGCATTTCTAGATGCTTTCCATGTAAATACTTGGATTCTGTACGGAACCCTAATTTTCCAAATTCGCATCCAAAGATTTTTACATGGGGAGGGCCTAAGTCCTCTGAGTCCCATGTAGGCAGATTTTGAAGAAAACTTGTCATTCTTTGAAAGATCCCAAGCCCTCCTATCAGGAGTATATAACTGGCTTAAAGGAATAGTGATAATCTTCTTAATAGAAGCATCATCAAAGTGAGTGTTTGATCTAGAAAAATTCCAAGATCTGGTAGAAGGATCAATGAAATAAGAGACTTTAATATTAGGGTCAGGTGGGACTAAAGGGTTGGGTGTGGCAGAGCCCAAAGTAGGAATCCATTTATCACACCATGGGTCAATAAAATGACCATCCCCAACAATCCAAGAGATGAAAGGCTTAATGAGTTCTTTAATGGCATGCAAACACTTCCAAGTCCTAGAGCACTTACCAGTGTACTTGGCATTCAAGAAATCAGTTCTAGGAAAGTATTTAGCTTTAAGAACAGTAGCTAGCATACAATTAGGATTCTCTAGAATTCTCCAAGCATTCCTAGCCAGCATAGCTAGGTTGTTTAATTCAGCCTTTCTAAACCCCAGACCACCTTCTGCCTTTAGGGAGCATAGAATGTCCCACCCAAGCAGGTGTAGTTTCCTATCTTTAGGATCTAAAGTCTCTCCCCACCAGAATTTACAAAGGTTTGAATCCATCTGTCTACAGAGATGTTTTGGTATGAGGAAAGCTCCCATTTGAAAAAGAGGGATAGCTTGACCAAAGCGTTTAATCAAAGTAATTCTAGCAGCTTGAAACAGGAGCTTATGAAGCCAGATAGAAATTCTGGCATCAACAGCTTGGAGAATACCCATATGGGTTTGAATTTTTGAAGCTTGAAACATAGTAGGAGTGCCCAAATATTTGTTCTCCTAAATCCCTGTTTCTAATCTCTAAAATATTAGCCAGTTGAGCTTTCCTGTGTTCAGGAATTTTCCTACTAAATAAAATGCCAGACTTTTCAAAATTTATTTCCTGGCCAGAGGCTAAGCAATATTTCTGAAGATAGTCTTTAATAACTTGAAATTTTTGAATAGTAGCTTTTGAAAACAAAAGGGAATCATCAGCAAACAACAAATGTGTCATTTCTGGGGCATCTTTACACACTTTTATACCTTCCAAAATACCTTTCTTTGAAAGGCTGTCAATGTAAGAAGAGAGGGCCTCAGAACAGATGATATAAAGATAGGGGGATAGAGGATCCCCTTGTCTTATCCCCTTTCAGGTTGAAAAAACCCATTAGGACTACCATTGAGGAGAACAGAATAGGAAACTGTAGAAACACACTGGTTTATGAGTTTAATCCAGTAGTTTGAGAGACCCATTCTATTTAAGACACTTTCAAGAAAGGACCATTCTAATTTATCATAAGCTTTAGACATATCAAGTTTAATGGCAGCAATGCCTTCAACTTTGTCATTATGATTGACAGCAAATATGGCCTCATTAGCTAGCAGAATATTATCAGAAATACTCCTACTTTTGCAATATGCCATGTTCTAAAGCAGGTTTGGGTCATGTCAATGACAGCTTCCCCTACAATATCCCAGTTTTTCTGATAGAACAGACTTGTAAAACCATCAGGACCATGGGCTTTTTTTTTCCCATTTGAAACACAACATTCTTTATTTCCTCAGGGGTAAGAGGTAAGTTTAAAAGAGGACTGTCCTCAGCAGAAAATTTAGTAGGGAGATCAAAAAGAATTTCATCCAGGAATTGCTGAGGTTGAGAGGAATACAAGTTTTTAAAATAATTAATGAAGGATGTTCCAATACTATCTCTATCAGTTAGAATAGCATTAGAGGAATCCTTAATCCAACTAATGGCTTTTTTTTTCTCCTAAAGAGGGTTACTCTATGGAAATAGGGTGAATTTCTGTCACCTTCCATAAGCCAGACCTCTCTGGATTTATCTTTCCAGTAAAGTTCCTCTAGATTGTAAAGATATTCCAGGCTAGCTTTGAGTCTGGAGATAGTACTAGAGTCAGTAGGGTTTGAAGCCTGAAGATCAGCCAAATCTTTCCTGATGGTAGATATATTAGTTTGAATATTACCAAAAGAAGATTTGTTCCAATCCCTAAGACCTCTCTTGGTATTTAAGAGCTTAGCTTTTAGTTTATAAGCAGGAGAGCCCACAACATTAACAGACCAAGAATTTGCAATGATATCTCTACAAGTAGAATCTTCAATCCACATAGCCATAAAGTGAAAAGGTCTACGCATACAAACATCCTCATTAAAAAAAAAAAAAAAAAAAACTAGGACGTGGCTATTGTAGTAGGCTAACCAATCATAAATTTTTCTTTAATTTCCAGTCCACCATTAAAGGAGTTGTTGACATTGAATACGTAAGAGTTGAATATATATTCTGATAAATTGAGTTTAAGGCTAGCTTGGGCACTGTCAGCAGCTAACAGAGTACAGTACGGATGGTATATAATTAAGAAATGATGAGAAGGCGGATGACAACTTTTGTTTTTGTTTTCGTTTTCGTTATCCTCATCGTTTTCTTTCGTTTCCTAATGCACGTGAATTCCTATTCCGGGAGCGTGGCCAAGGGTTGGCTCCGCATCTCTTAGACCCCTCTACTTCCATGCAAATAAACTCCGACAAAAGCATGTTCTAAGTTTATATAAAAGTGTCTCCAGAGAAATAGCGGCTAAACTTAAATGGAAGAGATACCTTCAACTCTCTGTCATTAATGAGAACATGGCTCACTTCACTACACAATCTAATCAAGAATGGGAGAGTTGTTGGAAACCAATCAAATGGAAATTCAAAGACACGCTCATTGAAATCAAGAGAAGGATTGATGAAGACGTTACCATAAATGAGAGAACTCTTACTCTGGCTCAAAACTGGATAAAGATAAAAAGGTTTCCAGTTCAGTTGTGGTCCAAAGATCATTTTGATCAGATTGGTGAGGCATTAGGTAATATTTTTAAGTTGAAGTATTTCCCTGAAATTCCCTGAAATCTCTCTCACTCCAACAACTCTCCCTAATGGTGATATCTTAGATGCTAACTACAAATATTTTTAAGTTGAAGTATTTCCCTAATGGTGATATCTTAGATGCTAACTACAAAGCTAAACCTACCGATTCTTGGCTTTGGAAATGGATTTCCAAATGCTTTAAGAACCTCAGGAAGGGGAGCTTTTGGGAAGTTAATAATGTTACAGATGTTGATATTTGGAACCACAAGTGGATTCCAGGTGAGGATAATCAGATTGTTCCCATCAATAAAGAGGTCAGACTAAGTTTTGTTAAAGTCAGGGATCTCTTTAATGAACAAGTAACTAATTGGGATCTAAACAAAATCAAAATGTGTTTTGCTAATGTTATAATCCAAAAAATTGTTGGTATCAGATTTGATATTAACTCCAAAGATAGGCTGAGATGGAGTTATACTCCACACTTGGACTTCACTATTGGGTCTCTTTATAAAAATTTGTCTGAGAATGTTGGCTCCAACTGCCCGATAAGTTCTATTACTAGTACAATTAATTGGACTAGGCTATGGAAAATGAATGTTATGCCAAGAATTAAAGTTTTCATCTGGAAGTGTCTTCATGACATTCTTCCGTTAGGAGATAGAATCCACAGGATTCTAAACAACATTGATAATTGTTGTACTTTGTGCAACTCTGAAATAGAGAACATTCATCATCTGTTCATGAATTATGAATTTGTTAAAAATGTTTGAAAGTGTCTGCCGTACAACATCAGTAGAGTTAAAACTAAAAGTCATAATTTTCGAATTTGGTTCAAATATTGGTTTCAAAATAAAAACAACTTTAGTCATGATGATGTTAACTGGGAAAACATATGTGCTACTACTATTTGGTTTATATGGAAAGCTAGGTGCCAGAAAGTCTTTGAGAAAAAAAAAACCTTGTCACAAGTTCATAGCGAGCCAGATTGTGAGTCATATTATGGAAGGCAACAACTCCAAAAGAAAGAGGAAGACAGCAACAGATTTACATAGAGAAGATGGAAGTAACAAGGCTTATTTTACTGTGGCAAGCAATAATCAGAATTCTGAAACTTCCTTTATCTTGTATGTCACTGATTTGGCAGGAAAGTTTAAAGGTTCCAGGTGCGGTGGAGCACCAAGAGGAGTGACTGAAGACAAGAAGGAGACCATGATAACTATGATGCGGTGGCTGATTGATTTAAAATGTAATAGAGTCACAGTTATATGGCAGGCAAAAGGGTCCTCTGGAGACTCAATTACTGTGCTACGTAACTTGAATATTGAAGATTACATCAGGGATGCATATTTTCAGAAGATATATAAAAAAATTAGTTCCTTTAAAGTTGGTTTCTGTAACATTATGAAAGACAATATAATGCTTAGTAATATGTATAGGCTAAGAGTTCTTTTTGGTAGAGATTGGATGTGGTCACAAATGGAAGGGAGAAACATGAAGAACTGGTTTGAAGTCTTGGAAAGGTTAGATCGGAATTCGAATTCTAGTTCAAGTTCTACATATGGTTTCTCTAGGAAGGGTGAAGACCAACCAGATAACATAAATGGAGTGGGTGAATTTGGGGATATGGTTATCAATGATTACTGCATTAAGGTTATGGATCAGGATCATCTCGATAATGTTCAAAATGGAGATGGAAGGGATAACCAGGATCTGATAACTTGGGAAGGAAGTGCTAGTCATTCCAGAAATGTCGCAAGGGATGGCGCGAAAAGGGGATTCTTCAGAAATTCAATCTTTGAAGTTGGTAGTATGAGCCGATTGTCTGGAACTTTGAATATTCTGAATACCACTAATATAAAAACTAAGTATGATTCTCAAGATAATAGCCAACTTGGGCATGTAACTGATTACACAGACTCTATTATCAATAATATGTAGTTTTCTCTTTTGCCAAAAAAAAGGAAAGAATGAATGACACAATTGAGGTTACTGGAGAAGGAAAAGAAGGGGATACTGAAGTTTATGAAGATGTAGTCAACTTGGCCCCAGATGGTTTAAATGGATATTAAGATCCTTGTTTGGAACATGAGAGGTATCACTGCAGTGCACAAAATGGATTCTTTAAAAGATCTAATAAAGAAAATTAAGCCATCTGTGGTGCTTATTCAAGAAACACACATGATGAAGATTAACGATTTGCGGATTTCAAATCTGTGGGGTAATGATAATTGTCAATGGTAGGCTATCCCATCACAAGGGATCTCTGGAGGCATGTTAACCATATGGGATGATAACTTGATAGAGAAAACAGATGAATTGATTGGCCCAAACACTCTTTCTCACAAATTTAAGTCAAAATCTGAAGATTATGTATGAAAATTACTAATGTATATTCTCCCTGCACTTATTGGGATAGATTTGAATTCTGGAAAGAGCTAGAAAATATAACAGGTTGGGCATCTGAACATTGGGTTATAGCAGGAGATTTTAATGCTACAAGAAGAAGAGGGAGAGGAACAAGCCAAGAGGCAATCTCAGAGCTAGAAGATTCTTTAATGAGTTCATGGGGGCACATGAACTTATTGATTTACCACTAAATGGAGGACTCTTCACCTGGAGAATTATGCAATCAGATCCACTGTTATGTAGACTGGACAGAGTTCTTGTCTCTCCAAAATTTGAAGGTCAATTCCCATTCCTAACTCAAACTCTTTTATCAAGAACATTATCTGATCACTCGGCATTACTCCTCACTACCTCAAATGTAGACAGAAAAAACCCTCCCTTCAGAATTGAAAATCATTGGTTCTCAAATCCTGAGTTTTATAAAAATGTTGCTTTATGGTGGGAAACAATGATATTTCAAGGCTCACCCAGTTACATATTCTCAAAAAAACTGCAAAACCTCAAATTTTTCTTGAAAAGGTGGAGCAAAAGAGCTTATGGCAGAATGGGGGAAAAGAAGCAGGATCTCACTTCTCAAATAGATGCTTTAAATGCTCTTGAAGAATTTGGGGCTCTCTCCAATTCTCAATTCAGCAACAGAGTTGAACTGAGATCCCAGTTAAAGCAGTTGAATCTAGATAATGCAAGAAAGTGGTTTCTGAGATCTAAGTCATAACATCTAAAAGAAAGTGATGCAAACACTAGGTATTTTCATTCTCTAGCAAATGGAAGAATGAGAAGAAATACAATTCAGAAGATGGTAATCAATGGTGTGGATAATTTTTGTCAAGCAGATATAAGTTATAAAATTTCCAGATACTTTTATAATCTGTTTCAAGACAAGCACACAATAAGACCTCAACTGAATGAAGATCATTTCCCCAAAATCTCTGACCAAGAAAGTATATGGCTAGAGAGGCTAATTTCCGAAGAAGAAGTTTGGACTGCGATCAAAGATTTCAAGCCAAACAAGTCACCAGGACCTGATGGTTACAACATGGATTTCTTCAAAGTTGTTTGGCAAATCATTAAAAAAGACTTCATGGAAGTTGTAATGGAGTTTCAACAAAATGAGAGACTAGACTGGAGAATAATTGCTCCTTTATAAGTCTAATCCCTAAGAAAGAATAAATTGGATCTCCTCAAGATTTTAGACCAATTAGTTTGGTCAGTAGTGTCTACAAAGTGGTCTCCAAAGTCCTCACACAAAGATTAAAGACAGTTCTTCCTCAGCTTATTTCTGAAAATCAGGGGGCATTCATAAAAGACAAGCAAATACTTGATGGTATATTGATTGCTGGAGAACTCATTGACTTAAGGTTGAAAAGAAAATCACCTGGTATTCTCTGCAAACTGGACATACAAAAAGCCTTTGATAATGTGAGGTGGCACACTATTCAAAGTCTTCTTCAATGTTCAGGCTTTGGTCATAAGTGGATAAAATAGATTATGTGGTGTATATCCTCAGCACAACACTCCATTTTGGTGAATGAAAGCTCCACAGAGAGATTCAAAACCCAAAAAGGTTTGAGGCAAGAAGATTCTCTCTCTCCTTTTTTGTTTATAATGGTGGCTGAAATTTTCTCAACACTGATGAAACAAGCTTTGGAACTGAACATAATCTATGGCTTCTCCATAAACAACAATATAAAAGTGTCTCATCTGCAGTATGCTAATGACACTTTAGTTTTCTTAAATGGATCTGTTGAGGAAGCTGAAAATTTGTTGATCATATTACAAGTATTTGAAGGCATTACAGGATTTCCAGTGAATCTGACTAAAACCTCAGTGTTAAGCATTGGAGCTGACCATATCATTCAAGATGTTGCTGAGATTCTGCAAGATTGAAGAACTGCCTCTTAAATATTTGGGTTTTCCAGTTGGAGCAACATGCAGAAACTGCTCTATTTGGGATGTGGTGATAGAGAAGTTCTTAAAAAAGTTAGCTCCATGGAAAAGGAGATAATTTACAAAATTTGGCAGAATACTTCTCATCAAGACAACTCTCTCAAGTCTACCAATTTATTTCATGTCTTTGTTCCCTATGCCAGTAAAGGTAGAAAAGAAACTTAATCAAATTATGAGAGCATTCTTATGGGGCACTACAGAATGGAAAAATAAAATTAATTGGATTGCATGGAATAGAGCTTGTAGACCAAAGAAGGCAGGGGGATTGGCATTAGAAACCTAAGACAAACCAACAGAGGTCTTATTGCAAAATTGACTTAGAGATTCTCTTCTCAAAAAGCACAATTTTGGAGAACGATCATACCAAAAAAAAAAAGACAAGGAAAACCTTCTGCATTGTTAGTCAGAGACACTTCTTTACCTCAAGGAAGAGGTATCTGGAATGGTATTCAACAACAAAAGAATGTGGTCGAAGAGATGTCAAACTTGGAAATTAAAAGTGGTAAAGATATTTATTTCTGGTGGGACAAATGGAAGGACAACCAAGCATTGAAGAGCAAATTTCCAAGAATTTTCAAAATCTCTACTCAAAAGAATGCTTCACTGCAGGAGGTAGTGGTTAACAATTCTTGGGACATTAAGCTTAGAAGAAATCTACATCAATCAGAATTGCTGGAAATGATGCAGCTATTTGAGTGGTTAGGATCTCCTCCAACTCTAAATGACCAGGAAGATAACCTAAAGTGCAATATTGCAGGCGGTTTCTCCACCAAAAACTGTTACAACTGGATAATGGATCAACACAGCTTCAGCAACCACTTACTCCTCCCCCTCCTCCTTATCAGTGCATATGGGTTATGTTTGTTCCTCCTAAAACTCAGACTTTTATGTGGCTTGTTGCTCAAAATGCAATACCTACATCTGACAACTTGGTTAGAAGGGGTGTCACAATTCAGAACATCATGTGCTCACACTGCAACTTAGCACCAGAATCAGTCAATCACTTATTTTTGCATTGCAGATATGCTCACAGAATTTGGTCGTATTTCATTGGAGGATATAATGTGAGATGGGTTCAGGCAGGCACAATAGAGGCACAACTTCAAGCCTGGAAATTTAGAAGAGGAAGAAATAAGGGAAGAAAAATCTGGCCAATTCTCATTTTTGCAATTGTTAGAGAAATCTGGGAAGAGAGAAATCGCAGGGTGATGGCTAACAAACCACCAAGAGCTGAAGGAGTAATCACAAATGAGTTTAAGGCTTTCATATTTCACTGGGGGAGATCATAGAAATGGTTCCGGGGATCTTCTTTTAGAGACCTAGTAACTCACTGGAAAGTTATGATAGATAGAATGTAAACTCTGTAATTTAAAATGGGGACCCTCTGGTCTTTTTACATTTTCCTTTAATACATTTTTAACCTTACTCTTCAAAAAAAAGAGTTTATATAAAAGTATTCTAACAACAATTCCTACATGTTTTTGTTTTTCTTCGCCAACAAGGGGGCGGACCCACGATCTCATGTATAGCAGTACAGGGGGACATAAAGATTTTGATGTTTGGGCAACGCCAAAGGGTAAGAATTTAATTTTGGACACCGCCCCCCTATGCAGAGGTGTAAACTGGGACGTATCAACAGGAGTACATCCCAGTCCAGCATGGTGAATTTTTAGCTCAGCCCAGCATGTGACTTAGTTTAAAATGGCGCAGCATGCTAGTGTCGTGTGTTATGCTGGCCAGATTAAATGGTTTCGTAGAAATATTGTTTAGGGGTTTTGTATCTCATACAACTGTACTGAGATTTGTTTCATTGAGTTATATATATATGATTACATAAACTTGGAGATAAGGTTATACAACAGAAAAGCAAAGGAAGTGGTGCAGCTAAAGAATAGAAGAACTAAACCTAATCATCTAGAGAATAGGAAGACTAGCAGTTGTTACATCAGAAGAATAGGAAGTCTAATACGTTACAACCACTACACCAAATTCAGGATTTTGTCACTGGTATACCTGTTACTGATAAGATTTGTAACGGTTATAGCCTGTTGAAAAAATGCCGTTATTAATAATCGTTATAGTGTTTTGAAACGGTTTTAACTGTGACAATGGCCAACTACAGTCACACTTTAAAACCGTTACAATAACTAATAGTCATAATTGAATTAATTTTATGATTGCGACACGTGTTAAACTTGCCACAGTTGTTCTAACAATTAAATTTGTTACTCAATATTTGCAACAAACAAGCGGGGGACACGTGCAGTCCTTCAGTTATGACTACTGTAACAGTTAAATTGTTACTCTTATTTGCAACAACTCTGAGATGACGACACGTGTTTCTTTTACTCACTATTGTTGTTATAGTTAAAACCGTGACAAAACTTTAATTACAATTTAAAAAAAAATAGGTAGCCCAAGTCATTCTCATGGACCTGGGCTCTCAGTTTACAGGCCTGCGATACAGGTCACCATGGATCTCAGTTTACAGGCCTGCGATACAATTAAATTTAAACCTGAAACATAATTGCAATCTGTTCTCTTCGATACACAATTTACAATTCAGGGAAAACATAAAAGAAAAAAAAAGAATTATTTGACTTCATTTGGAAGAACAACTGCAGCTCCAGTGTTAGGGATATCTCCTATGTCCATCTGAAGCAGCAAAAAAAACTATAAATCAGAAGCAAGAATAAAGGCTAAACCAAGTCATAGTGATGCTTCACTCCTAACATTAATGCCTCTTACAAACACAAACCACTAACACAGGAAACTAGTCTGAAGTGAATGTACCTTTACAAAACAGTTTGAAGTGAATAAGCTCAACAAGATTATACGCTCCATATTCTTGAGATAATAATCCTACACAAAATAGTTTGAGAAATTAGTTCACATAACAATTTAACAACACCCACAAGAATACAAAGAAAACAAAATAAAGATCTTTCTGAAACGATAATTCTACAATTTTAAGCATCCAAGTAAACTATCCATAAAATGTTTACCTTAACAAAAGGAAGAGCTGAGTAATTAGGGCCTCCTAGACTCAAATTCAGCACTTCCATCTTGGTTGAAATGGCATACTTGAACATGTCAAGGAACCCCGATGAACAAGATACCTGCAATAGGCAGAATGCATACTTCTCATAATCTTGCAGTTGCATACAATAATAACATTTGAAAGCAATGATATACTATACATACTTATCATATTAGCTCTATCAATCTATTTTCTATGAACAAAAGATAATTGTTTCTAATAGAATGGGTAATCCATAACCAAGTAATCTGCAATTATTACCTTGACATGGACAGACACAGCAGGTTGGTCCCATTCACTGAAAAAACATCACAAGAAAGCAATACGTAAGAAATCTGTAACACCAAATATCAAAAAGGAAAGCAAAATCAAATTATTCTCACAACCGATATAAAACCAAAAAGAGAATACAATAAAGATTTGATTTGATTTGCTTAGGTACTATAAGTAATACCTCTTCAAAACATACGTCTTTGTCTGATATTAGCAAGACCTTCAATCATCAACGCCACCACATCTCACAGAGACCCAAGCTTTACAGATACAATAGTTGAAATATTGCTGGAAGGCATTTGTTTCTATCACGAACAAACAGCTTCGAAACTTTTCTTGTTTGCACAATCAAATATCATTAAAAACAAAATTAAGAAAATCTGCAATTGTCTTCATCATTAAGAATAATAACACTTTGTTATACTTAAAGGCTGAAGTAGGGGCACACTCCCACATAAGAGTAATGAGAGGGAGCAAAAATTATTTAAGAAATTTTGTAGCCGAGTATTGACTGGGATCAATTAATCTAATATTTCTTAGTCCCAATCAGACTCACATAACTAAAAGAGTCAATAAGTAAGTCTTCATACATGTTATGGTTCAAGTCGTCAAATCTTAGCTGAAAGCACGTGCCAAGCTATACATTTGCACATGTATATTGCACAAGTACTGCAATCATATGGTTTTCTAACATTATTGACTGGGATCACTTTATCTAATATTTCTTAGTCCCAATCAGACTCACATAACTAAAAGAGTCAATAAGTAAGTCTTCATACATGTGATGGTTCAAGTCGTTAAATCTTAGCTGAAAGCACGTGCCAAGCTATACATTTGCACATGTATATTGCACAAGTACTGCAATCATATGGTTTTCTAACATAAGGATGTGATCCTACGGAGTATCCATAAATCTTTTTATGACTACATTTGCCAATTGATTTCTTCCGTCAAACTATAAATTAACCAATCTTTTTACAGATATATATACTTCCAAAGTGATTGCTTCTGCGAAACAACTAGTAATCCCTAATATATGAAATTGTGAGCTATGTCTGTGTCAGTAAAGGAAAAGCAAAATTTCACCTTTGCAGCTTCTACTGCTAGAGCTGCCGCTGCTTCACTAGCAATTGTAACACCAGCAGCCTTCCCAGGGAAGCTGTTAGAAATAGCAAAAATGACAATCAGATAAAATGTCCAAATCTGACATAAATTTTACTAGAGATGAACAAGAAAGTAAGACAACCCCGATCATTCGAGCCATTTACTTGAAACTCAGTAGTTAAACACAGGGGATGAAACAAATGGTAAAATAAACAGAAGAAATACAATACCTGACAAACATAAACAAACATTAACCAATGTAAAAATGATTTCGCTCCTTGGACATTTTGGAATAAAGATATTGCACATCATTACTTATATACCTATCAGATTTGAACAATATTGGACTGTCATCTGCTCATTCTCCAAATTTTGCACATCATTATTTATATACCTACCGAAGGACAAGGCTATCACTTGAATCAAAATTTTCAAGTCAAGAACTTATCATATGTAAAAAAATCCCAACAACCCTAACTCATTGAGAAATTAAGATCCTGACCCAAAACTTATCACGTTGAATCTATAGAAGTCTTAACAGATAATCCAAAAACTTCATCAATTACAATCCTTACCAATCAAACTTGTTGGTTGTCATTCGTATGGAGGTCCATAGCTACATCCCTTGCCAGTTCTATGCTCAAACCTTGAATCCACCTGCAAAAATAAATAAAAAGTGAATTCAAAACAATTACAACACAACACTAAAACTTAAGCAATTCAACCATGTGTGAATAAAGATTTTGGTACCTCTACCTCGGTTGAACCAGGACTCCCACTTCCACCTGAACAATAAGACAATAAACTTAGAACAATAATATAAAATGCAGTACAGATTACAGGAAAAAAAACAAAAAAAAATAATTAGAATGATAAGAACATATCAGACATACCTGCACTTAGCAGCAGCTCGATGCCTACGCCATCGAAAATACGGAACAAATTGATATGTCCTCCACGGCTACGGGATCAGGTTGCGGATTGGCATTTGGTCAGGGATATTACTTGTGTCATCTGCAACAAATTAGATACAATATGAACTTCCATAAACAAGGTATTATAAGATACAACAGCTCACATCACAAAAAATAATCTAACATGTGCATTTGAACAACAAAAACAAATAATCTAACATGTGCATTTGAACAACAAAAACAGGATTGGGGACAGTAAATAGTTAACTTCTTACAAGAACATCAAAACTTAAGATTTGAAACCAACACTTTAACTCAATAACACTACCAATTGACCAAATGCAGTAAAGAAAAGCACCCAATTTTTGCTTGTGCAAAAAGAGAAATCAAATATAAAGGTTAACAGAAACATGACTTCCAGTTCATCTAGTAAATCCTATGCTGTCGTAGTTGAAATCTGAACCCAAATCAAAACCCCATGCTATCACAGTAAACCTTAACTATCACCTCCATAAATAAATAAGACAACCCAAAAAATGACTATGAAAACTTTACCAAAATAAGACTTAAATCAAGAAAGTGCAACTCAAGAATCGCTATCACGGTTAGAGAAAAAACAAATTCAAATAAGTAATTATTAAAACGTAAGCAAATTTCAAAATAAATTCTAAGATTTTAAATAGAGAAAACGGACCTCCAATCCAAAGATACCTGAAAATAGCAAAGATAAAGAAGAATCAATACAAAGACGAGTATTGATTAGTGAGAATGCAGAGAGAGATTTAGGGTTTCATACCCATCCACAAAAATCCAAACCCTGTAGATGCACAAAATGAATCTGAAACCCTACATCTACAAAATTAGCAACTTCTTTGAGACTCAAAAATCACAAAAAAATCTAATGGATTCACAAATTTACCATCTTTGCTACAGCACTTTGATCAACGGTTTGGACTAAAACAGACGTTGCAGTGTTGATATGATATGATCCATTTGCGTTCTCCAACACCTGATCAAATAGACCAATTGATATCAAAAAATTTAAAAGAAGGGAAACATAAAACATAGAACCGAAAATACATGATAGTATATATGAAATCAGACATTTTTTTGTTCAGACAACACCTTGACCATCTGGGATGTACCAAATTATCAATAAAATTTGAAACCCTCGATTCACAATTCAGATCAAAACCAAAACAATAAAAAGAAAAAATGAGGAATGAAAATCTGGAAATGAAATACTATGAAAATGGAGAAATGGGTTTTGTTCTCAATCTTGATTTGAAGATCGAGGTGAAGAGAAATGATGAAAAAATAAAGTTTAGCTATCGCCGTCAGTCTTCATAAACAAAACTCTAAAACCCTATTTCTACAAAATCAAAATCAACAGCTTTGAGATTCAAAAACTTCAGCAACAAAAGCTTTAGGATTTTTTTACAGAGAGATCTATTGATCTACTTCATTAAAATTTTGCATAGAGATTGAGACCGGAGGTATTCAGTAGAGGCGGTTAGGGTTTTCTTCAGAGGGAGGCGGAAGAGATGAGAGGAAACTGAAGAAGTGAAGAAAGAGAATTTTCTTTTTCTTTTTCTTTATATATAAAAATATTTGGGCGGTGATAAGGTGCTCATGGATGTATTTGGACGGTAGAGCTTTGATTATGGATTTCTTGCTTGTACGAGAGTTAAAGTTGGATTTAACCATGCCAGTGGAAAATGAGGTGCAAACTGAATTCGGTATTAGAGTTGTGATCCCTTATAGTGGAGACTACCCATGTTACATCATGAGAGGCACCGACCTTCACTTCTTTGTACGTGTCTAAATATGTGCTTTTAGAGTGTGTGTCACCGTACGTAAACTACGGGTAGAATGGTGAGCTACCCAACCTCCTACCAATAGAAGCACTACTTTGATCTCTTGAGTGTTATTTTATCAATCATGATGGTGACATCGAATTGCTAACTTACACACCACTTGTATTCTTTTTCGCAGTTAGCACCATCCACTTTATCTCTCTCTACACCAACAGGTCCATAGAAACACCATCATCATCAACAAGCGTAGCATCACAAATTTGAAGGAAAGTTGAAGACGTTCAAGGTTTGCAAGTAACGGTACAGAAATGAGCAGATTTTAGATTCAAGTAAAGCAACAAGACAACGAGCATAATTTTAGCAAGTTGAAGACTTATGTACAAGACAAAGATTATCAAGATGAGAATTCAAGAAGTTTATGATATTGAGACAATACACGTTGTGAAGAATCAAGCGGTAAAGTACTTACACCATGGCCTTTGTACTTACATTTTTATTTTATCTTTATTTGTATTATTTTCTCGTCTCAAAAAAAAAATGGAACAAAAAATGAAGAAAAAAAAGACAAGAGAAAATTTTGTTAGGATCATTACTAGTTTTATTATTTTGTTTTGTTTTGTTTTCATTTTGTATTTCATTTATTTTTCTTACCTCAAAAAAAAAGGGAATTTTTTTTCATTTCATCATATTTTGGTTTGTTTAGTTCATTCTTAGTTTTGTATTCTTTCAATAAAGCCAATGGAATATGAAATATTTATAATGAAGTTTCAAGCAATAAGGAATTAAAGGAAAGAATCATATTGTCAAGATTCTACGAAGTTCAAGATTTCATCATCAAAAGTTGAAGACCGAAGACGAAGATGAAGACAAGCATTGAAGACCAAAGACGTTTCTATGGATGCTGTGAGAGTGGTGCTAACTGCACATCAAACGGATAACGAGGTAAGTAAGCATATTCCCACCTTCGTTAAGTGGTTGATTTCCATTCGTAGAGATCGTCAGAAAAATGGGTTTTTTCAAAACAATAAAAGATGTGGGTTTTGAAAACAATTCAGAGGGTTTTGCCTTCCTACTATTCAACGTGTCACAGGATTCTCTCTTCATTCCTACCTGGACACATGTGTGACCCATAAAAAAGCTATTTATTATTGAGAGAAACTTCATAAAACCCTTTCTTGTGAGGCAGAGTCGAGACTTTCGATCACTCTCGAACCTGGATTTCTTTCGATAAGGGATGGCTATTTCTCTCTCAACTTTTAAGAATGAGATTGTGTTCATATATGTGTCTAACTTCTTATTACTAGTGTGCAGAATCTCTATGTCTTCTTAGCGCGTTGGATACTATCATTTCGGAGAACTTGTAAGTTGGAAAGTAGGTTTTGTGGGTATACCTCTAGTAAACCCTCACGAGACTATAACTCGTCCACTATGGACACCTAGGGGTTTAAAGGCTTGTTATACATGCTAAGTGTGGCCGTAACCTCGACGAAATGGAGTTGTATGTATTTTAGTTTAGTTTGATTTGCTCGAGAACTAGCAAAGTCTAAGTGTGAGGGAATTTGATAGGTGTTGTAAAATACCTAGATTTATATCTATTGTTTATGCTTTCTTGGCGAGTTTTCTTGTAAATTATGTATCTTATGTTTACTTTTGAGTGTCTAGGTACTTTGGAGTCATTTGGAGAAAAAGAAGGAGAAATCATTCATCTGGAGCGTAAAAGGCAAAAAGGTCAATTCACAGGCGAGTCATACTTAGAGCCAGCTAAAGTTATGTAGCAAAAGAGGTGAAGAATGATCTATCAGTTTCGCATAACTGACAGTTGAGCAAGAAAACAGAATAGGCAGTCAGTTCTCTGAAGCTGACAAGCCAAATATCACTTTGGTGGCCCTTATCTTAACCGGGGTGCTTGTATCAATTTCCAACACTACACAACCCTTCCCTTAGAGTCGGAGAAGTTTTATCTTCTCTCTTATCATTTGAGTTCACCTGATATTTAGAGAAAAGAGAGAAGGGAGAAAGACGGTTGCACAAATTGTCCGAGAATCAGTGAAACGAGATGATGATGAAATCAACCGATCAAATCAGGTTTCATATGGCAATTGAGTAGAAGAGATGGTGGTTGTGTCTGAGATCGAGGAACTAGGGTTTTTCTGTGGATCAATCTTGTTGAAATAAGAATCGGAAGAAGGGGATCTCATGTCTGAACAAATGGGTTTAATGGAAGGTCAAGATTCAGATGCAGGTGCTGATGGAGTGGAGAAGAAATGGAAGAAACTTGGTGCTGCAACGATTTAGTGAGTTGGGTACCCATTGATTTCAGTATTAAGATGAATCTGAGGTTGATTTAGGGTGTCAGTTCAAACTTGGATTTGCAGTTGCTTCTGAGCTGTTGAATGAAGAATGGTGGTGGTCAAGAACATGAACCTGAGGAACAATGATGGGATTGAGCTGCAATTTTTTGGTGGTTGTAATGGACTAGAGTGTGGGTGAACTGAGTTGGTGTTGGTATGACTATAGTAGTTCAAGAAGATTGGGTGCAAGTTCATATTCGCAGGTGATGGCAGGGTTTGCAAGAAGAAGCTACAACTGAGTTCTGGGAAGCTACATCACTGAGGTGCTGCTATGGAGTTTTTATGAAGCATTCAATGAGAGCTTATAGATGGTTTATGAATGGCAAATATTGTTGAGCTGAGTGCAATGGTAGTGATGGTGTGAGCCATGGTGCTAGCTGTAGCTGGAATAACTGGAGCAGGGAAGAATTGAAGCTGTGAACAGCCATCGTGGCTGTGAATGAGGTTCTGGTGCTGTGTTTAGTATGGCAGGGAAGACTCAGTGGAGAAGTGGGTATTTGAAATGAGGAAGATGTTGCTGTAGGAGTCAGTGTTAGTGGAGATTTGGTATGTGAAGTTGTTTGTGCTGCAATGGAAGAATGAGGTTGCTGTTAAAGCGATAACGGAGTTGACGCATTAAGAGTCAGTGTTGAATAAAATTGCAATACAGTAATGGCAGAGTTACGGTCATGTTTATCAAGGGTTAAGAGCTTATTCTTGAGCTTAGACATTTATTGCAGCTGAGAAGGTTTCTTGCAGGTGATAGTACAAGCTGAGAATGGTTTTGATAATGAATTTGAGGTGATCCTGATGATGCAGAGTTGCAGTTGTAGGCTTGGAACTGTAATTATATACATGGCCTGGGGATGAATAGAAGTGTGCAGTGAGCACCAACTGGTTATAAAGCTGCAGGAAGTGGATGTACAGCTAGAATAGGTATGCAGACTTGGTACTAGGCAGAAGTGGTCAGGTTAGAAGCTGTTGTGAAGAGAACAAGCCTGGTACAGTGAGATTCAAATTACAGGAAGAGTTAGAGCAGTTACTGGTGGTGCTGTTGCTTTGAGCTGAAATGCACATGGTGCTGGTGGAGGTACAGGAGCAAGGATTGAATGGGTTGTGGTGCTTGCTGGTGATAAGAATAAATGGAACTATTAAGCTTAGATGACTAAAAGAATTGCAGCTGAACTGAGCTTTGGAAGGATATTCCACCATGGTGGTGCAACACTGAAGACATGAAGCGCCATTCTTACGCAACAGAGGTTAAGGCTCATGCAAGATAGCTTTTGCCTGACAACTAGCCCACTCAGTCAGCTAACTCTGATTCTGACTCGGCTCTGACTCATGACATCACTGAGTTGACTGAACTTTGACCGGTTCCCATTGACTTTTCCAGTCACCTGAGATAGGTTTCCGACAACTTGTCCGACCAACTTCCGGCGCTAGAACCAGTTTTCCGGTAACCAGTTTTGGACATAATTTTACATGAGTTTTTCTACATATGCGCTTGGTTAACATCTTAGTATTGTACTATGAAGACTTGGACCTAATTTTGGAAAAAAAGCTACAAAAGGAAAAGTCCTCTACTTTTTTTGGGATCACGTATTATATTACTACTTGGAGCTTTTGGAAATAGCGGCGACTAGGGTTTGCTTTCATTTATTTTTCATCTTCTTCATTTTTATGATTGATTAGGATGAACTCCATAGCTATGAGTAGCTAAATACATAATATTGGTTAAGGTTTTAAAGTTGATTTCTCAAATATAATGTTTGCATCAATGAATTAGTTTTGTCTCAATAATTTATTGTTTATGATTCATTATTAATATTGTTATATGATTTGAATGCTTGTTTGGTTGAGTCCGGAATCAATCCGATTTGCATTCATACCTATTGCTAGATTAGGATTTTCAAAAGTTGAATAATTTCTGATCACAAGTAGCATAATTGTGAGTAATGCTTGTAGTGATATATCCTACTAGTCACATATGAATCATAACCTTGGTTAAATCGAATTAGTGCTTTTACACGTTCGATTGCTTTGATTAGTCTTATTTCATAGAACTTATTGCTCTTAGGGAGTTAAACTTAATTGTGCTTTTACACTTTAGGTTGCTTTCTAGGTAGATTTCACATGTGCATCTTTTAATGTGTTTGTGATAAAATCGGGAAATAAACGGGATATTCTTGCGATCAAGATATCCTAGGACTTTTAGTAAATGAGAGATTAAAATACCAATTCTAGTCATTGATGAAAATACATGTTTGTGAATGATACTATCCCGTGACCAATATCTTCCTCTTATTGATTATTTTCATATTTTATTGCTTCCAATTTATTTTTATTGCATTGATAAAACGAAAATCCCCCCATTGGTTACTAAGAAAATGAAATTTTATAACAACAAAAGCCTCTATGTGGGAACGAACTCTTTCTTACCACATACTTCATTTAAATTTAGTTGAGTGAGAAAGTGAATTATTTTTTGACGCAAACGACAGCGATCAAATTTTGGCGTCGTTGCCGGGGAGGCAGCGGTTGTTATTTTGTTTTGGTTTCTTATTCTTATTTTGTTTTTAATTTCGTTTTTAGAATTAATGATACGATCAGAGGCGGAGCCAAATTCTTAGAATATCGGGTGTAAAAGTTTTGTTTGTCCAGGGGTGCAAAATGGGTTTGAGCGGCCATTTTGCACTAGAAAAATGCCAAAATCTGTAGTATTGGGATGGGTGTGCAATTGCACAACCATGTTCTAACTAAGCTGACTCTGCCCCTTACATATGATCGATACAACTGATATATTCTTGTATTGTCGAAAATAGGCATACCGTCTCGGTCAAAGGCTGAAATGTAATATGTAAAACCTTAATATCGTACTCATAAATCGAACGTTCTGTTATACGGCTGAACTTGAACAATGGTCCAGATCGGTGACGGAGCCCGGACTTTTCGGTCGTCGAGTCTAATACTAATTTTTTATGAGATGTATTTAAAAGACAAAAAACCAATAATTTTTTTAAGTGGTACAACCCATTAGGAAAGCTTAAACCTTATTTAACAGTGAGTCTAGTGTTAGCATGACTGCTAATTGGATATTAATTTGCTTGGATCCATTACCATTTTGTCTTGTACGGATTTTAGTGTTCCCAAACAAGTGTATGGCATGCGCCTAACCTATAACTTGAGCTCGGTATGGGCTCCCTTACTTACAAAAAAATGAGCTTGGCTGCTCTGGAGTCTGGGTTGTTATTTTAAATTAGAACGATGTTTTGGGGACTACCCCAAATAATGGGGGACTACTCTTTTATATGAATTCCCAACCCAAATTTTAAGGGGTGTCCTAAAAGATTAGGGAAGACTAATCTGCCCTTGTCCTAATTAAGGTTATAACTAATCTTAATAACCCACTAATTTAACCACTACCCACTAATCTAACCCCCTAAATTAAAACATAAAATCAGTTTTAAAACCCTTTTTTTTTCTTTCTTCTTCTTCTTCTTCTTCTTCTTCTTCTCCTCCTCTTCTTATACATCGTCGATTCGAAAAAAATTCATCGTCGATTAATCAATCTTTATAAACAATGCGTTCTAAGCAGACACCTAGAATTCCCGGATTGAGTCCGGGTCTGGCTAACATAGCGAATCTCCCAAATCAATTTGAAGTTGATAAACAACTTCAAGCAAAGTTGGGAGACGAAGTGAAGCATCCAACATCAACCAAGGAGTCTGATTCTATCAAAATGAAAATCCGCAGGTAATTTCCTTTATACCCATTCCTTTGAATCGTTTTTGGTTGAAGAAATCAATTAGAAATCATCAAAAACCATTGAAAATGGTCGTTACAGTAGAGATTTCGGCTAGGAGAAAATTTTAAAACCCTAGAATTTGGTTACAGAACTTTCAATATGAAGAACAGTTCGGCCAATTAGGAATTTTTAGGTAACCGAACTATGAAGTTCGGTAAGCTCGCAAAAAAAAAAACGTAACCGAACTCCTTCTTTATATGAAAATTTTGAGTTCGGTTACCTCGATAAATTTATATAGGTAACCGAACTATGATAAAATATAGTTCGGTTACCTCGCACTTTCTATGTGGTAACCGAACTTTGATCTGTCACATACAAACTTGTAGTTCGGTTACCTCGCAACTTATACCAGATAACCGAACTTTAGTCTGTTAACATTTTATGTTTCATGTTCAATTTTATTTGATAAGACAATATTCTGTTTAGCTAATAATGTGATTTTCATTCATTAGGAACAAAGGGAAAAAATCTAATCCCCACGTAGCCGAAGATTTGAGAACTCCAACCCTCGCGGTAGGATACATCTGGATTTCCGAAACCGTGGTACTAAAAATGCAAAACATGGAGGGGGATCATTACAGGAAGTCAATCAAGAGGTGATGGAGAATACAATTGATAATGTTATTGAAGAAGAGAATGATGATGAAGAAGAGAAAGGAAATGAAGACCAAGGAAATGAAGAGGTTGAACAACAAAGAGAACACGTTGAAAATGTAGAGGAAGAAGAACAAGGACAGGGCAAAGAAGGAGAAGGACAAGAGGAAGAGAAGGATGAGGAAGAAGAGGAGGAAGACGAGGGAGAGGATGAAGATGAAGAAGAGGAGGGAGAGGATGAAGAGGAGGAAGAGGAAGAAGTGGAGGAAGAGCAAGAAGAGCAAGAAATAGTTCATGTTAAAGAGAAAAAGAAGCGGAAGCCGCCTTGTGATAGATACTCACACATTCCCCCTGATAATTTGTGTTTTCCACCAGTGAACCCAACTTATGGTACTCCAAATGATGGAGGGGCCACATTGTTTGGCTACAGACACTCATGGGCTGCGAAGATCTATGCGACAAAGGTATTCTTTAAGTTCATTCTTAACTAACAAAATGATTTTTTTTGGGACATGTTTCGTCAAATATTAATAATG
Organism: Papaver atlanticum; assembly: GCA_023531105.1. NCBI lineage: Eukaryota > Viridiplantae > Streptophyta > Magnoliopsida > Ranunculales > Papaveraceae > Papaver > Papaver atlanticum. The sequence goes on along the minus strand of JAJJMB010015535.1, from coordinate 3,523,619 downwards.
TTATGTTATTTTCGTAGGATCATAATGATGCAGTTCGTCTTATTCGTCGTCAAAAGGCGTCCAAATGGGATCTTTCTTTGAAGTGTGACAATTTTCAAGCAAAGGTGAAACAGTGTGTGTTATGGAGAGCTATTGAGTATGCACATATGGATTTTGACGTTGTTGCCGTATCGCATTTCTCGAGAGGTATTATCCCGAGACATATACAATGCATCTTCCATTTGGCGAGATGGGAATTACTCCCGATGATTGCTCGAGAATAACCGGCTTACCAGTGGAAGGTAAATGTCTTCGAGAAGGCTACAACCCCTCGATGCATTATGAAGCTCTTGAAGAATTGGATCTAAAATGTCTAGGATGGGATGCAAGAAAGGCTCAATGTGAGTTTAGACGTTCTGTGAAGTCCCCTAAACGGGGCGATGAGTATAATCCAAGAGAGGTAAATGGAGCCTTCAAGAAGAAGGTGAAGAAATTCAAGTTGGTAAAGTTGAAGGAAGCATTTGGAGGGACAAGAAAGAAGGTGGAGAAAGGAAAGTTGGTGACGGACCAGGAGACCCTTAGGCATCATGTCACCGCTTATTGGTTATATCATTTAGGAACCGTCATTTTCCACGACACTTCTGGAAATAGGGTGGATGCACATTATCTACAGCTTTTGGAGAATCTCGATGAGATTAACAAATACTCTTGGGCCACTGGGGTGCTTTCTTTTGTTCTAGGAGAGATGAGCAAAGGGTCGAGGATTAAGACAACTCAAATTGGAGGTTACTTTACTCTTATTCAGGTGACCTTTTACATTGTTAGTTAGCAAATTATTCATAAATTTTCTTCTCCCAAATCAATTATCATGTATGTGGTTAATATTTTTGTATTTTCGCATAGGTTTGGATTTATGACCACTTCCCTTCATTGGGATTGGCTAGCGAAAAGAAACCTTATCCCTATGACGAACCTATAGCAGGAAAATGGTTGTTTTTGGACGCACAAAAGAAATCTAAAGAAGAGCAGTTGACTTCGTTGAGAGAGAAATTGGATAAACTTACGGTGAACGATGTGGTATTTCACCCATACGCCGTACCCGATGATGTCCCTGTAGATGAAGAAGATCTGAATTGTTTCTCTACCGTCTCGGCATACTATGGACCAATTTGGTATCCTAATGGCTACGCAATATATAATCCAAGGAGAATACTAAGACAACTTTGTTGTGTCCAAATGGATCCCGACGTGGTGAATGAAAATTTCAATTTGGTGGTTCAAGGAACAAAGAACACCAAGAAATATTTTGTTCAAAAACATGAACCAACTCCTACGGTAGGACATTGGAATGCACTTCGTAACTATTACTTACCTTTAGGTGATTGTGTACCTTGTGGTGAAGATGTAAATGCATGTGATGAAGATTATATGGAGTTTTATCAAGAAATTAGTCATCGTTTTGTGATAAATAGAGAAGAACAAGCTAAGAATGATAAGGCGAAGGCGAAGGCAAAGGAGAGGGATGCTAAGAGAGCTCAGAAGGAGATGCCTATTTGTGGAGAAGAAGCAAAAATGTTATGGGATAATGTGGTAATTCTCCATAGCATTCCACACGGTTACAGCTTTTTTGGAACTTCTCTTTAATTCTATCAATGTCGCGCTTGAAGTAATTCTCCATAGCATTCCACACGGTTACGAAATTATCAACACATCCAAAGAGATTCTTCTTCAACCGATGGTGATCCGACTCTACTAAACTTGTCGCTTGATTTCCCAAGAGTTTATATTGGTTGATATAGGCATTAACAAACCTCTCTTTGTGTGGTTCTAACTATTGGCGAAGAACATACGATACAACACCGGGATAATTGGGAGTATCCCAATGGGCGATAAACTCCGCAAGATTTAGATGATACTCTTCCTCGATAAGAGACCAACACAATGATTCCCATTCACCGTTGAAAGCAACCCATTTAGCGTAATTTAGATCGTATTGTTTTTCAACTTCCTCTTTTGCATCCTCTCTTTCATGTTCCGGTAGCATCTTAATCTCTTCATATACTTTTTTCTTAGGTGGACAAATTGTTGGCTTGCACCTATTTATCAAATTACACCATATATGGAATGTACAAAGCATATTGTGTGCTAATGGAAACACTACCTCTATTGAATTCATCAATGCGACTTCATTGTCGGTGACTATAACCCCTGGAATATCATCACCTCGGAAGATTTCCTTAACTTGTTGTAGTGCCAAAATGTAACTAGGTTCTTGCTCGTCCCTTAAGAAACAAAACGCCACGGTAAACGGTGAATGCGTCGAAGTACGCCCAACAATATTTAACAATGGCATCTCGTACTTGTTTGTCTTATAAGTACAATCCATTATGAGAACTTCGTGAAAGCATTGAGCCAATTGAACACTCGTTGGATGCGCAATGAAGAGTTGTGTTATCTCTCCGTCCGAATCCACATCCTTTTGAACTGCGTAGTCTTTCTCTTTGGCCAAAAAAAAACAATTGTTGCATCACTTGTCTATCTCTCCATTCCTTCTTTCTAATTGTCACAATTGCATTACAAACGGTGGACAAAGATGAGTGGTTATCCTTGTTATCCTCCTTTAGTATTTGGAGCATTTGAATCGGTGAAAGACCCATTTTCCTCATTTTAGCTACCTTGTCCATCTCTTCAGGAGTTAGCTTGGCCGCCATGAAATGTCCTTCAAGATGCTCCGGACGAGGGTGGTTATGACAACCTTCCATAACCTTGTAGAGAACCCATCCACCCAATTCTTCGTTGTAATTAAATGCAAGCTTGAATGGGCATTTAATCTTCTTTGAGAAAGTTTTGTTCTTCCTATTTGTCTTTCCTTTATAAACATAACCCTTCCTCTTGTGGCTTTTATCGGGATCACCGCTTCTCTCACAAACCATTTCAAAGCGGGGTTTTCTTTCTCTCCCATTCAATACTAATACGCACATGTCTTTTAGTGCATGTTGTCTAGCCCAACTCTTTGCCTCTAAAGGACTTTTGAATACCAAGTCATTCATGTAGTGATGGGACGTGTCATCGTACAAAATATCAACAGGGGTAGGTTGATTTTCCATTGGTTCTATTGGATCAGATGCAACCTACGAGTAATAGCACAACGTCAATACCAACTAAAAATAAGAAATACTTAAATTTTCGGCAATGTAAAAATAAAAACGATCCTGCCGAACAAAAAGTTCGGTTATGAAAATAAAATTGCGATCTTGCCGAACTTGTTCTTTTGAATTTTCTATGGTATAGTTCGGAACTATAATTACTACTATCGACTAAACCGAACTTTGAAGTTCGGTTACCTATTCAATGAACGTGATTTGCGAGCTTGCCGAACATAAACTTCGGTAACAAAGGGATTAAACTCAACTAAACCGAACTATTAACTGTATACTCTATAAAATTAGTTCGGCAACGTTTTCTGGAAAAAGATAACCGAACTCTCAAAAACCTCCATTAAAACAGAGTTCGGTTACCTGCGTATGCTGAAATGAGTAACCGAACTGCACATACAAGAGAGTTCGGCTACATGTTCTGCAGGATTGCTAACCGAACTACTTTGACCTAGCCGAAATTTCTTCCTGAAATTTTCGATTTGGCCAATTTTTTGCACAATTCAAGCTACATTAACTAAATTTGAGACATACCTGAGTACCCATAAGTTCATCTTCTGGTTGTGGATGATAAAATTCATCATTTGGGTCGTTAGGTTGAGTTTGGGGTAAATAGCTTTCATCATCTAACAAATAACTCATATTCGGATCATTAGAAATATTGACAAATATATTAAGAGATGAAGGAGGTTCTGATTCTGAGGAGGAGGTATCATCACATGAATCACTCATATCATATTTACTAAACTCAAAATAAAATTTTGAGGGTTCTTCCCTCTTTTTCTTCATCTTTTTTTCTTCTTCTTCTTCTTCTTCTTCTCATTCTAACAAAACTATCCTATTAATAACTCACTAATCACTAACTAATCAGTAATTAATCATTACACTAACACTAACTAATCAATAAACTAACTAATTTAATTACCAACGGTAAATTTGGTATTTAAAAAATATTTAGATAAGGTGTGACCCAAAATTACTTCAAATATCCACCCCAAAATAGAAGAGTAGTCCCCCACCTATTTGGAGTAGTCCCCAAAACATTGTTATTAAATTACGACCGACCTTTCTCTTCCGTACTGGGTACAAATTTTAAATGTATTCCCTATGTCATAGGTTTCTCCAACTTGTTCTTCCACTACTATACCGGATCAAATGTGATAAACTATATACATGACGATGACAAAGTAGGGAGAGTTGAGCATATATATTCTGTGGTCCAGTTATCGGCCGACGATCATATTTAAGCGATTAGCCAATCAAATGTATAGTAGGCTCAGTAGCAGTCAAATAATAAATGAGAAATGCTTCTAATGGACGAGTAAAAATTAGTATGGGTGAAATGGACACCAAAAAAATGCAATAATGAATCTGGGTTCATCCTGGCTTAAACTTAAAAAATAGCGAGGGTGAAACTGGATGCATCCTGATGTAAATTAAAAATAAGAAAAAGTATTTAAAAATAGGTAGGATGAAACTGTTTACATCCTGGCTAATTTTACATTCTCGTCCATTTAAACAGGATCAAATTTTACATGTCTTTTTCATCCAGGAATTATCGTTATTGGATTAATTAACCAATTTTGTGATAATAAATTTAGATAAACCCTATCTGCGGATGATACCGCTTTCTAGTTAACCCCTTCCTCAATAATTATTTATTTTTAAAATAAATTTAATATTTATATTATTTTCAATAAATTATCTTGTATTCAATTTAGTACTGATCATCTTTGGCTGAGGGCTGAAAAAATTCAACCAAGGAGAATTTTTAAGTTGCCTACTTATGTTTTTTCCTCTTTGGAGCTTGTTTTGGTGGCTTGCTAGGATTTTGTTTAGTGTGCGTTGCCACTTAGTTTTTTTCTTCTCTGTTGTTGGATCTAGGCTTATGCCTGGTTCTTGGGTGCACTGATTTGTGCTTTTATTTTTCTATAGTTTATTTCCTTTAATATGTCTTTAATCTTTCTCCTAATTTTTTTTTATTCAATTTAGATTCATCTATAAAAATATACTATGAGTAATTCAATTTAGATAATTAGTACATTTTTATAGTACTTCTTTTCATTCCTTGTTTTAGAGGGGCCGAGGTATGTTGCCTTCTTACGGCATACTAGTTTTCGGACACTTAAGACCATGAACTCTCCATGATTGGGTTAAAGTAGTTATTGTTAGAGTAGCCATAATCGCCATAAGGAAGGATGAAATTCTCCGCCTCCAATTTGTTAGGCGAGTGTCAAATCACTTAGCCGCATGCATCTTCATGATGGTTTGTGATACGTGGATTTGATAACCACCAATTCAACAAATCGATCAGTACTTAACCCATGACCAAACTTATCAAAACATAAAACAAAATTCAGAATTTGCGGACTCCAGTTTTTACACCAACTCCATCATGAGTAACAATTCGCCCTTATTTTAGTCCCGTTGGAGATGCTCCAAGTGACTACTAACGACTTCTTTTTTTCCTTTTTTAATGAGGAGATGATTAACTGACGTAACTTTGATGTAAATAGCATCTTTCCATTGTCATCTTGTTTGGATTTTATTCTTTCTTTCTACTTTTGCATGATCCTCTTATTTATTTACATTATCTTGCTGTAATTATGCTCCTGAAATCAGACTTACACTGTCACACACTCCCAATCAATAAAGAAATGATTTGGTGATCAACAAAATTTTCTTCTCTCAATTTTTCATCTCTCTTTCAAAAGAACTAGAACTTCTTTTATCATTCAAGAAACAAGTATCCTCCTTATAAACCAACACCCAATGTTGAAATCGAAGATCATCAAAAGAAAAGAACACGAAACATTAAACATTAAACACAATAATAAAGAGCTTAAGAAGACTAAATAGGCCGGCATTAAACAACTATAGTTATATTAATGTATACATGGACTCCTAGATCATTTTCTCAAAGGAAAAATCTCATTGGCAAAAACAAAGTTTGAAAGCATAGCTAATCGACTATTTAATAAGTGGTATATTTTCTTAACCAAAAAATAAATAAAATAAATATGGATGGTTGTTTGAAAGAATTACTTAACCCACTGCTTGTCAAATCTTGACCAGATCTACATTGTTTCTCCTTACTTGTTCGTAGGCTTTCTGTATAGGAAATATTAAATACTTGTATGTGATGATGTGGATCATAAGTTCATAACACCACAATTAAGGAGATGATTAGCACGTGGGATGGGGATGTGAAAGTGTTGCGAGACAGTGCTCGTTGACATGGCATACTAATATTATGATCCAACATGGATTTTTGTACTTGAAAGTAGACCTATTGTACTTCATAATAGACGACTTACTCTACTTGATATAAGAGCTATATTGAACGTGGGAGAGGCGCGTCGCGAATAAGGGTCCCCTCTATCAATATACAAATCAATTCAAGACATTGGATAGAACTATAAATTAATCTTTCAGAACTTTCTAGGAGGAACCTCTAAAAACGATCAACCAACTACTGCTATCTTTCTCAACCTTTTCATGTCTTCTTCTCTGTCTTGGTTTTAAGAGGTAATACTTATACTTCAATCATTGCAACATTTTCAATTATTGGGTTTCATCATGATGATTTGTTGTTCATTGTTGTACGTTCTGCCTGCTCATGTTTTGTTTTTCAACGAGAGTATTGTGCGCAGTATCTAATTGCAATCTGATAGCTAGATCTCCTAGGAAAAACTTGTCATAAGATAGATCCATCTAAGTTCTAAGTTCTAACAATTAAAACTCATGATATGATTGATCATGTACCTAGAAATCTGTGTGAAAATGAAACCAAAATTAACAGAGTTCATGTAGATATGTTCTTCTTCCTCCAGCTCATTTAAAAGATGGTGATTTTCTAGGCTTTCCTTTCATTTAAAAACCTACAGGGGAAGGAGCACACATGAGATTGAAATGCGAATGTATGTCCGACATATACTTTCATAGCCATAGCAGTACATATTCCTTTGGCTCTAATAGTAGATAACTAGAGATGGATCATTAAAGATGTTTGCTTTTGTCGCGTTCAAGCTTTTGCTTCTTGCGATTTCAGTTAATACTCTATTTACTTTTGTTACCTTTAACTTTAAATTTGGAACTCACCCGCAACAGCCATGTTATTATAAACTTTTGTAGGTTTTTCAACTTGACGAAGTCAGAACCCGTTGGTCGATCGGAGTCCTAGGGTTAGAGAATTTTATCGATCTAGTTCGTGGTTTAAAGTTCGACTTCATTGATTTAGTTTGGCACCGGCCGGTGAGTTCTGAATTTGTTGATCAAGTCATGGATGATGAAGAGTTAGATTTCTCTAACCAAGCTATAAAGATGGACCATCAATTACTGACAATGGATAGTTTTTTGGAGGATTTCCTTGGTGATAGTCATGCAGGTACTCAAACTTATACGTCCAACCCAACTGGAGAAAATGTACCTCACCCACAAAACTCTTTCCATCCCCGTACTAAAAACCTTCCTGTTGAAGAGAAGACCACTACTGAGGAAACAGATGATTCTGCTGAAATTAAATCTAAAAAACGGGCACCTGGTAATAGGGAGTCAGTGCGTAAGTACCGCGAGAGAAAGAAAGCCCGGCAAGCTTCAATAGAGGATGAACTTATCAAATTGAGAATTGTAAATCATCAGTTGTTAAAAAGGTTGCAGGGACAAATTGCACTTGAGCAAGAGGTGGCTAGGTTCAAGTGTCTGCTTGTGGACATCAGGGGAAGGATTAAAGGCGAACTTGGATCATTTCCTTATCAAAAACTCACTGCTAAGGGTATGGGTGGTGGCGTTTCGCGAAATATGCCCGCCTCTACCTTGTCTGGAGCTTATGATGTGAACCAGTGGGACCTTCAATACCCTGGGTTAGATAATCAAGATGTTGATGGAACTGGTGGAAACGAAGGTTTTGGGGCTTCTGATGGTAGTTATTCACCGTGTGTTTGGAATAATAACTCAGGATGCAATGAGTTTCTAGATTTTGGACAAACAAATATCAGGCTGACCGCTAATATTAATAATCCTTCCACCGCTGCCAAGAAGCGAGAAGGAAAGAACTCAAACAGAAGTTTGAATAGGTAACTAGGAAAATGTTCATAATGATCCTACTTTGATCAGTAATAGTACTTGCTTTAGTGTAATAATAACCTAGTACTAGTACGTCTTGTTATATATATGCAGTTAAAAACTTAAACATTTGCATGCCATAGCGCAGTCTTCTTCAGGTAATCACCGGATTTACAGCCAATCACCTTTACAGTTATGATGGACAAAGTCACCCCACCTACTTAATTTTCAGAAGTTCCTATTCTCAAAGACCGAAAATTGGCATGTACTTCAGAAAATGTGAATAGAAAAACGATCCGAGCATTTCTATGCCCACCGGAAAAAAAACCCCAGTTTTCTGATAAAATACGTTTGCAAACATAACTTGATCTGACGGGTGTTAAATAGTACCACATCGATTAGGGCGACCTAGTTTGTATGCTTAATAAGTCTTGGGCAATCCTAACCTTGCAAGCCGGTTTTCGAGGTTAGTTAGGCCTGGGGATTCCTAACAACTGGTAAATGTCATATGCCCCGAATTTCAAACCGACAACCAGTTCTTTCTTAGAACTTTTCCGTGATTCTCCACGGTCAGTGTAAAATTATCAAAATGATTTGTTTTCCCCATTAAAAACAAGCATGCTTTTGCATTGGTAAGTATGTTTTTCTTCGGGTGGTTTTCTTTCGCACAAAATTCTTTTCTTCTTAGACAAAACAAAACGAAAGATGATATACACTTAGTTTATAGCTTCCTTGATGTCGTCCGTGGTGGGACTGGCCGGTGCTGGTCCCCCATTTTTGGCACGATGACATGCGTGATCACATAGCTGGCTTTGTTATTTAAGATTATTGGGCCGACCGAGCAAAGCGAGGGAGGACTTTTATATTGCCATTTTTTTGTAAATTTTAAGTCATCAATTGACACAAAAGGATTGGATTTGGTGTCTATGGTTGGTCTTTTTCACTTGACACAATTATCCCCCTTTTAGTCCAATTATTATAACTCCTTATGTATCTTTTTTTTTAGGGGTAATTGGAAAGCAAACTTTAATATAACATATCTAAAAATCCGTTCCTTGAAATTTTACAAATTTTATCTCGTTGGAAAGGTAATAAAAAAAGCTACGCAATGAGTACAAACAACAATATCAAATTTGGAGTTTTTACGAAAAATTCGGAGGTATTTATCATTTTAGGCACAATATTAGAAAATTATATGTACATCCATTATGTAAACCACCACAAAGGATACATAATACTTTATGTAGCCATATTTTGGTTTATGCATCAACTAATTTTCCGGTGCAACTAATAAAACGATGTACTCCCTCCATTTCAAGAAAAGTGAGACTTTCATTTTAGGCACAATTCACGAAAATTGAATGCACAACCATTATGCAAACCACCACAAAGGATGCATAACACATCATGCAACCATATATTTGGTTTATGGATCGACTAATTTTCCGTTTCAGAAAAAAAGTGATACTTTCACATTCCGTTTCAGGAAAAGTGATACTTTCACTCCGTTTTGGGAAAAGTGATACTTTCGCCCTGTTTATGGAAAAGTGATACTTTCGCCCTGTTTATGGAAAAGTGATACTTTCGTTCTGTTTAGGGAAAAGTGATACTTCCGCCCCGTTTTGGAAAAAATATCACTTTTTCTGAAACGGGGCGGAAGTATCACTTTTTCTGAGACGGGGCCGAAAATATCACTTTTTCTGAGACGGGGCGAAAGTATCACTTTTCCCTAAACATAGTGAAAGTATCACTTTTTCCTAAACAGAGCGAAAGTAGTCGCCGACAAACCACATCTTCAGATTCTTCTTCGGTCGGCCCTCCCACCGTGATAACAGTTGTACTAGTTAAGACAACGACCATCGTGACATGTAGCGCATTATATAAACCAGTCGGAAGATTGGAAACATATATAGATGTGCTCATTATGTGCCTCTAAACAACTACGTACGGGCACATAAAATTCAACTAAAATATGAAATATGCTTCCCTGATTCGATAAAAAAAGAGAATATAAGAAGAGCAATTCCATTTGGATCCTCTTTGAATCTTAAATTGTAGGAAATTTCACAATGCTGCGTTTACCAGAAAAAAATTATGAAAACAATCTTGTAAACAAACTTGTCTTTGGACAAATAGCATTATAGCATTAATCTTACAGGAAAGTCACCGAAAATTTATGGTCAATCTAAAATTATTGGCAAATTTTATTAATTTTTTTTTACTACCTAAAGTCAACTGATAGAAATGATCTTATATATGTATACAGTAGAGTTACATTGTCTCTAAGAGCTTATTTAGCGACCAGAAATAGTTTTTGAGAAATCAGAAGCAGGAAAAAATACTTTGAAACAAATATATATTTTGGCTACTAAGATAATTATGACATTTTGTTTTCTAATAAGTTTTGATGTTATTTCTTCCTATAGTATCCAAACACGAAGTTAAACAAGATAAGGTGTTGGATTTTATGTGTATATTCTATTGCGCTCTGTTTACAATCTTCAAGCAGATAAGTCAAGTGCTGGGATAGGAATCTAAAACAGTGTTAGATGTGTCTCTCCACTACCACATTGTACTACAGTACTTCAAAATAGGATACTAGTGTACTTCACAAAAAGCTGGATCATGCATTTTATTATAGAGAAATTAGTTTACAGTTTGTCGTGGGTATCATACCCACGTAATCTTGAAATATAATGTGATTAATAAAAGATGGGATTGCCTAGTCCCATATTTTGGTTGATGACTTTCATGTTTGATTTCCATCTGCTGCATGATTGGCCAATCCATCGGCTGCTTGATTTCCTTCCCTGTAGTTGTTTTGAATAGCAGCCTGCGGGATTTGTCGAAATCTAATTTTTATTTCCTCAATCATTCCTGATATGTGCCAAGGTAGGGGTAGAGGAAGTGATGAAACGCAGAAGGTTCTCTGAGTCAGTTTCAAAAAGAACTCTTGGCCATTGTCTCTCTGTTGCTGTTCTTGAAGCCAATAACAGAGCCCAAGTTTCTGCAGTTAATGAGTGACTCTTCCCAATGTTCCCATGTAGGATCCTTTTTTGTTTTATCCTTTTGTTATTAAAATTTTAAGATCTCTTATAAAAAAAGAAAAGAAAAATAAGTATCACGAATCAATTAGGAAGATCCGCTGGCATAAGAATGCGGAGTAGAAAAATAAATGTCAAAATCATTAGTACGAGAAGAACTAATCCAACTGGACCAACTCCATTAAATATATTTACCGAAAAGTCAGACTCCGTCAAATTTATTTTCATAGTTGTTTTTGTTTATCTTTGATATAAGAACCTCTAAATAAAACACAGAAGCTAGTGCAGCTAAAGAATTAACCGAGTTCATGTAGATATGTTCTTCCAATACGGCTGTCAACGGTACCTATCGAAACGGATATGGCCTCTTATAAATAAGATTACCGGATATCCGATATCCGATAATATCCGACGGATATTCAAAAAGATTTTTCGTATCCGTTCCGATAACAATGCCGGATATCTGATAGTAATTCATTATAATATAAATAATATAAATTATTTTCTAGTCTTTCTTTACATTTGATAAATTGTAAATAAATCAAAGAAACTCTAAGGAAATTCAACTAAATAAAACCAAATACCTTGATCAAATGCAACAAAACTAGTTGTGTTTTAATTATTTTTAAACTTTAAGGAAATTATTATATTAAATTATATTTAAACAAAACTCAAATCTTTAATCTTCTCTATCAGAATTGAAAAATCCAACGCTTTTCTCACAACCAACAAAACTAGTTGTGTGTTTTTTTCTTCCATAATATTTTTATTTATAAGTCTTCATATACTACCAAGTTAACAACTAAATATATTACTCAAAAAAAAATTTAAAAAAATTGCATATGCATTCTTTAACGGATAACAGATATTATCCTATAGGATAGTACCTTTTCCGTATCCGTTTCGTTAAAGTAAGAATATCCGATAAGGTATCCGTATCCGTATCCGTTACCCGTTATCCGAAATTTCGGATAATATCTTAACGATTCGAACGGACTCGGACGGATATCGAATATTCGATTATCCATTACTGGTCATAGTGCTAATTACAAAGGAAAGAAACATTTAATCCCAAACTACAAAGCTGGTACTTTCAATAATACCTATCATTCATCCAAACCTCAATATTCTCCTGCACCTAGTCCTGTTCCACCAACTTCAGTATCTAGACCACAATCCTTCAACAATGAAAGACCACTATATCATATTTGTAATAAGTTTGGTCATACTGCTTATGAGTGCAACAAGGGGCTGAATTTTTCATATCAAGGAGGACAACCTCCATATAATCGTCATGCAATGCTTGCTGCTGCCAATATTGGTAGTGAAAATCCTTGGTTTGTAGACTCTGGTGCTACTCACCATATTACTTCTAATACTTTAGGGATTGACAATGTTGGTTCTTATTCTGGTGGGGATCAACTCAATACTGCTAATGGACAAGGTATGGCTATCAATGTTATTGCTCATACTTCTGGGTTAGTGTCTGTCCAAAGATTCACCAGTGATAATAATTGTAGCATTACATTTACCTCTGCTGATTTCACTGTGAAGGATCTCAAATCAGGGAGGAATTTTTTTCCAAGGGCCAGCTAGACATGGACTCTATCCTATACAATTCTCTTCTACTCCAGCACTTTATGTTTTGTCCTGCAATAACATTACATCTACTCAGCTTCATCAGAGGGTTGGTCACCCTTCATTTAAATATTTACAAAGAATATGTCACTCATCTGGCATTCCTTTATCCATAAAAACATTATTTTGTACTCGAATGTCACCTAGGTAGATCACATAAACTAACTTTTTTTTGTTTCTGTTTCTCATTCTAATACACCATTGCATTTATCGCATATGGACCTTTGGGGACCAAGTCATGTTCCTTCGGTTAGTGGATACAACTATTATTATAACATCATTGATGATCGTACCTGAAAAAGCGGGGGTCTAACAACCACACCCACTATTTCCTTTAGGCAATCTGTATGGACAAACTCCAATTTAATTCCAAGAGAATCAACTAGACAGTCAGACTCAATCAATGGAAATATATCCAAGAGTTGTATCTCTGTTTCTCAATGTAATTAACAAATCAAACAGATAGAATCCATGAGCCTGATTATTATGAGAAACAACTTGAACGGTACCAAAGACCAATGTTCAAGTGTCAATCAATTTATATCAACAACCAAAGGTTGGATTATCTAATTGATTGAACTACGCACAACCTTTGATATTTCAATTATATAAACAAATATAATGCGGAAAATAAATAACACAGACACCAGAAATTTTGTTACCGAGGAAACCGCAAATGCAGAAAACCCCCGGGACCTAGTCCAGATTTGAACACCACACTGTATTAATCCGCTACAGACACTAGCCTACTGCAAGTTAACTTCGGACTGGAATGTAGTTGAGCCCTAACCAATCTCACACTGATTAAGGTACAATCGCGTTCCTTACACCTCTGAATCCCAACAGGACTCTACACACTTGATTCCCTTCGCTGATCTCACCCACAACTAAGAGTTTCTACGACCCAAAGTCGAAGACTTGATATCTGTCTCACACAGAAAAGTCTATTAAATAGATAAATCTGTCTCCCACAGAAATACCTATAAGTTTTGTTCCGTCTTTTGATAAACCAAGGTGAACATGAACCAATTGATACACCGGACTTATATTCCCGAAGAAAAGCCTAAGAATATCAATCACCTCACAATAATCTTAATCATATGGTAGCGAAACAAGATATTATGGAATCACAAACGATGAGACGAAGATGTTTGTGACTACTTTTTATCTTGCTTATCGGAGATTAAATCTCGAGCAAATCTTAGAGAAGATAATACTCAATATGATCGAATAAAGCAAGATCAGAACACGCAACTACAGAGAAAATAGTTGGGTCTGGCTTCACAATCCCAATGAAGTCTTTAAGTCGTTAACCTATAATGGTTTTAGGAAAAACTAGGTTAAAGGAGAATCGACTCTAGTCGCAACTAGTATCACACATGAGGTGTGGGGATTAGGTTTCCCAGTTGCTAGAGTTCTCCCTTATATAGTCTTCAAATCATGGTTTGCAATCAATGTTACCTTGGTAACAAAGCATTCAATATTCACCGTTAGTTGAAAACTTGATTAGACTCAAGCTAATATCTTTCAACCGTTAGATCAAATTTAGCTTGTTACACACAAATGAAAAGTGACTTCATTTAGATATGGGGAACCGTACCTAAACATGTACACCTTGTTGGCTCAACAATAGTTAACCGAAGTTAGCCATATTAACACTTTCATATCAACCTTGTTCATCTTAACATAACTAGTTCAAATGACTCAAATGAAACTAGTTATAGAGTTGTTCAATTATATATATTCTCATAGAAGTACACAAGACACAATTGAAGTAAAATCGATTTTTATTCACTCGAATCAATTCATAAACATTATAGCCACGGTTTGCAAAAGATTGCATTCCTTATTAATAAATGTATTAGTTCATGAACAAACAGATTTTAGAACATAACCCACTCAAGTATGCAAATGGGTACGCATACCTAAGTAGCCGGATTTGGTATGGGTTCGCCAGTATACGAACGGGTAAGCATACTGTCGTACACCACCAAACTCAGTTGAATTCCTGGACTTGAATTTACGTCAGTACGCATACGGGTATGCATACTAGGTTCCCGGACTTCAACTAACAAACCAGTACGCATACGGGTATGCATACTATGGTTCCCAGACTTGGAATAACTTGCAATAGTTAGCATACAAGTACGCATACTGTGCAATATCCAATCATGGTTAATTGTTATAAACTCCCATTTCAATCATTGAAATATTCTTAGAAGACGACAATAGCTGTCTCACATAAACTATTAGCTTCAAAGCAATTTTCAAGTGATCAAATGATCAATACGAAACATTCCGAGTCTACACCAAATGACTGTCTCACACAAATCATATAAGATGTTACCAGGAGATTTTCACATGATCATCTTTTGACTTTCGTCAAGAATAAAAGATGAACTTTGTTAAAGCGAAAGCTTACCAACACATATTTCTAGAAATATGTAAGCGAGTTAAACTCAACTCGAAATATCAAATGTGTATAATCGAATTCTATATAGTTATATGACTTTTGTCTCAAATAGGAGATATAGTAGAAATAAACTTTTGAGTGATAGATGAGTTCAAATCTCCACATACATTTTGTTTATGAAGTTCCACAAGATTCCCTTAGTAGTTCTTCGTCTTCAGTCGATGAACGCCATGAAGTCTAAAGCTCAACTACATATTCTATCCTAATCTGAGACTTAGCTATAAGTAGACTAGAAATCAAGACTTATAGTTTTGGCAACTAAACTTGACAAAAAAGCTTGAGATAGCAACGCTTGCGAGTTCGACCGAGCAGTGCTCTAAGAATCTCCCCCTTTGTCAATTTTAGTGACAAAACTATCAAAACATATGGATTACAAAATAGATAAACTTTGTAGCTTCTCATCTAAATGCTTGATTTCCTTGGTTCTTCAACATTACTCGAAATCTTCGTCATTTCCAAGTACTCCAGTGATTCTGAACGTGTTCAACTCAGCATCATAGTTGTTGAAGATCCGTAGCTATAACAATATATAAAAACAAGATGTTTTCGTATTGTTATACAATGGCATAATTTTATTACACAGCATCAAAGTTCAATTGCATCACAACTTTGACAACAATACTATGGTGATATGTATCACTCCCCCTTAGTAAATACTTCATCTCATAATGAATATTGCTCCCCCTTACATAATGATCTGTAAACAATATGTATTTGTAGTGTAAACTACACAATAATTCTCCCCCTTTTTGTCAATATAAATTGGCAAAGGTACGAAAATTAGTGGGATCATAATGAAATTCTCATAGAGATACTTCATGACTAAAAGAGAACATATCAACTTTGTTTCGATGATTTCACATAGTCGAAACTTAGTGTATTCATCAAGGAGTTTATAAAGATACAAGATAACTCCTACAATGTTCTACAGCCGCACTCCCCACAAAGATTTGGCAATTAAGCACAAGTTCAATTAAGAACTCTCCCCCAATAAATGTCATTCCCGAAAGAACAACAAGAGCGTCCTTACTTTTACAAGAAAAGAAGGATTTCTTTGGACATTAACAAATTACATGAAACATGAATTTGTATCCAGAAAACTCAATTAAATTAACCACAAGAGAACCCATGATTAATTTAATCGGAAATGCTCAACATAAGAGAACTTACGGAGCCATACAGTACTTTCACATAGAAGTGGATCAGGGAAAGATCAATACTGCGGAATATACAAAGATTCATTCTATTTTCATCAATATTTGCATAATGATACCATAGACTTAATCTTTGTTATCAAAAGTTCATTCTATTTTCCATCAATATTTGCATAAAGACATATAATAGACTTAACTTTTGACATACATGGGACAATCATAGTTCACGGACGCAAACACTCATATCCCATAAAATTATTTTTGCAATATATAAAACCAATAAAGATTAATACTGCAAAATCATCCTCCAAATAAACTTTAGAATTTAAATAAATAAATCTAAAAACATTGCAAGATGAAAATCGTTGGCAATAGCTATGTGTACTCACAATAATTGCTATACCAAACCCTAGTTATTCTTCTTAAAACACAAGAATAAATTCTCATAAGAAGTTTCCTAGATATAAACAAAACAACTCTAAAAACAAAAACCGATCACAAGCTAAATCAAAGTTCACGTTCGGAAGCTTCATGGGTTTCAAGACCTTTGAGCTTGTGATTGACAGCATCAACCTCTTCTTCAGAGAAGATATCCTCATTGAGAAGATCTTTCACATGAGTCTTCATGAGAACAAGGTCAGAGTTAACCTTTTTCAACTCAGTTCGTAACATATCAAGACCTTTCATAGTATCAACGAGCTGCAGTTTTTCCTTCTTAAAATATTTGAGAAAATCATGAACCACCTCAGCAGAGACCATCTCAACCTTTTCACCATCTTGATGAGTATATGCATAATAGCATGATACATCATAATTGAGTTCGTCAGCATCTACAATGGTTCTTTTCTTCTTCCCATCGAAACCGAAGTATATTGCATTATCAACAAAGTCTTCAGGAAAATCCCAAGAAAAAGGAGGAGAAGACATTCTTGAAGAGAAAACCTAGAGTGAGATAACTCAACTCAATAGGAAAAGTATATAAACGGTTTTTAGGGAAACTTTATGGTTTCTATAGTTGATTCGTGAAAGGTAACACATATACCCGCACGTACACATCCTTGACCCATAAAAAAAACGCAAAAACAACTGAAAAAGCAACCGTTTGCAAAGCAAAATATTTCTAAGTGACTGTTTTCACAAACCTTAGCTCAATAAAATTTATATTCTCACAAGAGAAAAATTTAGAGCATAAGAATAGCATTTTAACCCTATTAAAGCTTCAAGGGAAGTATAACTATAAAAAACAAAATACTTATGGAAAAAAATGTCTACAAGAGATTATCCAGCTAAGAACGACAAGAAAATAGCTTGACTAATCATAAACCATTTTGACGAAAAGTATTCCTGATCATATCTCACTTAACCAGGATTATTATTTTTTTGAGTGAGAATTCAACCTTGTGATTAATTAGCACAAGTATGAGCTTTGCGCTCATCAAGTGAATGTTGTTCACAGTTAAACCTCGTTTTAATTAATTTTGGAGGAAAAACTTTTTGATGTTAAAAGTGATCATAAAACTTACTATTATCAAAATAAGATGCATAGTATGGATTCTTACCTGAAGGGTTTTGATCATAGGGATTTGACAACCTATTTATGAGCTTTTCGTATCCTTCAATTATCAAATTTAGGTTGTCTTTAACACCTTCATCTTTGCTTCCTTCTTCTGTTACTTTATTCACATCAAGAATAACAATATTTCCCTTTTCAACCGAAGAAGAACCTTCTTGAAACCTTCTTGGACGATTTGTGTTAAGATTACTGTTACCAGCATGGACATTCGAGGAACAAATTGAACTTACTTTCCTGGAAGGATTCACATGGAAAGTGCTAAAGTCGATTAGTTTAGACATGCGAATGTCAGTTACACCTTCAAGAATTAGATCCAAGTTGTGTTGAAGTCGAACAATATAGTCGTCATTCAACCTAGATTTGCTCTTCTGTTTAATATGCCCTTTTGAGTCACAAAAGAGACAGATAGACTTAACAACATTGTTAGGAGATTTCTTCCTTTCAAGAGATGTGGTGATTCCTTTATTTGAGGAAGATACAAGCACATCTTTACCAAAAGGAAGATATTGCGGTTTAACTTCTGGAACTGAATTCACAGTCGAGTTAGAAGTGATTAGTATAGTGGACTCTTTAGAACATCCTTGAATAGAGAGTTTACTCAAAAGATGTTCAATTTGAGAGTCACGATTATTTATCATACCAATATATAATAAGCGCATTGACGTTGTGTTTTAACCGATCAGTCTGGATTATAACAAGTTTTAGAATCACTGCCCTCTCTTTGGCTGCTTCCCTTTCTACTTCAGAATCAAATTCCTAAGTAAGAAAATCAGGGTAACACATATCAATACTTGTCTGTTTCGTAGGAACATAATGTTCATCTATATGTGAGATAGACAAGCCTTTCCCTTTAATAGATTTCATAGAAACAGAACTTTTGTCTCTGGTGATGTGTTTGTCAGAGATAACACTAATGTCTTTAGAGTCAGATTGCTACAAACACACACTTATAAGGTCTTAAACGTGTTTGCCTTCTTTGATACCAATAGAAAAAGCGGGGGTCTAAAAACCACACCCAATATTTCGTTTAGGCAATCTGTATAGACAAACTCCAATATAATTCCAAGAGAATCAACTAGACAGTCAGACTCAATCAATGGAAATATATCCAAGAGTTGTATCTCTGTTTCTCAATGTAATCAACAAATCAAACAGATAGAATCCGTGAGCCTGATTATTATGAGAAACAACTTGAATGGTACCAAAGACCAATGTTCAAGTGTCAATCAATTTATATCAACAACCAAAGGTTGAATTATCTAATTGATTGAACTACGCACAACCTGTGATATTTCAATTATATAAACAAATATAATGCGGAAAAGAAATAACACAGACACCAGAAATTTTGTTAACGAGGAAACCGCAAATGCAGAAAAACCCCGGGACCTAGTCCATATTTGAAAACCACACTGTATTAAGCCGCTACAGACACTAGCCTACTGCAAGTTAACTTCGGACTAGAATGTAGTTGAGCCCTAACCAATATCACATTGATTAAGGTACAATCGCGTTCCTTACGCCTATGAATCCCAACAGGAATCTACGCACTTGATTCCCTTAATTGATCTCACCCACAACTAAGAGTTGCTACGACCCAAAGTCGAAGGCCTGGCCTTGCCCTTTACTAGGAAATTAAAGTCCGTATTCAAAACCTCAACATATATGCACCTTAAGGAAGACAGTAAACCCGCTGACAGGGGATTCGCGGGTGTTTAGAAGCTTACCTCCCGTACCAGACGGGCGATGAAACGGTTGTAGTCGATTCGGGCCACGACTCCTATGTCATGTACGAACCCGAGGGGCCGAGACGATATCGTAATCGTCGTCCTTCCCTGCAAACAGTTTATATTTAAAATTTTACCCTTCCGTAGGGCTTAAAAAATAATTAAAGTCCAATGTTTAATGTTCCAAAAATAAATAAAAATAAAAAAATAAAATAAAAAGGTTCAAAAATAAAAATTTACAAAAATAAAGTCCTAATTACAATTTCTAAAAATAAAATCTAAAACTAAAAATAAAATCTAATAAAAATAAAAATAAAAATAAAATAAAATAAAATAAAGTATCTTCGTCTTTTCTCCGTTCTTTTCGCTTTGTCTAGCTTGTAATCCCCCTGGTCTTTCGTCTCCAATTCCTATTTGATTCAAAACCTGCAACAAAAGACAAATACCCAAGAAACGTAAAAAAGAACAAAAGAATAAAAATCTAAAAACTCTAAATCTAAAAACAAATCCGCGTCGGAGGCGCCAAAAATTTATGTGATTTTAGATAGTGGTAAGAAATGAGGTTGTCGTTCACTCGGATTTGTAGAGATTAAAGTTTTTAAAAATACTAAATAAATATAAACAAAGATATTTAACAATGGGCGAGAAGTACCGGGACTAAGGATTTAGCCAATCTTCATAACATAAGGTTCACTTATTTATTCTCAACAATTTTAGCTCAAGAAATATAAACATGGACTCTATTTTTTGCCAAGGTAGATTCTCAAAACATTGATTGTAAATGTTAAGCATGGGACATCAAATCACCTAAGCTAAGCATGACCCATCTAATCAAATGACAACCAATTTAATCAAATCATATTTCAATTAATTTTAATGCAAAAGTCATAAAAAGAATAAAAATAAATTTACCATGTATGAAGTTCGGCCTCCTCCGTCGTCCCAGTGTTGGGGTTTAACTCATCATGTCGAAAACACACTCAAAATATGTATTCATGGCTAAAAAAGTGTTTACAAGAAGAGAAAATAATGAAACAGGAAATCTGCAACAGCACAGGTGCGTTACAGACCGGCTGTTTCAACTCTCAACTGTTATGATGAAGATAATCGTTACAAATCTGAAGATAAATGTTGCAGAAGAGGATGAAGAAACTGTTACCATGAAGATAAATGTTGCAAACTAGTTGAAGAAACTGTTACAACGAAGATAAATGTTGCAAACCAGTTGAAGAAACTGTTACAACCAGTTGAAGAAACCGTCGATGTTTCCCTGTTCTTCACGAGCAGCAGCAGCAACAACAACAGAGTTCTGAAAACTCTTGATTCACGCCTCTTGAGCTCTCCTATCGACCCCAAACTCTCGACACCCCTTCTATGGAACCTTGTGACTCTATTTATACACCAAAATCCTAAAAATCACGCGTCAATTACACAAAACAATTCTCATTTACTCCCATGCATGGAAAAGAATAATTTCCATTTTTCGATTAATTACGCGTCTAATCTCGTGCTGCACACACCAGGAGCATTCCTTCACGTCCCATAATAAGTTAGGCACGCATAAGCCACAAGAAAACTTCCCAAAATTACCAAAAATTATGAAAATATCTTACGGGAATATCACGCATGTTTTGCTCTACACTTGAATTCTAGCCAATTCTGGTCGAAACCAAGGACCATACCACGTTTATATGGGTTCTAGGAATGATCCCAATCAATTCCATCCCTTTAGTCTCTCTGAAATGACTCCAAAAATATGATTGAATATCTGCCAGGGATAAACATAATTTTCCCGCCTTTTTTTGTTTTTGAACGTGAAGGAGAAGGGGGTGCCCCTTATCCGCTGCTGGATTCCGAATAACAAATGTCCCTTGGGTGCCTTTAGACAACTTTTCGAGCCGATTTTTCCAAAAATGTTTATTGCCCAAAAATACCTACAAACACATAAAACACCATAATAAGTACAAAAATGGGTACTAACAATATACACAATAGAGATGAAAATAGACACATAAATGCGTCTATGAATACATATAAGAGATGAAAATAGAAAATACACATGTTTTCCTGTTTCATTATTTTCTCTTCTTGTAAACACTTTTTGAGCCATGAATACATATTTTGAGTTTGTTTTCGACATGATGAGTTAAACCCCAACACTGGGACGACGGAGGAGGCCGAACTTCATACATGGTAAATTTATTTTTATTCTTTTTATGACTTTTTCATTAAAATTAATTGAAATATTATTTGCTTAAATTGGTTGTCATTTGATTAGATGGGCCATGCTTAGCTTAGGTGATTTGATGTCCCATGCTTAACATTTACAATCAATGTTTTGAGAATCTACCTTGGCAAAAAATAGAGTCCATGTTTATATTTCTTGAGCTAAAATTATTGAGAATAAATAAGTGAACCTTATGTTATGAAGATTGGCTAAATCCTTAGTCCCAGTACTTCTCGCCCATTGTTAAATATCTTTGTATATATTTATTTAGTATTTTTAAAAACTTTAATCTCTACAAATCCGAGTGAACGTCAACCTCATTTCTTACCACTATCTAAAATCACATCAATCATCATGTTGGAAACACGCTCAAAAGTTGATTTCATTGCTCAAAGTGTTTACAAATGATGAAAATGTTAGAAAATGATTAAAACCGGGTTTGTAACAATTAAATTTGTTACAAACCTGTTACAGAGAATGATAAATATATACTGTCACTGACACTGTAGTATAAATGATAGTTCCCTGTGCGTCTTATGTTCTTCGTATGTTCTTCACCAGCAGCAAACTATACTTCTGCAACTCTGATTTTTTATTTTTTTTTGGCTATGTGATGTTCTAAACTGCTCCCCAAACTCTCTGTCACCCTCTATACTTCCCCAGAACCATATATATATACTCTCAGGACCAAGAATAATGTCTCATAACTCCACAAAATCTCCCATAACTCGACAGCAAAGAAAATTATTCTCGGGAATATTTTCTTCCCTAATTTATCTCCTCACGCGTTGATTTTCTGCCAGCACACTCTAAACAGGTCCATACACATTCCATAAGCAGTGGAACAAGCTTTATACTCGTGCAAACTTTCCAAAACAACTTCACAGAGCATCCCGAGTATCCTCTCGCCTCTGTTTTGCCTCACTCGAAAATACAGTCAATTCTAATCAAAGCAAGCAACCATAAACGCCTGTTATGCTCAATCAAGTTATCCCAATCAATCTCGTCCATTGAGTCTCTCTAAAACATCTCCAAAACTCGATCCAAAGTTCTGTTCTTCCGCTGCTACTGTTTCCCGCCAAAACTGAAAATTCAAAAGAGGAAGATGATGTTTGCCCCCTATCCAGAGTAGGGGTGCGAATATCCATGGGGTGTAAACAGTAACAAAGGTGCCCCTTAGTAATTGAGGTGCCCCTTATCCAAAAATAGGGTCCATTTAGCAGTTGTCCTTCGGGGGGGGTGGGGGGTGCCATTAACAACTTTTCGAGCCCAATTTTCCAAAAATGTTTATTGTTCAAAAATATGTACAAACACACAAAACGCCATAATAAGTACAAAATCGAGTACCAACAATACAGAAAATTGAGGACAACTTAGACACAAAAATGTGTCTATCAAATACCCCCAAACTTATTATTTGCTAGTCCTCGAGCAATCCTAATCTAGAAAATAAAATCCTAACTCACTGTCGCGGGAATCACGGCTACACTTAGCACGTGCAGCAAGCCGTTAAACCGCTAGGTGGCCCTAGCGGCCGAGTGTTGTCTCGGGAGGGTTTACCAGAGGTGTACCCAAAAAACCTGATACTCCTAATTGGTCACAAGTATCCAAAGAGCTATGAGGACATACATATTTTCAACCTATCACCAAGTAACTAGAATGCCAGAGAAATTAAAGGTGTCAGCTCTAAAGCTGAATAAAGAATAGGGGAGACACATCCGCAATACTGCTAGATAAAGAGATATCCGCTACACAGCTAGATAAAAATTGTAAGATGCATCCGCTTTACATCTGGATAAGATTAGGAGAGAGATAAAGATGAGAGGGACATCTGCTACACAGCTGGACAAATTACGTGTGATGAGTTGAACCAGTGCTAGAAAGATCTTGTGCCAGATGGAAAGCGGACTAACAAAGCAACCAATATGCATCTCTCTTCGACTCTCTCATAGTGCTCAGTAGAAACAACGTCTTCTTCGGCTTCAACTGTTCATGATAAACTCTCGAACCTCGTAGAACCTTGACAATTAACTCTTCTCTTCGTTTTCTTGCTTGAAACTTCCTTATAGATTTCTACTTCTCAATGGCCTTATTGAACAAAAAGGTAACTACAAAATTTAAACTTTTTTTTTTCATTTTTTTTTAACAACAAGACAAAAAATTACATGGCCATGACAGAAGGACTTTAGCACTTGGATCTTCGCAACTTGTAATGTCTTAGTATCATGAACTTCAACAACTTATATCGTTTAATTTTTCTTGCTCTTATAACTTCTTAAACTTTGATTTGAATTCTGCTTTTTTATTGTTGCTTCTAAACCTTAAACGTCTTCAACTTTCTTCATAGATTTTGATGTCGCTCCGCTTGTTGATGTTGATAAGTTTCTACTGAGAGAGTCGTAATCCAGTAACTAAGACTACATTGTGAGGTTGCTTTGTTTTTCTGGCATTTCCTTCTGACCGAATTGTCTTTTTTATCATGGATGGTTAGGTCCGTCACGATTACCCTCTAAAAAGTACATGTTCTCTCCTGAATGTCAAAGATCTAAATGTCTTTTTCTCTAATGTCTCAGTAGAATGTTATCCCTAGCAATTCCAATTTCCATCTTTTCGGTGAGAAATAGTATGTAAACTTAGCTAACCGGATACTAAGTGACGCTAGAAGTTTCAAAAATGCAACTAATTAAAAGTTCTTCCCCACCCCCAAAATTAAATCTAACATTGTCCTCAATGTTTCTAATCAAAGAGTAGTACCAAAAGTAAAATAACACGAGGAGAAGTTGGAAAGATAGTATCTGGGTGAAGAGAGAGAAAATCAAAAACTAATATACAACATACAATTGCCTCGATGGTCAATCAAGGGTAAACAGGGTCCTCCAGAGGGACCTCCTCAACATCACCTGTAGGAAAGGGCTCTAAAAATGGTTTCATTCTCTGACCGTTAACCTTCGAAGAACTACTACCATACGGTGTCTCGATCTCAACAGCTCCACGAGGAAAAACAGTACAGACCACAAAAGGACCGGTCCACCGAGAGCGTAACTTCCCGGGGAATAGATGCAAACGAGTATCATACAGAAGAACTTTTTGACCTGGAGAAAATGACTTTCTTAAAATATTTCTATCATGCACAAGTTTCATTTTGTTCTTATACTCCTTAACACTATCATAAGCATCTTTACGAATCTCTTCCAACTCATTGAGTTGGAGTTTCCTATGGGATCCTGCCTTGTCAAGTGAAAAATTTAGCTGCTTAACAGCCCAATGTGCTCTATGTTCTAACTCAACAGGTAAGTGACATGCCTTGCCATACACAAGTCGATAAGGTGACATTCCAATGGGGGTCTTAAACGCAGTACGGTAAGCCCATAAAGCATCAGTAAGCCGAGAGGACCAGTCTTTCCGATTAGGATTAACTGTTTTCTCTAATATACGTTTTATCTCCCTATTGGAAACCTCTACCTGACCACTAGTCTGCGAATGATACGGGGTAGCTACCTTATGTGTAATACCATATTTCTTCATCAAAAGCCTAAAAGGTCCATTACAAAAGTGCGACCCTCCATCACTAATTATAGCTCGCGGTGTACCAAAACGTGTAAGTATATTATCTTTCAAGAACTCAATCACAACCCTATGGTCATTCGTTTTACACGCAACTGCCTCGATCCACTTAGAGACATAGTCTACAGCGACAAGGATGTATAGATTACCAAAAGAATTAGGAAACAGACCCATAAAGTCAATACCCCACACATCAAAGACCTCAACAACTAAAATAGGGTTCAAGGGCATCCTGTTCCTAATTTCTTGCAACATTCACAAGTAACACAGTAACTGTGGGAGTCTTTAAACAACGAAGGCCAATATAAACCACACTACAATATCTTAGCAGCAGTCTTCTTAGCACTAAAGAGACCCCCATAAGCAGGATCATGACAAAAGGAAATAATACTGGACTGGTCACTCTCAGGTATACATCTCCTAATAATCTGGTCTGGACAATACTTAAACAAGTAAGGATCATCCCAAAAGAAGTGCTTAACCTCGGCTAAAAACCTAGAACGATCTTGTTTACCCCAATGTTGGGTCATTCGACCAGTAACAAGATAGTTCACTATATTCGCATACCAAGGTAATTGGGTAAGAAAGAACAGTTGTTCATCAGGAAAGCTATCCCTTATAGGAAGGGAATCATCATGGGAATCAACAACTAGCCTAGACAAATGGTCTGCTACTACATTTTCTTCACCCTTTTTGTCTCTAATGTCTGGAGAAAACTCTTGCAACAAAAGGATCCATCTAATCAATCTAGGTTTCATATCCTTCTTAGACAGAAGATATTTCAAAGCAGCATGATCAGTATATATTACGACCTTAGAACCTAAGAGATAGGGTCTAAACTTGTCTAAGGCAAACACAATAGCCAACAGTTCCTTCTCTGTAATGGTATAGTTCAACTGGGAATCATTCATAGTTTTGCTAGCATAGTAAATCACATGAAGTAATTTGTTTTCTCCTGACCTAGCACAACACCAATAGCATAATCTGAAGCATCACACATGATCTCAAAGGGTAGATTCCAGTTGGGTGCCTGGACTATGGGGGCGGTAGTGAGTAAAGTCTTAAGCTTCTCAAAAGCCTCTAAACAAGCATCATCAAAGACAAACTTAACATCTTTTGCATGCAAATTGCAAAGAGGTCTAGAAATCAAGCTAAAATCCTTAATGAATCGGCGATAAAAACCCGCATGCCCTAAGAATGACCTAATATCTCTTACGGTTTTTGGGACCTGTAAAGTCTTAATAAGGTCAACTTTGGCTTTATCTACCTCTATACCCTTAGAAGATACAATATGCCCTAAAACAATTCCTGAACGAACCATGAAGTGACATTTCTCCCAATTAAGCACTAAATTCTTTTCCTTACACCTAGTGAACACTAGTGACAAATGATGCAAGCACTCATCGAAAGACGAACCAAATACTGAAAAATCATCCATAAAGACCTCTAAGAACCGTTATACCGTGTCAGAAAATATGCTCATCATGCAACGCTGAAAATTCACAGGGGCATTAGATAGCCCGAAAGGCATGCGTCTATACGCAAAGGTACCAAAGGGACAGGTAAAAGTGGTTTTCTCCTGGTCTTCTGGGGCAATAACAATCTGATTATAACCATAGTAGCCATCTAAGAAGCAATAGTGACTATGACCTGATAATCGCTCTAGCATTTTGTCGATGAAGGGAAGGGGAAAGTGATCATTCCTAGTGACCTTGTTCAATTTCCTATAGTAAATACAAACACGCCAACCCGTGGTCACTCGGGTTGGGATTAACTCATTGTTCTCATTCTGGACTACAGTAATACCGTATTTCTTAGGGACAACCTGAACAGGGCTAACCCATTTGCTGTCTGAAATAGGATAGATAATGCCTGCATCTAACAACTTAAAAACCTCGGTTCGAACTACTTCTTTCATATTAGGGTTTAGTCGTCGTTGCATCTCCCTAGAAGGTTTGGTGTCTTCCTCTAAATAAATCTGATGCATACAAACAGTAAGACTTATACCCTTAATGTATGTTATGGTCCACCCTAAAGCTTCTTTATTATTTTGAAGGACGGTTACTAGCCTACTTTCCTGATCACTATCCAAGTCGGATGCTACAATCACAGGTAAAGTTTCAGATGGGCCTAAAAACACATACTTCAGGGTATGTCCAACTTAGGAGGCTCTTCTAAAGAAGGAACTAGGGAAGACTTAGAAACTGGTAGTGGTTCGAACTTAGGTTTCTATCCATTACTAGTATCTAACAAAGGGGATGAATCTAACAAAGCATTCACCTCACTAATCACACTATCATCATCAAAACCAATCCCAAAGTGAGCTAGGCATTTCTTTAATGGATCTTCTAACAAAGTGTTTGGTAATGACTCCTCGACTAATGTTCCTATCATGTTTACCTCTTCTATGCTCGAGTCATCTAGTTCATAGGGTAGCTTACTGATATTAAAAATGTTCAGCTCAATAGTCATGTTACCGAAAGACAAATTCATAATACCATTTCGACAGTTGATGATCGCATTAGATGTAACTAAAAACGGGCGACCTAAAATTACCGGTATCTGGTTTTATGGGTCAGGGACTGGTTGGGTATCTAGGATAACAAAATCCACTGGATAAATAAACTTGTCGACCTCTATAAGAACATCCTCGATCATACCACGAGGAATTTTAACGGACCTATCAGCTAACTGAAGTGTCATCTGGGTAGGTTTCATCTTACCAAGTCCTAGCTTAAGGTACACATGGTATGGGAGTAAGTTCACACTGGCTCCTAAGTCAAGCAACACTTTCTCAACACGGTAATTACCTATTGTGCAAGAAATGGTAGGGGACCCTGGGTCTTTATACTTAGGAGTAGTGGTATTCTGAATGATAGAACTTACGTGGATGGCTAGAAAGGCTTTCTTATGGACACTAAGCTTTCGCTTTCGCGTACACATATATCCTTAAGAAACCTAGCATAAGCGGGAATCTGCTTAATCGCATCTAATAATGGAAGGTTGATAGTTACTTGCTTAAAAACCTCCAATATATCATTAAAGTTGGACTCCCTCTTAGTTGGAACTAGCAGCTGCGGGAATGGGGCTCTGGGAACAAAATCAGACTTATTAGGACCCTCATTGGTCTCTTTAGAGACTCTATAAGTCTCCTCATTTTCCTGCTCAGAAGGGTGAACTACAGCATGTTCACTTTCAGGCATGGCGACCTTATTGTCAACTTTCTTTCCACTCCTAAGGGTTGTAATAGAATTCACATGATTGTACGTTTTCTCTCCTTTGGGATTAGGATCAGTATGACTAGGGAACCTTCCGTTATCTCTTTCACTTAGAGTCTTAGTTATTTGACCTACTTGAAGTTCTAACTTAGCAAGAGTCTAGGAATTAGTTTGAAAATTTTGCTGGGTTTCCTTTTGAAAACTAACCTGGCTCTTTACTAACATTTCCTGGCTCTGTATTAACATATCCTGGCTCTTTATTAATATACTAAGAGATTCCTCTAAGCTAGTCATTCTATTCTAAAAAGGGTTATGGAATTGGGCTTGACCTGAAGAGTTCTTATTATAACCAAAACCCGGGGGAGGCTGAGAATTACTAGATTGACCTTGATTCTGGCCTTTAGACCAAGAGAAATTAGGATGGTTTCTCCAACCAGGGTTGTAGGTCTCTGAGTATGGGTCAAACTTCTAACGATTTTCAAACCTGGAGTTGTTATAGATAGCATGGGCTTGCTCTTCACTAACCCGACCTTCCCAAAACGAGTTATCGGGTTCTATTCCACAACTAGAGACTTGAGAGGCTCTAATTCTATCATTAGGTTTAACAAGGGACCTATTTTTAGATTGACCCATTTCCAAATCTTCTAACCTTATAGACAAAGCAGCAAACTTAGCATCTGAATCAAAACTCGTATCTACCACATTGGTGCTACTTATATTAACCAATAGTCTTTTAGGGGGTTCAACACAAGACTCCCACTGTTGGGATTTTTCAGCTACATCTTCTAAGAAGGAAAATGCTTCATCAGCGTTTTTACTCGTGAACCTACCAGCGCACATAGACTCGACCATGGCTTTGGTCGAATAGTCTAAACCGTCATAAAGAATTTCAACTAGTTTCATTTTCTCGAACCCATGGTGAGGGAATTTCGACAAAAGATCATTAAATATCTCTAAAAACCTATAAAGAGATTCTCCTTCTTGTTGTACACTGGCACTAATTTTCTGCCTAACAGATGCAGTTCTATGATTAGGGAAAAACTTCAAATAGAAAGCAGCGGTAAGTTCGTCCCATGTTTCTATAGACTCAGATGGTAGGTTATGTAGCCAGGACTTGGCTTTATCTCTCAAGGAAAAGGGGAACATCCTAAGTTTCAAGACTTCATCACTAAGGTCTTTAATCTTAATTGTTCCACAAACTTCTTCAAAGTCCCTAACATGAAAGTAAGGGTTTTCATCGTCTTTTCCTAAGAATATAGGGACCATCTGAAGGATATCAGGTTTCAACTCATAATTAGCCGTAGAGACTGGCAATTTAATGCACGAAGCTCAGTTGGTCCTAGTTGGGTACATGTAATCTTTCAAAGTAGCCATTGCTGGCACAGCTAAAGTACTAGGGGTACTTTCTTCACGAAGAGATAGATTCTCAAAACTGAAGTTTCCGAAAATAGGGCTCTCAAAAGAAGAGTCTTCGAGCTCCCCGCTTCCACAAGAAGAACTACTAGGTTTTTCACTAATCAATCGACCTAGAGTATCTCTTTTCCAAGCCCGCTCTCTAATAACCTCGGGCATACACTATAAAAAAATTTAAAAAGAAAAGTCCTAAAAGGAAGGGAAGTTCTATGCAAACACAAACAAGGATGACTCCACCACAACAAACCTAATGATTTCTAGCAAACAAAAAGCATGATGGCTCCACTTAGATTGTTTCTAGACCATCTTCTAATCCTTCGAAAGGGAATTCGTTACAATTTAAGCAAACCCCTCTAGAATCAATCTGAGTTAAAGTAAGTTGAATAGAGACAAGGGAAGCTCAATGGAGCTTTGATACACAGGCCTCACTGGCAATACATTCACTTGGGTTACAAGGAGGCACGCTCAACTTATATTAACCATGAACTTCGAAGTATGCTTAATAGAGCAACCAATATTTTTCGAACGAGTTTCCTATTAAGCTCGTTACCCTATCGGTCTCGTTATAGTCAGTATTTTAAGCTTAGGTTCGCGTTTGGTATCGTTTTCCTAAGGCGGGCAAGAAGAGAACGGTGATGAAATCCGAACCCTTATCTTGTGTGGCCAGTCCTTTCCCTTTACTAGAAAATTAAACCGTTTTCAGTTCCTCGACATATATGCATACGAAGGAAGACAGTAAACCCGCTGACAGGGGATTCGCGAGTGTTCAGATAAACTTACCTCCCGTACCAGACGGGCGAAGAACCGTTGTAGTCGACTCGGGCCACGACTCCTATGTCATGTACGAACCTGAGGGGCCGAGACAATATCGTAATTTCCGTCCTTCTCTGCAAACAGTTTATATTTAATTTTACCCTTCCTTAGGGTTTAAAAATATAAGAATAATGTCCCAAAGTCCACAGTCCAAAGTTCAAAAAGTAAAGTCCAAAATAAAAAGAAAATTACAAAAATAGAGAATATCCTAATACAATTTCTAAAAGCTAGAAAAAATCTAAGAGATAAAAACAAAATCTAATAAAATTCTCTCCTTTTTTTTTTTTTTTTTTTGATTTTTTTCTTCGTTCTTTTCGCTTTGTCTTTTGACTCCAAACTCCAAATCTTTAAGTGGTCACCAAAAGCTTTGGCAACTCCTTTTTCTTTCGCTCCGAAATCCAAGAATCTGTAATAAAAAGACAAATACCCAAAAACGTAAAGTAGAACAAATAAAAAAAAAAAAAAAAAAAAATCTAAAAATTCTAGCCTAAAGACAAGTCCGCGTCGGCGGTGCCAAAAATTTGTGGTATTTCAAAGTTATTGTAGTAAAAGATTCGTTGAGACTTGTGAAAGTAGTAGATTTTAGACTTATAAAACTTAAAAATAAAGAAAACTTAATGCAAAATTGATTTCAAGATATTAAAAATAATCAAGACACTGATTCCACTATTACACATGAATGAATGATAGTAAATAATCCAAAACTCTAATTATCTTTTAAGTCCCTTATTTCTTAATTGACAAATAATCAGGAAAATTCTCAAATATTAATTGTATTCCCTAAGCATAGATTATCAATTGACTAAACAAAGTATAACCTATCAAATTGAATCACAACTGATTAAGAAAATTATGCAAACAATTTAGAACTCTGCAAAAGCAGTGATTGAGTGAATTATAAATTATAAATTAGAGAAAATAAAATAATTACCAATTATTCATGCGTAAATAGCTTCCTCATTGCCTTGGTTGTGGGAGAATTAACTCATCATCATGTTGGAAACACGCTCAAAAGTTTATTTCATTGCTCAAAGTGTTTAAATGATGAAAATGGGAGAAAATGATTAAAACCGGGTTTGTAACAATTATATTTGTTACAAACCGAACTGTTACAGAGAACGATAAATGTGTACTGTCACTGACACTGTAGTATAAACGATAGTTCCTTGTGCGTCTTATGTTCTTCGTATGTTCTTCACCAACAACAAACTATACTTCCGGATTTCTGATTTTTTATTTATTTTTTGGCTCTGTGATGTTCTAAACTGCTTCCCAAACTCTCTGTCACCCTCTATACTTCCCCAGAACCATATATATACTCTCAGGACCAAGAATAATGTCTCATAACTCCACAAAATCTCCCATAACTCGACATCAAAGAAAATTATTCTCGGGAATATTTTCTTCCCTAATTTATCTCCTCATACGTTGATTTTCTGCCAGCACACTCTAAACAGGTCCATACACGTTCCATAAGCAGTGTAACAAGCTTTATACTCGTGCAAACTTTCCAAAACAACATCACAGAGCATCCCGAGTATCCTCTCGCCTCTGTTTTGCCTCACTCGAAAATACAGTCAATTCTAATCGAAGCAAGCAACCATAAAACGCCTGTTATGCTCAATCAAGTCATCCCAATCAATCTCGTCCATTGAGTCTCTCTAAAACATCTCCAAAACTCGATCCAAAGTTCTGTTCTTCCGCTGCTACTATTTCCCGCCAAAACTGAAAATTCAAAAGAGGAAGATGATGTTTACCCCCTATCTAGAGTAGGGGTGCGAATAGCCATGGGGTGTAAACAGTAACAAAGGTGCCCCTTAGTAATTGAGGTGCCCCTTATCCAAAACTTGGGTCCATTTAGCAGTTGTCCTCCGGGGGTGCCATTAACAACTTTTCGAGCCCAATTTTCCAAAAATGTTTATTGCCCAAAAATACCTACAAACACACAAAACGCCATAATAAGTACAAAATCGAGTACAACCAATACAGAAAATTGAGGACAACTTAGACACAAAAATGTGTCTATCAATACACCGGACTTATATTCCCGAAGAACAGCCTAGTAATATCAATCACCTCACAATAATCTTAATCGTATGGTAGCGAAACAAAATATTTTAGAATCACAAACGATGAGACGAAGATGTTTGTGACTACTTTTTTTCTTTCCTATCGGAGATTAAATCTCGAGCAAATCTTAGAGAAGATAGTACTCAATACGATATAATAAAGCAAGATCAAAACACGTAGCTACAGAGAAAATAGTTGGTCTAGATTCACAATCCCAATGAAGACTTTAAGTCGTTAACCTATAATGGTTTCAAGAAAAACCTAGGTTAAAGGAGAATCGACTCTAGTCGCAACTAGTATAACACAGGAGGTGTGGGGATTAGGTTTCCCAGTTGATAGAGTTCTCCCTTATATAGTCTTCAAATCAGGGTTTGCAATCAATGTTGCCTTGGTAATACAGCATTCAATATTCACCGTTAAATGAAAACCTGATTAGACTCAAGCTAATAGCATTCAACCGTTAAATCGAACTTAGCTTGTTACACACAAATGAAAAGTGACTTCATTTAGATATGGGTAACCGTACCTAAACATGTACACCTTGTTGGCTCAACAATAGTTAACCGAAGTTAGTCATATGAACACTTTCATATCAACCTTGTTCATCTTAACACAACTAGTTCAAATGACTCAAATAAAACTAGTTATAGAGTTGTTCAATTGTTTATATTCTCATAGAAGTATACAGACACAATTGAAGCAAAATTGATTTTGATTCACTCGAATCAATTCATAAACATTATAGCCACGGATTGCAAAAGATTGCATTCCTTATTTTATAAATGTATTAGTTCATGAACACCGATTTTAGAACATAACCCACTCAAGTATTCAAATGGGTACGCATACCTAAGTAGCCGGATTTGGTTTGGGTTCGCCAGTCGCGAACGGGTACGCATACTGTCGTACACCACCAAACTCAGTTGAATTCCTGGACTTGAATTTACGCCGGTACGCATACGGGTATGTAATAGACGCATTTATGTGTCTATTTAATATTGTTAGTACCCATTTTTGTACTTATTATGGTGTTTTATGTGTTTGTAGGTATTGTTGGGAAATAAACATTTTTGGAGAAATCGGCTCGAAAAGTTGATAAATGCAATCCGAAGGACATTTGCTATTCGGACTCTCACTTTGGATAAGGGGTAACCCATTTCCAGGAAGCTACTAAACACAGACCGGGACTTGATAGGGGGAGGTCATCTTCTCAAATTCAAAAAGAAATTTGGCGGGAAAATATATACACGTTTCTGGCAGTTTTGGTGGTAGTGATTTGGAGGAGTTTGAGGTCGATTAAACCTCTTATTTTCATAGGGTAGACTCCTTATGGGTCTAGGAATCTAACATGGGCGTTGAAATCGATTAAACTGGGCTCAATCGACGGATTTTTATCTCAACAGCAAAATATGGAAAGTCACGTGTGCGACCGATTTTAGGAAATTTTAGAGAGATTAAAGTGCTATAAACCTTCCCAAAGCTTTATATATATCTAAGGAAGAGTTTAGAATCAAAAGGAAAGCTCAGAAACGCGTGGAAATCCTAACACAAGAAATTTCCGCAACTTTGCCGTGAAGAGAAAGGAAGAGATTTTGGAAGATTCTGGAGAGATTTAATCGGTATTTTTGATATAAATAGATTGTTTGGGTCATATAGAAGGGGTATCGAAAGTAAGGGGAAGTTTAGAACACCACAGAGCCGAAAAATCAAAGTTGCAGGAAACCCGCTGCTGCTGCTGAAGAACACGAAGAACTTCGACCCACACTGAATTGTCGCAGAAGCAGTCTTATGTTCAACTACAGAAAGTTGTTATCGTTTTTCATTGTCGTTGCTTAATACTTTCAGCGACCATTACTTTCCTTACAAAAAGCTTTCTGTAACTACAGCTCGTCCTTCTTAATAAAAACACCTTATTTGAGCAATGAAATCAACTTTTGAGCATATTTCTATTATGAGGACCTAAACCCCTTAGCCAAGGCAACGGAGGAAGCCATTGTTCCATGAAAAGTGGTATATTTCTATTTTAATTATTTTTGCAATCTTTTACATGATTATTTGCATAGAACTAATATTGGAAAATTGATTTTTATTGAGTAGTTGTGAATTGTTTTGATGGAACATGCTAGGTTTTAAAACTTTTGATGTTTCATGCTTGATGTTTACAATTGTTACTTCAAAAATATATTATAGGCAATAAATTAGTTACACTTTAAAAGCAAGAATTGCATGAATATTGATTAGATTGTATCACTTAATTGGTCAATGGTGGAATCCAAAGTCTCGGTGTCTTTTTATAATTTGATACAATTTTATTTGAGTTATTTAATTTAATTTAAGTTTAAAAAAAAATCCTTCACAAGTCTTAGAGTTCGAATCATTTTTACTACAACTACAAAACACATCAGTATGCATACTAGGTTCCCGGACTTCAACTAACAAACCAGTATGCATACGGGTATGCATACTATAGTTCTCGGACTTGGAATAACTTGCAACAGTTAGCATACAAGTACGCATACTGTGATATATCCAATCATGGTTAATTGTTCTAAACTCCCATTTCAATCATTGAAACATTCTTAGAAGACGACAATAGTTGTTTCACACAAAATATTAGCTTCAAAGCAATCTTCAAGTGATCAAATGATCAATACGAAATATTCCGAGTCTACACCAAATGACTGTCTCACACAAATCATATAAGATGTTACCAGGCGATTTTCATATGATCATCTTTTGACTTTCGTCAAGAATATAAGATGAACTTGGTTAGAGCGAAAGCTTACCGACACATATTTCGAGAAATATGTAAGCGAGTTAAACTCAGCTCGAAATATCAAATGTGTATAATCAAAATCTATATAGCTATACGACTTTTGTCTCAAATAGGAGATAGAGTAGAAATAGACTTTTGAGTGAAAGATGAGTTCAAGTCTCCACATGCCTTTTGTTGATGAAGTTCCACAAGATCCCCTTAGTAGTTCTTCGTCTTAAATCGATGTACGCTGTGAAGTCTAAAGCTCAACTACGCATTCTATCCTAATCCGAAACTTAGCTATAAGTAGATTTGAAATCAAGACTTATAGTTTTGGTAACTAAACTTGACAAACAAGCTTGAGATAGCAACGCTTGCGAGTTCGACCGAGCAGTGCTCTAACAGTACCAAATATTGTTGGATATATCCTATGAATAAAAAGTATGATTTTAGACTCATTTTCAATTCTTTCAAACTTATGGTTGAAAATTTAATCTTACTATCAAAAGCATTAGGTCAGATGGTGGTGGTGAATTTATACACAATGAACTTGAATCCCTATTGTCCTCCTCTGGCATATCTCATCAGTTCAGTTGTCCTTATACCCCCGAACAAAATGGAGTGGCTGAGTCTAAGCATAGACATCTTGTTTATCTTGGAAGAACTCTTTTACTTCAATCAAATTTATCTCATTCTTTTTGGGTTGATGCCTTTCAAACATCAAATTTTCTAATAAATAGATTACCAACTGCTTCTCTATCTTTTTCTTATCCATTTGAGAAACTTCTTCATTCAAAACCAGATTACTATTTTCTTAGAGTATTTGGTTGTGCTATTTTTCCATGGCTTAAGCCTTACACCTCCAATAAGCTTTGAGCCTAGAAGTCAAATGTGCATCTTTATTGGGTATTCTTCTAGTCACAAGGGCTACAGATGTCTTGACCCCATCACCGGAAGAGTTTACATTTCAAGACATGTCTCTTTCAATAAGACAGTGTTTCCTTCAATGCAGTACAAGTTGTCTGTCACTAATTCTACCCCTGCTACTGATAAGCACGAAAGTGCAACACATTTTCACCCATAAATACATTAGCTGGGACTCATTTTATCACTAATAATCTTATTTTAAGTCTTTTCAAGGAAATAAGCTCTGGTGGAAAATGTTGCTCTAAAAGTTGATTTTGGTACATGGAGGACACGTGTTATTCGGACTCACAATTTTGGATAAGGGGTACCTCATTTGATAGTCGGTACACTAATTACTATCGGCACCCAAGCACTCTGGTTAAGGGGTAACCATCTTCAACATTTTGAATTTCAGAATTTGGCGGGAAGAATTGTGCAGTCACCGGAAAAATTAGGGTTGGACTTTTGGAAGAGTTAGAGGGAGATTTAACGGTTGAAATCAAATGGGTTTGCTCTACTAAGCGATACAGGGCTGGTATGATCAGTTATTTTGATTAGAATTGGCTGGAACTTCAGTTTGGATCACTCAGGGAGTTGCGTATTTTGAAAAAGAAAAAAACCCCGATATTACTGTTTTGATTTTAGACGACCTCCATGGAGATCAAAACAGTACAATAGATTGGATTGGGCCTGTTGCATATGAACAGGACTGGCAAGTCCACCAGAACTGGAAAATTTGGGCTACATCGTCGGAGAGAAGAAATCAGGAGAGTACGTGTGCATGATGAGTTAATCACGGGATTACAGCGTGTTTGTACATCTGCTGCTAATGTTTGGATAGAGCTTGGTTGCAGCAGAAACGTATAGAAGACAAATAAGGATATTTGACAGCAACAGGATCGCGTGAAGATTCAAAATAGGGAAGAAATTTCCGTATCTTGCATGGAAATATTTCTATTGACTGCCGGGATTATTTGGAGTTATGAGGATGTATTCTCGGTCAGATTGGGTATTTATAAGCTTCTGGGATCACAGAGATGATATGGAGAGTGAGGGGAGGATACAGAGCGAGAAAATCAAACTTGCAAAAATTCCATTTCTGCTGCTGTTGAAGAACACACGAAGAACAAAAGCTGACAAAGACTGTCGTTAATGAACCGTGGTTTTTCTCGGTTCTGCAACAGTCTTTGCAGCAACTGTTCAATAGTAACAGCCACATTTTACTTCTATCGTTTCTGTAACAGTGAGTTTTGTAACATTTATAAACGTTGCAGTTTCACTGCTTATTTGATTTTCCTTATTTTTCACCAATTGTAAACACTTTTGAGCAATAAAATAATATTTTGAGAGTGTCTACATCATGAGGAGTTAGACCCCTACACTGGGTCGACGGAGGAATCCGAATTTCATACATGGGTAAATTTATTTTATTCTTTTTATGACTTTTGCACTTATTTTAAATTGATATATGATATGAATTAATTAGTTATTATTTTATTTGATGGGTCATGCTTGCTTAAACGTTTTGATGTCCCATGCTTACGATTTATAACTAATATTTTTAGAATCTACTTTGGCAAAATCAGAGTCGATGTTTTAATTTATTGAGCTATAATTGCTGAAGAATAAATAATTGAACCTTATGATATGAATTCGGTGAAATCCTAGTCCCAATAACCCTCGCTTTTTGTTTATTATTTTCGTTAAATCTTTAAATTTAATCTTCACAAGTCTTAGAGTTCGAATCCTATTTACTACGACCACAATAAAAAAAATCCATCGGCTACCATTGACCCCAACTTCTTGACTCCTACTGTTATTGATGTTAATACTCCTTTTCCTTCTCATGATGAAATATCTACTACTTCTTCCATTTTACCTACTTCTTCATCTCTCACTGAAGTTTCAACTATTCCCAATAATACACCTACTGCCATTTCAAGTAATTCTGACAATATCTCTTCTGTTGTCTTATCTGAAACTACTTCTTCCATTGTTCCTTCTTCAAACACTCGTGATATGATCGCTAGAGACAAAAATAATATTTACAAACCAAAATCTCAGCTAGCCACCAAATATCTTCTTCCTACAACTTATATTGCTTATGTAAACACTTCTACTACTCCTACTTGTTTTACTCAAGCAAATAAAAATCCAAAATGGAGAGCTGCTCTTCATGAGGAGTATAATGCTCATGTTCTTGCTGTACCTGGTCTAAAGTGCCTCCACATCCTTCTCAAAATCCAGTAGGTTGTAAATGGGTAAGTACCGCGAAAGAAAGAAAGCCCGACAATCTTTAATAGAGGATGAACTTACTAAATTGAGAATCGTAAATCAACAGTTGTTAAAAAGGTTGCAGGGACAAGTTGCTCTTGAGCAGGACGTAGCTAGGTTCAAGTGTCTACTTGTGGACATTAGGGGAAGGATTAAAGGTGAACTTGGAACATTTCCTTATCAGAAACAAAGTAAACGATAGTGGTGACATTTTGCGAAACATGCCCTCCTCTACCATGGCTGGAGCTTATGATGTGAATTGGTGCGAAGTTCAAGTCTCTGGGTTAGATAATCAAAATGTTGACGTATCTGATGGATTTCAACATGAAGGTTTTGGGGCTTCCGATGGTAGTTATTTACCGTGCGTTTGGAACAGTAATCATTCAGGATATAATGAGTTTCTAAATTTTGGACAAACTAGTGTCAGGTTAGCTGCTAATGCTAATAATCCCTCCAGTGCTGCCAAGAAACGAAGAGGGAAGAGCTCAAACAAAAGTTTGATTAGATAACTAGCTAGGAAAATGTTTATTATGATGATCCAACTTTGAGGAATTGTAATTAAATGCTTTACAATATGTTACCTCTTTGTGTTTATCATTGCATTAGCCTCTTATAGAAATTGTCAGAGTGCCTATATTCTCCACATTGATGCAAAGGCAAAGCTAAATTTGGTCTAGCTTGGGCGGTTTCCTATTTGCACTGTTCAAAATGTTGAGATTAAACCGGTAAAAAGAGTCTACTATAACGGGTGATACAAGGCGAAATTGATGTCTCTTGAAGGTGCAGTAAAACCTCTCCGGAAGAATACTCCGAATAGAAATAACCTCAATAAAATAATACTCCCTCTGTTTCAAAATTATTACACACAAACCTGCCTATAATTTTGAAACGGAGGTAATAAAATTTTATTGGAATAAGTCATAATTTTTTCCGGTCCCGTCTTAAGGAACCTACCTCCATATAAGAATAATTGACATTATACTATAAATAATATAGGTTTTGTCATACATCAAAGTTTAAGATAAAGAGATTCTTGTAACCATTTTACAAGATCATTTTGCTTCAAAGTGGATTCTTTGCTTGTGCACAACTTGATTTCATTTGTCAGTTTTCGGTATCAAAAAAGTTGAGTTTTATGTGGATTATGTTACAACAAATTTCATATATACATGCATGAAAAAAAAAATCCCGTTTAAATAGTACTTGTATTTTCCAGATACATTTTTGCATTTTCTATGCACATATATGTATGTTACCAAGTACATGTATAAAAATTTTCATTTTTTTCTATTCAAGGTAGACCTCCATATAAGAATATATTTTTGTGGTCCCTAAAATATTCTTACACAGAAGTTTTACTGTATATGTCTGAGATGAAAAGGCATATCTAATGACATGAATCCACGTGTGTGTGTGTATATATATATATATAGATAGTGGTGATTATTTTTCATGAATACACATCAAAAACTTATTTTTTTTATTTCTTTTCTAATAACATCGTCAAAAACTTCTATGTTCTTGGATGGGGTAAAGAAGTCCGTGAACACGATCACGGAGTTAGGTCTTCGTTGGACTCTAGTACTCCCTACTCAACCTCTTTCTAAACATGAGTCTGGTATGAGTAAGAGTGGCATGGCATGCATCTAACCTCTAAATTGCTCTTTAATGAGCATGCTTACCTAGGGTTTTATTTTATAGTAGCACTGATCTTCCTTTCCGTATTGCAGACAAATCTTAAATATGTTCTGCATGTCATAGATTTCTCAAACTTGTTTTTCCACTAGTGGTACCAAATCAAATGGGATAAGCTTGATTTGATTAACAGAAATTTATATTGTGTGGTCCAAATTGGCCGACGATCTCATTTTCAGAGATTAGCCAATCAACTATTTTGTTTTGATAAACTCTATTAATAAATCCAGATAACCATTTCTCCAGATGATACCGTTTTAGTTAACCCCTCACCGGATAGTGTTCAATATTTATTTTAATACATTAATTAATCGTTCAATTTAATATCATCTTTATTTTTGAATAATAAGTATTAATGTCATTTGCACTCTTCAATTTTATTTTATTTTTTTCTATCAAAAGATCTTTTTTTTTTCTTTTCTTACGGATAATCATACTGTTTTTAGTAAAATTACATAATATTTTTTTTTTCCTTGGACAGAATACACTTAGCATTGATAATTATAAAGGTTTGTTAAAACATCTTAGAAGCTGCAGATACCAAAACAAAAACCAATCTGAAAACATGCCTTTAATTATATCATTTCCTTAGATTTGTAATTTAATTTAACTTATAACTAGGCGTAATGCAAAATTGAGCCCTAATGAGATTAATTTTTAAATCTTGTCCCACATATAAAATAATCTTTTTACCAATATGAGATTAATTTTTAAATCTTGTCCCACATATAAAATAATCTTTTTACAATATGAGATTAATTTTTAAATCTTATCCCACATATAAAATAACCTTTTTACCAATATTATTTAATGTCCAATTAAAATGGCACCCGGTGTTCTGCTCAGATTAAAATTTAAAACTGCATTTAACAAAAGAGGCAGCTATGATCTGTGTCTGGCCAAACTTGGGATATTTGAATAGTAATTAGATGACCGCTGTCACGGTGGGACGGTCTTGCGAAATTGTAAAGCAAAGAGATGTTCAAATAAAAATATTATAATTTTTTTGTAAAGAGATGTAAATCAACTTCAGCCATTAAAGTAAGAATTCAGAAGACACCATTATCATGTGGTACTACAATATTTGATATTAATAAGCATATATATAGATCACGTCTTACATGATGCGACTTGAATGTTTTCCTCGGCTGTAGGTTCACTGCTTCCTGCTCCATCAAAAAGTTCAACTCTTTTATTGCCAGCAGCAGCAAGGCTAGTCGTATACCTGCAATGAAACTTCTACTTAGTATTCCGATCTACTTAGTATTCTGATCGCCATACATAAATCTTTAAAGCTATCACATAAATGCTCTTGTATGAGTGAATGCGCATAGGGAAGTTCTGAGCCAAAAGTATTTTGAAAATCCGCCCTATTCATATTATCTCAATTTGAATGCCAACACTCTACAACCCTGACGAGCCACAGTAGCATACACCATCTTTCAACAAATCTTATACTTAAACAGCAAAAAAACTACATCATCTTAGTACATCCTAAAAGGAAACTAACTTACGTCTTTCTCAACGTGACATAAGAATTTAGCTCTTTAATCTGCAATAAAACAAATATAAATTGTTAACATTGAACATTTATGCAACCGCTGAATATGCTTATCAATACATTATTAAGAATAAAGCAAGAAGTACAGGACAAATATTTTCCAAAACAACTAACCAAGGACTGTTTTCTTTCATTGAGTTCAGGAGAATTCCTTGCTTCGTCGTCTTTAAGTTCTCGGTCATACTCTTTAATCAAACTAAAATTAAGAAATTACACAAAAGTTGGTCGAAAACGATCTAGAACATCATCTAAGTGCAGACATAAGGAGGCAAAAGAAAAAGAAAAAGAGAAACTAATGGAAGAGGTTAAACATACCCCTTACAGTAAGTTCCTCCAACTGTTTACTTTGTCTGTTGGGGTATTTAATTTTATCCAGCTTTTGAAAGCCATTTCTGCAAAATGAAATAGGGCAAACATAATTGTTTGATACCGTCATAGCCATGTTAGCACCAGTTAAATATTATCATTACTGCAACCCCTATAATTTTTGACTCGCAATGAAAAGCTACATTATACTTTCACGTGCACATAACAAGCGAATATCCAGACCCCATTTTGACGCTTGACAGGCACTAAGAATAATAAGAAACAAACTGCATAGTCTTCCAGCTTCAACATGTTGTATTCCTTTTATTTTACTTCATAGAAAATCTCTTGTAAGACGGCAAATAATGAAAGAAGAATCTAACCCATTTCACACTAGAAGCAGACAACAAATGTGCAAAACTAAAAGCTTCAAGATCATGTAAGTTGGCACTCTTTTAGAAGTCTTCTCAAGTTTCAAGAAGGCTATGTTTGTGTGCTAAAATACCTTAAAGAGGAATGTGATTGCAATTACCTTTGATACTCAATACTTGTCACATATTAGTGCAACACATCGCCTGTTGTGTAAGCATATGGTTTCACACAAGAAGGAAAACAGCAGAACTTAAAGCATTTTGATCAGGTAAGTTTGCACTTGGATCTCAAGAAGTTTAGGGTCAGGCTGTAATTGTAGTCTGTAGACTTTAAGTATACTAAAGGACAGAAACTGTAACTTAATATTTGTCACGTGGTTAGTGAAACACAATGTCTGGTGTAATTAGAGAAAACACAATGTCTGTAGACTTTAAGCTTATGTTCCTTACGGATAAGATGCTACATCTCTGTCGAACATACAAGATCTCCAATCCTCACTTTGGTTATAATGGTTTCACTAATGCTCGACAATTTAGTAAATCCTCTATACAAACCCGAAACAAACATCTAAATGCAATAAATTTTCTATCTCAGCTACCTGAAGGGAAACTATCTTTTCCCTCAGCTGGTAGTCCAGCAGCCATAGAGGCAATTGCCCCCTGCCTAAAAAACACCTACATTTAGAGGTACTTAAAAACTAATCCTAAAATCATTTAATTTCCAAAACTACAAATTTACTTTTAATACTCAAATAACAACACTACAAGACCTGCATCTGACATAAATCCACAAAAACAAACACAAAAATTTCAATTCCAATTCAAAACAAACCCTCCTAAAATAAATCATGTAAAATGAATCATAAATCCTAAAATCAAGATCAAAATAATCCAATAAAAAAAAACTAAAATCAAAAGGACTTACAGCCCAGTAGCAGCTCCACCGACAGAACCCTCTTCATCTGAATGTCCACCTCCTGTATCAATTTCTTCTTTTACTGATTCAAAATCATCCATAATTTCTCAATCGGCACAACTACCATTTCTTCGATTTCAGGAACCCTACTTCACCATAAATCTTCACTTCTTGGTACCGAATTCAAATCCTTCTCAGATTCATGTAGAACTCGAATTGGAAACAACCCAAGTTTCTTTGTTCTTCTCGGCTCAATCTTGATTCAGAAACCATAAGATTCAACACCATCTCTTCTCAGATACCCACCGGAAATGACCTTAGATCCCCTTCTGAAACTGAATCTTCTTCACAACTCGAATCAAAACCCGTTGCCGTGTAAGCTCGAAACTACTCTTCATTGTTGCATCGATGGTGGTGGGGTGGCGAGTAGGAATCGAGAGGAGGAAGAAGAAGAGAAGGAAAAAAAAAGGAAAAAATTAAAATATTGAGGTGGTCGGATTCGACCCAAGGACCTCTAACTTGATTTTGACAAAAATGAGCCTCAACAATTAAAAGATTTTCAACATCCGTGTCCTTTTTTCCTTCCACGAAATTTACGCGATTACCCTTCATTATTCGATTTATCTACGAAACTGTTCAAAAGAAAATAAAAAATAAATTACGCCTATGTCCTTTTTGAGGGACATTTTAGGATTTTTATTAATAGACAGACACCAAATCCAATCTTTCATGTCAAA
This sequence comes from Papaver atlanticum, assembly GCA_023531105.1. Lineage (NCBI taxonomy): Eukaryota > Viridiplantae > Streptophyta > Magnoliopsida > Ranunculales > Papaveraceae > Papaver > Papaver atlanticum. The sequence continues at coordinate 3,478,986 of JAJJMB010015535.1, read as the reverse complement.
TTGAAGAAAAAAAATGATATTTCACATTGACATAAAGTCACCATACATAGAGTCCTCCATCGCTTTGCTTGGTCGGCCTAATTATAGCAATCCAGTTGCGCTTTAATTTTTATGCATAAATAACATATTTGGTCGATGCTCTTGACACCCAAAGCTAAACTGATACAATAAGGTGGATTTGATAGCAACTAATTTGGTAAACTCATTACTTAGAAAAAATTTATGAAGAATGAAATAAATTTCAGAATTTGATTTTTACCAACGAAAATAAAAACAAAATCTCACGTAAGCTAATACTCCATCAGTTGGAAACCTTTTGTTTCAAAAAGATAGGTATGTTTTGGTTAAGCAGAAATTAAAAAACATAATAAATAAATATAATAAAAAAAATTTATTTTTATTTTGAAAAGTTTTAAAAGTACTTACTCCAAAATAATTATATAAGGAGTATTAAAATTTGTTTTATTAAATCAATATAGGTTTATGATGGGTAAAATTATGAGAATTCAACTCTCTACCATTCCAAAATAGAAACGTGTCTTTTCTTTTTTACTAATTCCAAATTCGCAAAATAAATCTTTTGGGTTCTGTTTTGAGAAATAGAAAATATAAGATATTTTTGAAATAATGGTTTTTGTCATTTGATAATAGGCAGTGCCTTAATATTTTGTTGATAATACATAATATTCAATTACATCCATAAATCGAAAAACATAATTAAGATTATAATAATCAATTTTGAACCGATAAAAATCGAGAACAAAATTGTGCACTAAGTATATGTAAACCGACAAGGAAATTAAAATCACATTATGCTTTCACCATTTCGTTTGACAATCTCCGAGAAGATATGATGCTTCCATGAAAGTGAAATATTGTGCCCAAACCTGATATCAAGTTTTGTAATATCTAATCATCACGTCCATATAAATGGTTGGATGAATAATTGAATGAAGACGAATGCTCTCCAAGAAATACGAGGATCTGTAATGGCATTCACTTAGCATACAATATAATGAAAAAAAAATTAATTTAAAATATATATTAGCTTATAGATTATTCTACCTTAAACTAAATTAAAATTCGGGAAGAAAATGAGAAAACCGTGAACAGAATTAATTTATCTTAAACTAAATTAATATCCGGATAAATATGAGAAAATGGTTGAAAGATAGAATTCAATGGAGAAGATGGAGATAATTGTTTAATTTTATGAATATAACCGCTGTTAGAGAAAGATAATTTTTCATGCTAAAAGATAAAGTTGCAGAGAAATAAAGTGAGAGAGAGAAATGGGGATTACAATAATAATGCTACATATACCGTGAAAGTCTCTTGAGGAACAACTCTGAGGGGTCACCACAAAGACTAGCAGGGGCTATATACATGTATCTCCTAGGATTTTTCTCGGGAGACTTTCACTAAGTACTCTGAATTATCTTGGATTTTACTTAATGTTTTTGTTGTTATATCATGAGATTTCGTTGTTATAATATCATGAGATTCATGATCGACTTCTATTTGATTTCCTTAATTATATGTTTTATGTTTTCTTCCATCCTCTAATCTGACGTTCTGACCTTCATCCACTCTTCCATGTAATCTTTCTTCTAAATTTATTGTGTTGTGCTTTGCATCATTTTTTCTTTTACTGTGATCCTTATAATCTGGTAATAGTTTGCACTTATCATTTTTTTTTGTATTAAGAAGCACACAAGATGTGCGCGAGGCAATATACCAAAAATAGGGGAAAACAACCCCAACCAAAGCAAAAATTTCAAGGAAAAACAAAAAGCAAGAAAAGCCTTTTGACAAACCTTAGAGACTAACCAACCATTGTTACTTGCGAACTAAAACAAGAGCGCAAGCTACATTTAAGTAGGATTTTCATCAACCTCTTCCACATTTAAACCCTTGTGATTTTTTGCAACACCACTAAACATTTCATGGCGATTTACCTTCGAAGATGGAAAGCTTAACCCCATTATACCACCAAACTCCATGAGATTACTTGTTGAAATCTTACTAAGACTAGTAAGAGATTTCGAAGAGATTTTCTTTTTTGTAGACTTCTTGCACACCTTGGTGTTAGCTCGTTGAACCGGCTCGGACACTGCTGATTTGGTAATGCCGATGTCAGCAGTTTTTGAAGCAACCTCCTGATCTTCTTCAGTCCCTTGGAATCGGTCATATATTTCGAATCCAGGGGGAATTGACGGATCCGAAAAGGAGGAATTTGCCCCTTCTTCCATTTGATTCAAATCGTGTGACTCATGCCCGAGACGAGAAACTCTTGATGGAATAGAAATTCCACTAGAATCTGCCTCCCCTTTTTCACAAATTTGGTCTTTGAGAGCATCAACATGAAGTTGAATTCCATGAACAATCATCTCCATAAACTCTTCTTTAGAATTAGGAAAAGTCATTACCGTAGGATTAAAACTCCATTTTCCATATCATATAGAGTACCAAATTTGTGTTCCAAATATCTTTGAGCCTTGTTTAATTTGACGGGATCACATTGTCTACCCAAAAAACAGGAATCAGAAGGGGTTTCAGTACTGCTAACCTGGTAGGCAATTTTGTTTCTTTCCACCATTTGATTTAAACCTTGAGATCCCAATGAAGAATTAACTGTATTTGACGATGGGTGTGTTTGATTTTCTTCCATTGTCAGCTCATTCTCCCTGCAACTTGAAATTGAGATTTCTCCATCTTCAAAAGTGGAATGACCAGTAGAGCCCCTATTATCTGTTTGCTCATTATTGTCCCTGTAACTAGGAATTGGGATTTCTCCTTCTAAATGGGAATCACATATATTTCCCTTATTTAGAGCGAGAATAGGCGACTCACAGGCAACTGTTTCTTAGACAAATACTCACCATCAGACACGTCTTCCTCCACCGATTTACTAGTTACATCATCCATGTCAGACAAGTGCCCAATCCAGAGATTTAGAAAGTGAAGAATACGGGCTTTTCTATAATCATGGGCTTTTTGTTCTTATCAAAAGAATGATTTTTTTGGCACTACTCAAAAATGGGAGGGGACTACTAAGTGATAAAAATGTCTACCCTATACTTATAAGGGGTGTCCTAAAGTGTGCAAATGACTAACCTACCCTTAACCTAATTAAAATTAAAACTAATCTAATAAATGTACATATACCTAATCTAAATCATTAACAAAACAAAATCAAAATCAAAATTATAACAAATCCATTACTTTTAATTTTTCAAAAATCCGTTACTATTAGAGGGTTCATTTTCTTCTCTTCTTTCCTTTTCATCGTCTCGATTCAAAGAAATTTCCACAAACCCATTATTTGTGATTCGTTTTTGGTTGAAAAAATGAGTAGTAATCATCAAAATGAGTTGAAAATTGAAGTTGCAGAGAGAAGTTCGGCTAGGAATTATGTGAAACAGTTTGTCGAACTAGCCGAACTCAGCTTTAATGGAGTTTTTTCTTTCAGAAAAAGTTCGGTTACATCGTTAAAAAAAATCCCAGCCGAACTTTTAGTTCGGTTACGTCGCAATTTTTTTTCTTTTCCTAACCGAACTTTTCTCTGAAAACATACATATCGAGTTCGGTTACATCGATTTTTTTTCCCAGCCGATCTTTTAGTTCGGTTATGTCGCAAATTTTTTTCATTTTTTTTTCCTTGCCGAAATTTTAGTTTGGTTACGTCGCAATTTTTTTCTCCTAACCGAACTTTTCTCTGAAAGAAAAAACTTCATTAAAGATGAGTTCGGCTACCTGTGTTTTCAGAAACATTAGCCGAACTACACTTGTCGATGAGTTCGGCTACCTGTTCTTCAAATGTCGTAACCGAACTTTATTTCCATGGTCGAAATCAGTTTATAAATTTTTCATTTTTTCGAAAGTATACCAATTCAAACCACATTAATTAAATTTGAAGTATACCAAAGTACCCGAAACCCTCATTTCGAAATCAACCATCTTAAAAAAAAAAAAAAAAAAAAAAAAAAAAAAAACCAAAACCCTCTTCTTCTTCTCAAAAATTATTCTTCTAAAAACACCCGACTAATTAATCAAACCTCACTAATCACTAATTAATTTAACTTAATTATTTAACTAATCCTTACACTAACTAATCATTACCCTAACTAAATTAACTAAGAAGGGTAAGTTTGGTATTAACATAAATACTTAGATAAGGGGTGATCCAAAATTATTCCAAACATCCACCAAAACAATGAAAAGTAGTCCCCTTTATTTTTGAGTGGTGCCCAAAAAAAATCGTTATATCAAAAGTACCTTTAGGGAGGAATCCCAAATGGGCTTCCAAAGGACCACCCTGACAAGCTATAACGTTAGCATTTTGAGACCAAGCATAGAAATTCAAATATGAATTTGATCTTTGACCCGACTCTGACAAAGCAATACCGTCCTTGGCGCCATTAAATTGAGGTATTTGAGCATTTAAGAGAGTGAACGTACTATCCAACGGCGCGACGACAGCAAGATGTCCTTGATTCTACCTAGGGCGACGCAAAGAGTCATCTTCTTCCATACCAGTGCCCACCGATGAGGATTCGGGTTCAAAAACCAAGCTCCGATGAATTCCCGACGAGTGTTCGACTTGTTTTTCGGCTAAAGTGATTCGAGCTGAAATCCATTCTTGTTTCCCTGCTAACCCTAGAGACCATTCTCCTGTTGGAACTGGTCCTTTAACCTTTAGTCTAATCTCTGAGATTACTTCCCCTGTTCTAGTCTCATGACTAATCGCTAAAAGCCTTCCACAAGGTGATCCTATAGTATGGAACAGAGAAATATCCCAAGTATGTTGAGGGACACCAGTAATCACAATCCAAACATTAGAGATTTTGAGATTTGAAGAAGTAGACGTCTCAAAAGACCAAGAAGAAAACTTTATTTCCACCTCCTCGACAATTAAAGATCCCTTGGAAACAATTCTGTTTTTCTCCACCGAGGAAGAAGCAAAAATCAAAGCCTCGTTGAAGGATAACGGCCAAATCTTAAAAGAATCTTGTATATCCAGGTGTTGCTGTAACCACCCTCCTATTTCTGACCAATCCACATTTAACGCTTTCAGTTCTAGCTTTAAGGCCAAATCCCAATTGCCCAAAAAATTAATGCTTGAATCACTTGATACTGTCGTTGCCACCAGAGGAGATTTCGTCCAGCAATTAATAGGAGAAGAACCATTAATGGGACAATGACTTTTTTTCTGTAGGAGATTAAGAGCTTGAGATTTATTGTCACTGTAATTGCAGCATCTCTAAAGGGTTTTACAAAACTCCCTCCAGCCTTGTTTGTTCTTCCCCATCGGAAAGTAACTAGGATGCAAAAATCCTTTAGAATCAGGAATAGATAACTTTAAAAATTCCCCTCCCTTGTTTTTATCCCTGGATAAAAGAAACCATTCCGTTTTACAAGAGTACGACCACTCTTGATTGAGAAATTCTTCCTGAAGAATATCATGAAGTTTTGCAATCAACCATAAACCCCCATCGACGGAGAAAGAATTAATCCATCTTTTCCCTTTACAAGTTTCCTTAATGGTAATGATCTTGCCGTTACCCCACATCTCATAAGCTTTCGCCTGAATGTTGCATTTCAGAGATATCTCGTCATCCAAAAGAATGGATCCGCGACCTCCTCCCTTGATAATCCGTTTGCGTTTACCGGTGACTAAGGACCATGGAACCTCTGACATGTCTCTCTCTTGCAGGTCTGTTTGCACTTATCATTTTATCAATACGTCCATAATTACAGTACGTAAAAGTTACAACTTTAAAGATGAAAAGTCCACGCCATGATATATCAACTCAAAACTCAGAGAAGAGAAGACTAAACAGCACATCGATGATGAAAGCTAGCTCATGCCCAAGTAGTAGTTGACCTTAGTCCCTAGAGAATAACGACTTCAGGTAGTCATCTCTTTTAGTAATGAGGAGATGATTAACTAATTAACCTAGGGCTGCACATGGGACTGGACGGTACGGGTTTTTGCCCGGCTCAGTACCTGTATTGCCCTATGGTCGGTACCTGTACCTTATACTTGTACCTGTATCTGTGAAGTGCGGGATAAGACGGGACCTGTACCCGTTTAACTTGGGACGGGACCGGTTTTGTATCGACATTATAAATTTAAAATGGAAGGTGATAGTGTAGTACAGTGTTTTTGCAAGCCATTTCCAATAATCTTTGCAAAACAAGCCCCATCTAAGAATTTATGGAATCTTACTCTATCTCTAACTTAGTTGATCACGTGCAATACCAAGTTCAAGATCAACCTAATGAACCCAATGCAACCAAACTTGCACAAGCAGTAATCACACTAACCATGAAAACCTCATCCGGACTAATCCTCGCCAATTGCATTTCTCTAAAGAGACACGGTCCTTTATTCACTAATCCAATTAAAGCATACCCACAAACTATAGTACTTGGAGTACCCAAATTCTGTCAGGAATTTCCTCAAACATCTTCCTCGCTAACCCAATTTCTGTGCATTTCGCATATAAATTCACCAATGCAGTCTGAACAAATGGACTAAAATGAACCCAGATTTCAAAACATAGGAATGAATCCATCTACCTTCTGTATAACCTGACACCGTAGCACATAATTTTATAACAAACTATACGGATTCAGGTAACCTCTTCGTATCAGTTTCTGAAATATTATAATTAGTTATATATTTGGGTTTTGAATTTGAGAACACCCCCTCATCATAGTATTCCATGTAAGAAGTTTGGGTTTGGCTTCTGTGAGAAAATTCTTCCAGCATAATCGATGTCGCTCATAATCGGAGAGAGTGCAGAAACAGGGAGTTTATTCAGTGTGAAGAATTTGGAAGGAATAGGTAAGGTACATTTTAGTAGACGAGAATGGTTTTGGTATATCAGCTTAATCCTAATATTAACGGCCAGGATTTAATCCTAATATCAACGAATACAGATCCTCAATACTACGGGACGGGACGGAAATAGCCTAGAACCGTTACTTGAACCTACTCTAAGCACGGTACCAGTTTTTGGTACTTGTATCTGTCCCATCTGACTGCGGTTCCGGAACAGTACCGGTACAATTCCTACGGTTCCACAGGACGAGACGGTTCCTGAGCAGCCGTAAATTAACCTACCGAATCCTCACAAGGAATAATATCTCAGGTGACTTTTCATCGTGTTTCTTCTTTCTACTTTTGTGTAATCCTCTTATTTATATTATCTTGTTGTAGTTTTTTTTCCTTCTTTTTAACCAATGAACTTACTTCAATTGTACTCCTGAATAGATAGAGAATGACATTATGTTCTGTTAATGTTTAATCATGAGAAAAGTAAGTTAGCTGTCTCACAAGCTCAAACATGAGATTGAGGTACACATATTTGGCAATGTCAGCAAGCAAATAGCCTGTTTTTTATCACTCTGTAATTATTTAACGAAAGAAGTTGTCATTGATGGTCGTTTGAAGGAATTACTCAACCTACATTACCTACTTACTGCTTGTCAAATCATGGACCAGATCTACCTTACCCAGCTTATGATTGTTTTCTTTACTTGATTATATATTTGTTTATAGGCTTCACATTTAATACTTTGTGTGTGTGTGATGATGTGGATGATCATATCACCACAATTAAGGAGATGATTAGCGTGTGGGTTAAGGATGTCAAAGTGTGTTTGTTGACAAGGTTTTGTAATATTTAGCGCTGATATGGATTATTGTACTTGATTATACGTCTACTGTGCTTGAAAATCGACCTACTGTACTTGGATATAGACCATGTGTACTTGATTATAGATCTATTTTGAACGTGAGAGTGGCACGTCGCGTATAAGGTCCCCGTTAGTATACAAATTAATTAAGACATTGGATAGAACTATAAATCTGTCACAACTTTGTAGGAGGAACCTCTAAAAACGATCAACCAACTACTCTCTTGATTTTCTCTTCTTCGTATCTTCCCTGACTTGGTTTCAACAGGTAATACTTTGTCTTCAATTATTCCAACATTTGGGTTTCATAATCTGTTTCCTAAATTCGTATTTAAGAATCATATCTAACTATTCTTATGTTTGATGGAATGATTCATCTCTAGATCTAGATCTTCATCTAAGTTTACCGTGTTATGAAAAAATAGTCGAAATGCATACGCTAAGCATAGCTGATTAGGGCGCACAAAATCTTGTCATCTGATAGATCTCTTAGGCAAAACACTCATGATTTAACTTGTCATATGTATGATAGATCGATCCTTCTCTACAAAACTCATGATATGATTTATTATTTACGTATCTAGCTATCTGAAAATGAAACCTGAAGTAACTGAACGGTCTACCTATCTACTCATCATCATGTGAGCAGTTTGCAACCCAATTATAAGATATGATTGTTTTCAAGTACGCCTGTTTTTTCGTTGTCCGACTGATAGCTTTTGTTTCCTTTTGATACCTTCGGCAGACATTTGCACATGAGATCGAAATGGGAATGTCGACATATATACATTCAAAGTACTTTTTTTCTTGATAGTACATATTAACAGTACACATATCTTTCTGTCTGATATGTAGTAGAAAACTAAATTAAAGATAAAGATGTTTGATTTCGTCGGCTTTTTTGTCCTGCGTTTTCGATTAACATTATGTGCACTTTAATTACCCATAACATCGAAATTTGGAGCTTACACAACATTTTTTAACTTTTGTAGGTTTTTCAACTTGACGAAGGCGATTGGGTTAAAGACTTGGAAGTTTGAAGTTGACTTAGTTTGAACTGGTAAACTCCGAAACATTTGTTCAAGTCATGGAAGATGGAGAGTTAGATTTCTCTAACCAAGTCTTAAAGATGGGCCATCAATTACTGACAATGGATAGTTTTTTGGAGGATTTTCTTGGTGATAGTCATGCAGCTGCAGGTACTCAAACTCATGCTTCCAACCCAAATGCACAAGATGTACCTAACTCACAAAGTTATTTCCATCACCGTAACAAAAACCTTCCTGTCGAAGAGAAAACCACTACTGAGGAAACAGATGGCTCCGTTGAAATTAAATCCACAAAACGAGCACCTGGTAATAGGGAGTCTGTGCGTAAATACCGCGAGAGAAAGAAAGCCCGGCAAGCTTTAATAGAGGATGAACTTACCAAATTGAGAATCATAAATCAGCAGTTGTTAAAAAGGTTGCAGGGACAAGTTGCTCTCGAGCAGGAGGTAGCCAGGTTCAAGTGCCTGCTTGTGGACATTAGGGGGAGGATTAAAGGAGAACTTGGAACATTTCCTTATCAGAAACCAACCAAGGGTATTGGTGGTGGCATTTTGCGAAACATGCCCCAGTCTACCTTGGCTGGAGCTTATGATGTGAACCAGTGCGACCTTCAATACCCTGGGTTAGATAATCAAGATCTTGACGGATCTACTGGTGGATTTGAAAACAATGGGTTTGGGGCTTCTGATGGTAGTTATCTACCGTGTGTTTGGAATAATAATTCAGGATATAATGGGTTTCTAGAATTTGGACAAACAAATGTCAGGTTAAGTGCTAACGCCAATAGTCCTTCCATTGTTGCCAAGAAGCGAAAAGGAAAGATCTCAAACAAAAGTTTGAATAGATAACTAGCTAGAAAAATGTTTATAATGATCGAGTAATTATACTTGCTTTAGTGCCTTATATATTGTACCTCTTTGTTATATCATTGTACTAGCCCTATTTATTTTTTGAGAATTAGACTTTCGTTAAACCCAAAATCAGACACTAGGACTTGAGATTATACTCCTCATGTTGGCTGTCCCTAAAGTAGCCGGATCAGCTATCAGTTGAGTAACTTGAGTTACCTGCAGCAGTTGAAGATTGAAGAGGATCCCCAAACCTTCTTTTTTTAGATTGAAGAGTTACTGTTGAGATTATTCGTCCCACATTGTCTGGGCAATCTAAGATCCTGCGGTTTATAATCCTTAGGGCCTCTCCACTCATTGCCAAACAGTTTGAACCATTGTCAATCGCATCACTTTAATTAGTAATGTATTTCTTCTCATAGTTAAAAGATAAACGAAGTGAAAGTGCTGATGAAGTTTTTGTTTTCTCGCTTCTTTTGCCAAACAAATTAAGCAGGTTTATTCCCTTTCCTTGGAGTGGACATGATCAATTGCAAACTGAAACTGAAACACCAGGTTAGTCAGCAGTCTAATGTTAAGCACTTTTTTGGTTTTGAGAAAATTTGCTAGGACAATATCAGTATTGCATTTCTTTGGAGTCTTGTTAGTTGGAGGGAACATTCGGATGTAACGAGGGAAAAAACTTGGGTGGAATTAAATAAAGTTTTAAGACAAAAGATTGATTCAACTGATTTTTCCAAATTACATCAATAGGGTGTCCCAATTTTATTTTATTTTTTTGTAAATAAGATTATTCATTAAAAAGAGCCTAAGGCTCGTAAAGAGTCACAGATACAGTAGGAGTAAAGCCATCTAATATGGGGAGTTGAGGTTTCCCAATATTAGATTTATCTACTAAGAGTTGTTTTAAGCTACATGGGGGAGGAGATGATTCCCATTGTACAACGGAATTTAAAGGCCTAACAAACTTGGCTAAAACATTCGCAACTTGATTTCCTAGTCTAGGAACAAAATTAAAACCCAAAAAGTTGTGACAGAGTTGAGCAATTCTGTTTGCTTCGTCGAGACAGGCTTTAGCACGCCAAGAAATATCCGGGTTATGACCATGTAAGTAATTGAAAATGCTTTCACAGTCCCCTTCAATGCTGAAACTTCTAATTTACTTTTCCTTAGCCCAAATTTCAGCCTGCAACACTCCTATAGGTTCTGCTTCTTGTGGGTCTGAGCCTTCTGATTGCCCTGCTCTTCCTCCTTCACACTTTCCTGCATCATTTCTTAATATTAAAGCATAACTGGATGATAGCAATTCTGAAATCCAAGCTGCATCTACATTTATCTTTAAGGTATCTTTATAGGAGCCTTCCATATATGGGTTTGCTTCTTCTTTTTCATCCCCTTTGGTTTAGGAGTTTTTCTTTTCCTTGTAGACCAAAATTCTAAGTGTCTCTGAATTTCTAATGCTAGGCTTCTAGCTGTTTTAGATTTATTTTAAAACACCCTATCACATCTTTCTTTCCAGATGAACCACATTTTAGTTAGAAGTAATTCTATGGATATATCTGTCCTAGGGTTAGCCAGCCAGTTTTTACAGAGATCTAAAATTGTGCTCGAAGTGTCTAAGGATAAATGTACTGGATTGGGGGTCGAGTCCCAAATTTCCTTAGCAAAAGGACAATGAAATAAGAGATGTTCAGTTGTTTTTACTTCTACATTACACATAGTACAATAAGGCACTACATCTTTTACTTTACCGTAAAGCTTAGCATTAGTTGGCAACGCATTTTGTAAAAAAATTCATATAAATAATTTAATTCTTCCTGAGACATTCAAGTTCCACAAAGATTTCCAGAAGGATTCTGGTATTGATAGATCCTGATTCATTCAATTTTTCATACATAGATTTGACTGTGAAGTCACCTGATCTTGTTAGTGTCCATCTAATTTGATCCTTTCTAAGAGTTTGGTTTTTATCTTTAAACAGATAATCTTACTTATTTTTTGACCAATATCATCTGGAAAAGAAGAAGTTAGTAAGGGAATATTCCATTTACAGGTTTCTATGTCAATCAATTCAGAGACCCAAATTAAATTACTGTTGCTACTGGTTTTAAGGTTTTCTATTGTGTCCCCTAATCCTGGGATCCATTTATCGTTCCAAATATTGATGTCCTGACCGTTACCTACTTCCCAAACACTATCCTGTTTAACAAGTACCATCCTTTTCTAATGATGTTCCAGGTCCAGGAGCCCTTTTTCAAAGGTTTTGTTCTAAAAGGGGATTTATTCCTAAAATACTTTGAACCCATAGTTTTTGCCCAAAGGGAATTAGGTTCCTTTGACTGGTCTCCATGCTACTTTTGCTAACATTGTGAGATTAAACTTGCAGGCATCCCTAAAACCTAGACCCCCTTTGAGGAGTTGTTTACAAAGATTTGGCCATGCCTTTGGGTAGAAGCCTTTATGTCCAGCATCCTTTACCCACCAGAAGTCTCTTTGAATTGCATTCATTTTATTAGTGATCTGTTTTGGCATCAAAAAACAACCCATTTGATAAAATGGGATGCTAGAAAGAACAACTCTATTTAGAACCGACCTACTTGGTTGGGAAAGAACTAAGCCTTTCCAACCTTTATATTTAGATTTCATTCTTTCAAGAATAGGTGCAAAGGTTTTTATCTTTGATCTATCCATAAAGAGAGGAGCTCCTAAATAAGGGTCTTTAAGGTTTATGTGTTTTATTTTTAACAGTTTAGACATCATTCTCTGATGTTTAGGTTCAACCTTCCTACTAAATAAAACTCATGACTTCTCAAAATTGATTATGTGACATGAGGCCTTACTAAAGGTGGCTATTGTGTCTAATAAGTTTCTACATTCTATTACGTCATCCTTAACAAAAAGAAAACAGTCATCAGCAAAGAAGAGATGGGAAATAGGTTCACTTTTAGGTGTTATTTTGACTCCGTGTAGAAGTTTCTTTTGTTCCTGAGATAGTAGAAGTCTTGAAAAGATTTCCATACAGATAATGAATAGATATTGGAGAAAGAGGGTCTCCTTGCCTTAGACCTCTAGAAGGTGTGAAGGAAGCACCAAGGGTCCCATTTAATAAAACAGAGATTGAGGTTGTAGAAATACATTTTTCTATAAGTTGACAAACCTCATTATTAAAACCAAAAGTTTGTAGTGCAGTTAGCAAAAAACTCTAGTTTACTCTATTGAAAGCTTTGGACATATCGATTTTTATCCCTAAACCTCATGTTTTGGCTTTTTTATTTTTAAAAGAATGAATAATTTTATGAGCTACTATTATGTTATCAGAAATTTGCCTGGAGGATAGAAAGGAAGATTGGAAAGGCAGATTGGAAAGGAGATATAAGTTTTTCTAGGAAAGGTTTTATTCTATTAGTTAGGATTTTCGCTATAACCTTGTAGAAAGTGTTGCAGAGTCCTATTGGTCTAAATTGACTACGGTTTTTAGGATGTTTTATCTTAGGTATTAGGAAGAGATGGGTTTTGTTTAAATATGGGTTCATTATTTTAGTTCTGAAAAGCTTTTGATTGTGTCTGTTACTTGAGGTCCTACTAAATTCCAGTTATGAAGGAAAAAACTAACTGGAAAACCATCCGGACCAGGTGATTTATTAGGTTTCATATTTTTTAAGACTAAGAAAATTTCCTCTATTGTAGGAATTTTTAAAATGCTTAAGTTATCATAAGAGGATATGACAGAAGGAATGTTTTCAAAAATGGGATTTGGAATCTGCTGGTCAGTTGAGGAGTAAGTGAAGATGGAAATAGTAGGTTAAAATAGAACTTATCTCATCTTTATCTCTAGTTGCTACTCCCTGATCAGTTATCAAACTTTCTATGTTATTCCATTTTCTTCTTCTTAATGTAATTGTATAGAAGTATTTTGTGTTCCTTTCTCCTAATGCTATAATGTTATCTCTTGACTGCTGTTTAGCTATGGCCTCTTGAGTATCAAATAAAGTCTATAATTCTTTCAGCTTATACTTCACCTTTTTCTTTTGGAATTCATTTGGTCTACTCATTTTTAATCTTTTTATTTCTTTTAGTAGTATATTAATCCTTTTAGCAGGCAGACCAAAAATATTCTTCTTCCAGTCTAATAAGTTCTTTCCTATTGTTTTCAAGTTTTGAGCTAGACTTACAGCTGCATCTTCCTCAGAATTAGATTTCCAAGATTTTTCTATAACTTGAATATAGAAGGATTCTTTCAACCATGTATCATAAAATTTAAAGACCCTTTTTTTTTTTTTTTGAAAAAGTATCTAAAGTAAGTAGTATAGGGCAATGGTATGATCCTACAGCTATCATATGCGATAAAAAAGCATTTGGGAATTGTGAGTGACATTCTGCATTTATAACTGCTCTATCTAGTCTTTCTTGTATATTTTGATTTCCTTCCCTATGATTGTCACATGTGAAGTCATAGCCAGTGTATCCTAAGTCATATAATCCAACATTTTCTAGAATCTTGTAATAGTATTCACTATAAGCTTTATTAAAGGGTAGACCCCCTTGTTTCCCAGATTGATTAAAATTCATGTTAAAGTCTCCTATGACTATCCAAGGCATATTTCTCTGAGCAATTTGTTTACTAATTTCTTCTAAAAAGTCCCAAGCTACATTTCTATTTGAGGGATATGGACTTCCATAAAAAAAGGTTACGACCCATTATTTGGTGTCAAAAGAAATATTGACTATTACATTTGTCATATTTATGTTCCATTGCACTATTTCAAAGTGAAAACCATCAATCCAAGCCACTACTAGTCCCCCTTCTAATCCTACAGGGTCTACTATGTGATAATTTGGGAAAGTATATATTATTATTTTTTTAACTAGGGGCCTCCAATTTTTTGTTTCAGATAAGAATAGAATTTCAGGTTTTTCCTTATTGATTAGATTTTTCAGATGATTTTGGGTCAGAGGATTTCTACACCCTTGTACATTACAGGCTATGATTTTCATTCTAAGGAGGAACAAAGCTATGATAATAGTTGATAATGATAAGACTAAGTATTAAGACTAAATTAGTTCAGAACAAATTAGTTCCTACCTAAAAGAGAGATAAGTTAAAATGGGTTTAATCTAGGCTATGAAAATAGTATATGGTTCTAATTAAAGCACAATACTAGCAAAAACATGAAGAGATATATCAAATCAAGTAATGGGATTTAGTTGTAAGAGGTGTAGAGTGTTTTAGGTCGTACCCGTGTCTCCTCCTATTGCTTTGAAGGGGATAAATTCGGGAATGGAATTGGCAGATAGGCAGCATTCTGAGATTCTTGTTTTAAGTGATTCGATCCATATTGATTAATTTTTAAGGACCGCCTATTCTTCGAAGGAAATGAGAAGACATTTTCAGAAGAAGATGAAGATAGAAAATCAGAAATTGAAATTTTAAAAGCAACATGAGGATGATTGTGAGGTTTGATTTCGTAATTTCTTATAATAATATCAAGATAATCCTCCAAGTCAATTATTTTGTCTTACAAAAATTAAAATTTTAATTCCACTCATTCTTTTTCCCTCCCCATATCCATTTGTTCCCACGTATTAATTAGACTCATTTTAGAATACAAGTGTTAAATCACTCGAACTCAGTAGAGCCATAGGAGTGTAAGGTACCGGTGAGATTTCACTACGGGACAAATATACATTGACGACTACTTACAAAGGTTGTAGTAGACCTACGACGACTCTTTTTTTATGGGTTTTGGAAGGGGCGGGGTTGTAGAAGGTCCGCGATTTACTACGACTATGAGTTATGTGTTGTAAAACATAGTAGTGGTTCAAGTTTGGAATACCTTTTGCTTCAGTTGTGATTCTCTTTCGATTTTTTTCTGAAAGCCTAACACAACTCTTATTTATATTGTAAGACTTGATTTCACAACATTTAATTTGTGTAGTAAAATTCTATAACACAACTTATCTAATGGTTGTGAATAGCACTATTACTACACTTGTTAGAGTGGTTGAAAAATCTCGCACAACTCTTATTTATATTTTTATACTTTCTTTCACAACCTTTGTCTAATGTAGTCATAATCTCTAACACAACATCCTTAAAGGTTGTAATATTTGTAGTAACAACTTCTGTTTTCAGTAGATGAACGTGTAACTACAACTTTTGTTTGGAGTTGTGTGCATAAAACTATTTTCAAAAAAAAAAAGGGTTGAAAACGAATTGCCGAAAGTAATTCACATTCACATTAACTTGCCAGTGTAGCACATTTACATTCATTAAAGTTAACCTGCCGGTGTTAAACACACACATTCAAAAAATGGCAGTGATATATATGTTTGTCACCAAAAGTTGTTTCCTGAACACACTCCAAAAAGATTATGAAGATTAAGATGTCTATGAAAACATTATCTGATCCCTCAATGCTTTTGAATGAACTAACACTGGCAAGTGGAGACATGGGAGAAGCTGGTCCCTCAATGCATACCAATTGAACTACCACTGGCAAGTGGAGACCTAGGAGAAGCTGGTCCCTCAATGCTCTCAGACTGAACTTGGTAAAATTCACCTAACCAATAGGTTGTCCTGAAATAATAACAATACTAAAAGTCAGAAGACATAACTTATACTCCCGTAAGAGAACTAACCAGACAAAGCAACAACAGATTCAAGCACACTACAATGGGATGAAAAAACTCCATAAAAACCTTTCATTCGATTTCACCCAATCATGTTAGTCTTAAACAACTTCACATCTTGCTTATAGAGTAAATCTGTAGAGCCTTTAATTCGGAACAACTAATGAAGGTTACAGTATTGCACCAAAAGAAAGATGGGAGTAACTGTAAATATTTCAATAAAGCATAAAAGACTATGTAACCGAACTCCAAAATGAACAAATTAAAACACAGATTAATGCCAGCATTATGTGTTTGCAGGGAATTTGCGTTAAAGGAAGGGGAAGAAAACCTACCGGGAATAAATTTTTCATCATCGTGATTTCTCCACTGGGGTCAACTTCGTGTTTTGCATCAAGGAATTCCAAAACAATAGATCGTGCAGGTAACCATGATTTTGCGTGAAACCAGATATTCTGAAAAATGAAAAATATTGTGTTAGTTTATTCTCTGCCTTACAACCCTCTGTTGACAGCATAAATCATCAAAGGAGGAAATTAAAGTCCAACATATACAGATACAGAGGTAACACAGAAAATCTAACCTCTAGGAATTCACTACCAGCAAGAGCCATTGCACGATGAAAGGTCTCATTATATCTCGCAGCTAACTGATCAGGATCGACCCAGTCCAGATTAAGCCTTCCAACTCTCGAGGAAAGACCACTATTATTCACATATCTTGGAGGAAGATCCGTATCATACCTATTAATTCCATTGTCAATAGCATCAATTGCCTGTCACAAGTAGAACAGAACAGCAAAACTTCAATAACTAGGCTTATCTAAAACACAAACAAACAGATCTATATTATTCAAAATATTTCACATTCAAAAAACATATAAAGTACACACATATACATACCTCCATAAAACTTTTATAAATAGCTAGAAATAATCGATGCACATCTGGGTGTCCTTGATCAACCTGTAGATCCTTTGCAATTATCTCCATACCAAAATGCTACTCACAAAAAACAAGACATACCATATAGTTCACCGACCCATACAAATACACAAGACAACAGAACAATTGAAACTGAAACAAATCTAAACAATTCAAATTAGTAATACATTCATAGAGTAACAGTAGTCACATAGGTTTTCACTTTTTTAATTGTAACTGGATGGTGGTGGATTTGGTGGAGGTGTAGGTGGCATTCATCAATTAGA
>JAJJMB010015535.1:3283960-3461532 GCA_023531105.1 Papaver atlanticum | reverse complement strand
CACCACCATCACTGCCTAAAGTGTTAAAAGTGAGCACCACTACAACCCTCTATAGCAACACATGCCACCACACCACCACCCACCACCAGTACTATCACTACCAACAAAAATACCAACCCAAATGAGGGTTTAGGGGGGTTTTAAGTATGTACCTTGTATACAAGTCCATCAATACTGAGTTTAGTAGTAAATCCATGACCAAAAACCTCTTGAAACCCTTTCTGGTGATGATCATAACGATCTGTACTTGGATCATACAAACCACCAACATCAAGAACTGCATCAAGTGTATCCAAAACCTAACACCAGAACAAACAAATAAATTTTTTTGTTTCATTAACGCATTTTATCAAACACTTGATGCAAAGAAGATGACAATAGAAACTCATAAAACACTGAAATCCAGCCATACCGGGAACTGATTCATTCCCTTTTCTACAGCAGACACAACATTACCATCAACTCAAATCCATTGTAACCACTACCTAAAGCAACAACAGCAACAGAAATGCAACTGCAGCTTGTTGTATTCTTTCCCTGCTTCTAAACTATCATTCATTCCATAACTCCCCATTAAACCACCTGATAGACTTTTCCCCTTTTGTCTCCTCAGTGATGCTGCACTCTGCTGAATCTGATTATCCTTTTCCTACCAAACCCTCAATCTCCTCAATTCCTCCTCCATTTTCTTCTTCCCTCCTTTCCACCTTCTTCTTCTCAATCCCCTTCTCTATATCCTCCTCCACTTGGTTCACCT
The DNA here is from genome assembly GCA_023531105.1 of Papaver atlanticum. Classification (NCBI taxonomy): domain Eukaryota; kingdom Viridiplantae; phylum Streptophyta; class Magnoliopsida; order Ranunculales; family Papaveraceae; genus Papaver; species Papaver atlanticum. Next base: position 3,460,775 of record JAJJMB010015535.1, on the reverse strand, counting down.
GTTTACACCAACAATTACAAAATCAACATACAAAAATTACAAATCCAAAATTAAATTTCTATAATCAAAATCAATCAAATCAAAAAGAGAGAATCAATTCAAAAACTGACCTTATTCATCATACTTTATAGCAGCCCCACTGCCTTCTTATTCTTCTTAGGTCTTCCTCTTCCTCTTTTTATTGTTGTTTCCGCAACTTGTACCTTAAGTTCGAAATCGAAAAAATACACAAAACATGGTACAAAATCAGATCGGAAAATCTAACCCTAACTTCAAATCCCAACTTTAATTGATAGAAAAAGAAACAAAAAACCTATATTTGAGAGGAGACTGAGAAGAAAGAAAAACAGCCGACGAAAAAAAGAAGTGAAAACCCCTAATACCAAATCAAAATAATTCAAAACGATTTACATATAGTTTTATTTGGAGTTAGGGATGGAAGAGATCTACAGGGGAGAAGAGTGCAAGATAGAAATGAGACCGAGAAAAGAGATGAGAGTGAGAGGAGGAGAATGAGTGGTGGCTTTCTCTCTCTGCTTTAGTGTAGATAAGGTAAATACTTAGATTTGGACGGTGTAGATTCGTGTTAGGATGTTCATACGGATTGCGGAAATTATGGAACGGTGTAGATTCGTTTTAGGATGCTCACAAGGATTGAGAAGCTTGTTTGTTTCTCTTTGTGCTAGTACAAACTCGTGTATTCGATTTTATTATCAACTTTTAAAATGAAAAAAATCTAAAAAATCTATCAATAAATTTAAGATATTATTATGGACCTTCGTTTATAAAAAAAATATGAAAAAAATATGGGAATGAAGATGAAAAATATGAAAGTGTGTTTTCTTTGTGCTTTCCCTTTGAGCTTTTGTGCTTTATCTTTGTGCTTTCAGTTTGAATTTCGACTAGTCACATAGGTCATGAAGCAATTTCGACAAGTCGTACAGGTCATGAACTTCAAATGTGGTATAACGGCATACAAACTATGAACTAAGAATCTTTGGGTGGGTTCTGACTTCAAACTTAGCAGGATACATCATCGAAATCGATAAATATGAAGCTCAGTGTCGATTCGAACTTCAAATTCGGTATAACGACAAACAAACTATGAACCATAAAGCTCTAGGTGGGTTCTAATTTCAAACTTAGCAGGATAAATCATCAAAAATCGATAAATATGAAGCTCAATGTTGATTCGAACTTCAAATGTGGTATAATGGAATACAAACTATGAACCAAGAAGATCCAGGAGGGTTCTGACTTCAAACTTAGCAGAATACATCATCGAAATCGATAAATATGAATCTTAGTGTCGATTTTAACTTCAAATTCGGTATAGCGACATACAAACTATGAACCAAGAAGCTTTGGGTGGGTTCTGACTTCAAACTTAGCAGGATACATCATCGAAATCGATAAATATGAATCTCAGTGTCGATTCGAACTTCAAATTATGTATAACGACAAACAAACTATGAACCATGAAGCTCTAGGTGGGTTCTGACTTCAAATTTTGTATAACGATAAATATGAAACTCAGGAAAGATTCCATCGGAATATTCTCTGAAACCTTAAACACACCTCTTTTCGTCAACTTCGATACTGAACCTGACTCGAATCTCAAAACCTGGCCGCGGGTGGACTATAATAAGTCGGAAACTTCGTAAGAACGATGAATCCACCTATCTACATGTAAGATTACATTGGAATATTCCCCGAAACCTTAAACACACCTTATTTTTATCAACTTCGATACTGACCTTACTCCGAGTACGAAACCTTGCCTCGAGTGGACTACAATAAGTCGAAAACTTCGTAAGAACGATGAATCCACCCATATACATGTAAGATTACGTCGAAATATTCCCGGAAACCTTAAACACCCCCCTTTTCGTCAACTTCGTTACTGAACCTGGCTCCGAGCTTGAAACTTTGACGCGGGTGGACTACTATATGTCGGAAACTTCGTAAGAACGATGAATCCACTCATCTACAGGTAAGATTCCATCGGAATATTCCGCGAAACATTAAACACACCCTATTTCGACAACTTCGATACTGAACCTGGATCCGATCTCGAAACTTGGCCGCGAGTGGACTACAATAAGTCGGAAACTTCGTAAGAACGATGAATCCACCCATCAACAGGTAAGATTCCATCAGATATTCCCCGCATCCTTAAACAAACCCATTTTCATCAACTTCGAGAAAGAACCTCGCTCCGAGATAAAAACCTGGCCGGGAGTAGACTACTATAAGTCGGAAACTTCGTAAGAACGATGAATCCACCCATATACAGGTAATATTCTATCAGAATATTCCCTAAAACCTTAAACACACCCCTTTTCGTCAACTTCGATAATGAACCTGGCTCCGAGATCGAAACCTTGACGCGAGTGGACTACTATAAGTCGGAAACTTTGTAAGAACGATGAATCCACCAATCTATGAGTAAGATTCCATTAGAATATTCCCTGATACCTTAAAAAAACACCTTTTCGTCTACTTCGATACTGAACCTGGCTTTGAGATCGATACCTGGCCGGGAGTGGACTATTATAAGTCGGAAACATCGTAAGAACGATGAATCCACACATCTAAAGGTCAGATTCCATCGGAATATTCCCTGAAACCTTAAACACACCTTCTTCTTTTTTTATCAACTTTGATACTGAACCTGACTCCGAGCTAAAAACCTTGCCTCGAGTGGACTATTATAAGTCGGAAACTTCATAAGAACGATGAATCCACCCATCTACAGGTAAGATTACATCGGAATATTTCCCGAAACCTTAAACACACCCCTTTTCGTCAACTTCGATACTGAACCTGGCTCCGAGCCAAGGTAGTTAATATCGCGTATCGGTATCGTATCGGTCGGGTCCTATACACCTATACAAATGATAATATCTGTTTTTACAGGTGATACATCATTTAATATAGAATTTCAAATAATTATAAAACCATAGTAAAAAATAATAAGAATCATACACATATCTCAAATTTTATGCTTCAAAAAAAACATATCTCAAATTTCCAAAATACAAGGTGGAGCTTCTCTAATGGTCATTTTGTGTGTTTCCTATGTGGAAACACAAATAAGACATCCTCAATCTATTTTTCATTAAAATTAGGGAGAGAAAAAAATCCATCTCCAACAGTATTGCATGTAACATCTTCTTTTAATTAGTATAAATTTTATTTTCCATAATTAAAATTTTATTAGAGCTAAAAATAGTTAGTTAATATATTAAAGTCAATTTAATTAAGTAAACACTGACTAGAATGGTAGACAATGTCAAGGGGAATGTCTAAAACTAGACATTCACCTTGACAATGTCTACCCAAAGTCATCTATACATTGGTTTAAGACATCAGGGTTGGAGAATGATTTTAGAAAAAATGGATGTGTATCCTAGGTGGATTTTGACATTTATCTCCACACACATGCCATTGGAGAAGCTTTTAGCCAATGTTGTGATTATTGTCCCATTATGCAGTAAATATTTTTTGTTATCCTTCATATTTATCTTTTATATTTCTCTGCCTTGCAATCAAAATATGGTTTCCATCTTATATCCTACCATATAGTCATTGATTTTATATTATAAATATATTAGGTTTTTTTACCTTCTCCAATTGACATTGTACTTGTCTATAAAGACTAGATGCATGTTGATGAAAAATTTATTCACGAAACCGATATTATCGGTGTACAAGTAAAACCGATATATCGGTCTGTACAGCATGTACAACCGATAATATCATTTCGTCTTTGTATCGCCGATATTTTGGATATCGTATAGGTATTTTCCGATATCCGATAAAAACCTGTAATATCGGCCTGTACAACCGATATTGACTACCTTGCTCCGAGCTTGAAACTTTGACGCGAGTGGACAATTATAAGTCGGAAACTTCGTATGAACGATGAATCCACCCATCTACAGGTAAGATTCCATCGGAATATTCCCTAAAACCTTAAACACACCCCTTTTCGTCAACGTTTGGTAACAGCGAATGACTTCTTGATCATCCCTTTTATCTTATTCTCTTTTTATTAGATTTTTATTTATTTCATAAACTAATCCCCCTTTGTCTTTTATTATTTTGCTGAACTAAATAACCTATCAATTACACAACTCTCTGTGGGAACGATCTCTTACTACCGCTATATTATCATTTAATTAGGGGGAAATATCTTGATTAATTTGTTGTGGTTACGACATGCATCAAGTATCGAAGTTGACGAAAAGGGGTGTGTTTAAGGTTTCGGGGAATATTTCGATGGAATCTTACCTATAGATGGGCGGATTCATCGTCCTTACGAAGTTTCCGACTTATAGTAGTCCACTCCCGTACAGGTTTTGATCTCGGAGCCAGGTTCTTTCTCGAAGTTGACGAAAAGAGGTTTGTTTAAGGTTGCAGGGAATATTCCGGTGGAATCTTACCGGTTGATGGGTGGATTCATTGTTCTTACGAAGTTTCTGACTTATTGTAGTCCACTCGCGACCAGGTTTCGAGCTCGGATCCAGTTTCAGTATCGAATAGCATACTTATCTATCTTTCGTTAGAACCATTCATCACCAACCGTAGGAAAGCAGTTAGCTCAGTGCTATCCCTAAACTCCTTTTACCACGGATACGGAAGCTCTCCAATATCATATTATATTCAACCGAACCACCAAGTAGTAGCTCACTCAAGGCGTAATCCAATCTAACGCTTTAAGCTTTGTGAATTAGGTTGATCCCAGTAGTTGAACTCTTAGCTCAAGATCCACTTGCTGATGTTATCTTCACTCGCAATTGCTCCACAGAATCCCTCTGCAAGGTCTCGCGATTTCTACTTGTGTAGAGAGCAAGGTAGTTAATATCGCGTATCGGTATCGTATCGGTCGTGTCCTATACACCTATACAAATGATAATATCTGTTTTTACAGGCGATACATTATTTAATATAGAATTAATAATTATAAAACCAAAGTAAAAAATAATAAGAATCATACACATATCTCAAATTTTATGCTTCAAAGAAAACATATCTCAAATTTCCAAAATACAAGGTGGAGCTTCTCCAATGGTCATTGTGTGTGTTTCCTATGTGGCAACACAAATAAGACAACCTCAATCTATTTTTCCTTAAAATTAGGGAGAGAAAAAAATCCATTTCCAACAGTATTGCATGTAACATCTTCTTTTAATTAGTATAAATTTTATTTTCCATAATTAAGATTTTATTAGAGCTAAAAATAGTTAGTTAATATATTAAAGTCAATTCAATTAAGTAAAAGCTGACTAGAATGGTAGACAATGTCAAGGGGAATGTCTAAAACTAGACATTCACCTTGACAATGTCTACCCAAAGTCATCTATACATTGGTTTAAGATATCAGTGTTGGAGAATGATTTTAGAAAAAATGGATGTATATCCTAGGTGGATTTTGACATTTATCTCCACACACATGCCATTGGAGAAGCTTTTAGCCAACGTTGTGATTGTTGTCCCATTATGCAGTAAATATTTTTTGTTATCCTTCATATTTATCTTTTATATTTCTCTGCCTTGCAATCGAAATATGGTTTCCATCTTATATTCTACCATATAGTCATTGATTTTATATTATAAATATATTAGGTCTTTTTACCTTCTCCAATTGACATTGTACTTGTCTATAAAGACTAGATGCATGTTGATGAAAAATTTATTCACGAAACCGATATTATCGGTGTACAAGTAAAACCAATATATCTGTCTGTACCGGCCTGTACAACCGATAATATCATTTCGTCTTTGTATCGCCGATATTTTCGATATCGTATAGGTATTTCCGATATCCGATAAAAACCTGTAATATCGGCCTGTACAACCGATATTGACTACCTTGGTAAAGATTTATTCGACGATTACTTATCTCCTAACTTCTACTAGCTTTAGAACAATCAATAGAATAATCTAGTATGCATCCCAAATCAATCTATCAATCACTCATAAACATTATATATGGTAAATACAAACGATGATAATAAAACCCTGAATAGACTTATATGAACAATAAAGCTTCACGTTAGAACATTGAATTCATCCTTAATCAAAGAAGGTTTAGCTACACATGATTACAAAAGAGAATGGTTCCTAAAGGGGTAAACCCTAGGTTTTGATATGAAATATAGCCTCTCTTCTCTACTTGTTTGTGTAAAAGATATCTCAGATGGTAGCTCTGGATGGCGTCCAAATATCTCCCAAAAGTTGTCAGGTTCGTCTCATAACTTGCCGACCTTTCCCGGACGAACCTGACAAGTAAAATTTACTCCAGGCGATCACCAGGTTCGGCTCACTTGATAAGATTACTTTTGAGCCGAACATCCTCCTGTATACTCTTCGAAAATCTTGATTTTTAAGCTCCAGGTTCGGCTGACTCGAGCTGATGAAGTTATCAGCCAAACTTCTCTCTGTAACTTCAAGTCTTTCAATCTTGTTTCGCCTATAACTTCTTCGTCTGAACTCGGAATGACCTCATTCTTTTTGCGTTCACTTTGTATTCTCGTTCTCTTCAAGATGTATTAAGAACTACTAGATTTGAATGAGTTGAATTTATTCCTTGGCCTTCCTTCATTGATAGACTCCATTTCCTTGTTCATTAAAGCACTTTGTAGCTCTTTTTCGGATGATTCACCTGATATGACACATAAAATAGAAAGTAACCATCATAAAAAGTAATATCCAAGAATTATAGATAAAAAAGTATGGAATTGACATTCTAAACATGTAAATGAAGCACCTATCAATACTGAACCTGAATCCGAGCTTAAAACCTAGCCGCGAGTGGACTACGATAAGTCGGACACTTCGTAAGAACGATGAATCCACCCATCAACAGGTAAGATTCCATCAGAATATTCCCCACAACCTTAAACAAACCCCTTTTCGTCAACTTCGAGAAAGAACCTGGCTCCGAGATCAAAACCTGGCCGGGAGTGGACTACTATAAGTCGGAAACTTCGTAAGAACGATGAATCCACCCATCTACAGGTCAGATTCCATCGGTATATTCCTCGAAACCTTAAACAAACCTCTTTTCGTCAACTTCGAGAAATAACCTGGCTCCGAGATCAAAACCTGGTCGGGAGTGGACTACTATAAGTTGGAAACTTCGTGAGAACAATGAATCCACCCATCTACGGGTAAGATTCCATCGGAATATTCCTTAAAACCTTAAACACAACCCTTTTCGTCAACTTCGATACTGAACCTGGCTCCGAGTTCGAAACCTTGCCGCGAGTGGACTACTATAAGTTGGAAACGTGTAAAAATGATGAATCCACCCATCAAAAGGTAAGATTCCATCGGAATATTCCCCGAAACCTTAAACACACCCCTTTTCATCAACTTCGATACTAAACCTGGCTCCAAGATCGAAACCTGGCCGCGAGTGGACTACTATAACTCGGTAACTTCGTAAGAACGATGAATCCACCCATATATAGATAAGATTCCATCGGAATATTCCCGAAACCTTAAACATACCCCTCTTCTTCAACTTCGATACTGAACTTGGCTCGGAAAATTTTGTCGTAACCCTACGACGACCTTTATTAAAGGTTGCGAAAGGGGTTTGTAGAAAATAGTTTTCATCAGAATAGAGAACAAATTTAGCAGAAGTGCATACCAAAATAGTTTTTAGCAGAATAGAGAAAAACTTAGCAGAAGTGAATAAAAATTTAGCAGAAATGAATAAAATTTTGCAGAAGTGAATTTTTTATAGCAGGACGACAAATTTTTTGTGGTACCCCTACGACAACATTTACTAAAGGTTGTTAAAGGGGTTGTAGAAAATCTTACATCGTAGCCTTCCATTTCAATCTCTAACCGTCCATTTTTTTTTCATTTCTCTCCTTATCTTTTTCTTAACCTTTCTCATCCATTTCTTTTTTCTTTCTTATCTTTTTCATTTTTGTTATCTCCCGCATCACCTCCTCCTTCATCACTTCTTCTTCTGTAAACCACCATCAAAACCACCATCTTCTATGATTACCATTTTGCGTTTAGTTACCATTTTATATCTAAATTACTAAATTGTTGTAAATCATCTTACAAATTTAGAGTGTTTTGAATGCAGGAAAATTCGTGGAACTGAACAAACCAGCCCATTAACCTAAGGTCTGGTCCATATGAGTTAACTAACGGTCACTAACAGTCAACGTCTGTTCAGAGGGAGTCGACTAACGGTCAACGTCTAATCAAGGTCAAAGTCCTGGTCAAATGGTCACTTGAGTCAAAGGTCAAACCTAGTCAAGGTCAACTAAACGAGTTCTGAGTCAAACCGATTCAGCTCGGGTTACCATGGTCAACTCAACTCAGTCAGATTAACTGAGTTAGCTAAACAAAACTGAATCAGACTGAATAAGCTCAGTCAGATAAACTGAGTCAGCTAAATAAACTAGTCAGACATCTGAATGGGATGACTAATAGGTCTAAATCCGTTGCAGCTTCACTTCAGCTAGAATTCCTACATTCTCAACTTCCATTTTAACATATCAACATCAATTCATTCATTCTTAAATAAACTTCAAACTTCGTTTACAATTACAACTAAGTTTACCTGCAATTGCAGCTTTAAGCTTTTCACAGCAATCATTAATTATAATCCTACAACCTTCATTATCAACACCCTTTCTCACAACATTTCAATTCTGCTCAGCCACATCTCCACACTCAACAGAACCAACCAACAGTTCATATATTCCATATAAACCATTCTCATTGATATTCAAACTCAATCCTAACGACCCATTCTGACCATACTATATGCAGCCAACATCACCAGCATTCATTCAAGCCTCCTGTAATTCAATCCAACATCCTCATTTCACCTACACTAGTACATACAATCCCCACCAGACAATAATTATAACTTCCATCACCTACACCTTCAACTGAGACTATACTCAGTCTTAGTAAACTCCACTTCTATCTCTTAACATAACTCCTCATCACAGTTAACCACCATTTTCAACTCCACCTGCAAAAATCACTTGCAACTCAAACTGACTATGTAACATCACCACCTTCAGGCCTGCAATTCATTTGCAACCACAACATCAGTAACATCATCATAATCCCTTAAGCATCACCAACAGCTACAGAACCACCACCACCAGTTACTCCCTATAATTCAATTCTAATCTAAACTACACCCACAGCTTCATTATAAACTCAACTCAGTTTTATTCATAATCACACAAACTCAATAATTAAAGCAATTTAATTCAATTTACTAAAGTTATGACAATTTAGAGGCTTACCCAATCCTTTAATTGCTTGATAACATCTTCAATTTCACACAATCCCTCAATCAACTCAAGAACCCTAATTCAGTTCATCTTTTCAAAACCCTAACTTCTGATTCTAGTGATTCTTCAACCGTATCCCCTATTTCATGTCAGACCCATCTATAATCATTCACCTGCGACTCTAATTTCATCTTCTAAATCTTCATCTGAATTTTTCATACGAAACCCCAATTCTTCAATCCATCACTGAATCCACTTTCAAACTTCAATTAAACAACTACCCATGATTCTTCATCAACAATAGCTCCATAATTCATCCTCTAAATCTTCAGAACATCAATCAATTCTATAAACCCTAATTCTTCCCAGATCTTTGTCAACTTAAATTGAACTACTGATTTCTTTTTAAAGTCTTCATAAAAACAAACCCATCCATTATTCTTCAATTTCACACTCAAATTCATACAAATCCTCCTTCAATTTCATCTCAAAGAAAACCTAATTCTAATTATCTGTAATCCCCTTTTCTGTTAAGTCTGATTAAAAAACATAACAATCTTTACCACCAGAAACACTTCATGGATCTTACGTACCCTTATTAATTTCATCTTCCAAAACCTCAGTTTGATTTCTCAAACAATCGCAGAAGAAGAAGAATAAGAGAAGAAGGAAATGAGAGAAGGAGAAAGAAGAAGAAGAAGGAAAAGAAAAGAGAATGAGAGTTTATCCTCTCGATCAGGGGATAAGGCCAACCAAAATTACTAAGGAACCCAACATCTTGGATATGGGATGCTAAAACGTCTATCAACGAAATGATTATTTTACCCTCCGTTAACAAATTGATAAACCTTTTTCATCTAGTATCCGATTAACACGTTCGAGTAGTCCATTTCGCATAACTTTTCGAGATCTATCTAACGATACTAGTTTCGTATCTAGATCGTTGTTAGATTAATTTCTACTAATTAACGTTCGTGTCAAACTAATCGAGTCATTATCGGCTTAGTCGTTTTCTGATCATAGCTAGACCAGTCAAATAGCGTTGACGAGCTTGAGGGTCTTTACAGCTTTCTTCAACTAATAGATATGAAATGAGATGCATTGTCATTGTAGAATGTATGTGATTGTTTACAGGCAAGGTTTCGTGTTGTTTGCGGCTCATTCACCTGAGTGTTATTTTCGAACATCATCTTTTGTTTTTACAACTCTTATAAAAGTTGTCAAAGGTTATCATAAAGTAAGTATAAAAAAGAACCACAAACCTGACAGAACTGTGATAGTCTAGGCATGGTTGATGGTGTGGACTTGCACGCAGGAGGCTCAGGTTCAAATCCCCGCAACCTCATTTTCCAACATCCTATATTTTTACTTCAACAACTCTTATAAAGGTTGTTATACATTTTTATAAAAAAAACACACACACACACAAAAAACCCAAACTTGTGAAGTGTAAGGTTGGTTGATGCCAACTCTTTTTCTTAAAGAGTTGTCGTTTGCTTTCTTGTCGCAACCCTTTGGTTCTAGGGGTGGTAGTGATGTCATTCTACAACTCTTCTTTTGAAAAAAGTTGTAAAACATAAGATGTTCTAAGACTTTTAGAAAAAAGTTGTAGAACTCCAGTTGTAGATGTATATTTTTCCTGTAGTGTTTGGTATCCAATTATCTAACATATATGAGCATTAAAACCTTTGTCTACCTCTAACAACTAGACCTTCTCTCTTTTTCCTTTCTTGTAAAGTAATTTGTTACAAAAAGAAAAGATAAACAGAAAAAGGTGGGGACATGAATGCATAACCTCCTAAAGAATGAAGACAAAAAGGAAAAATAAAAAAGAAATTAAAGAAAAGAAAACAGAAAAATTTACGTCTACAAGCTTATCCAAAACGTTTCATCTGATTTGTTTTCAGGAGCTTTCAAGTAAATTTCATGTTTTGGGTTAATTAGCATTTTTCTTCTTATAAACACCCAAATAGGTTGAAAACCATCCGAAGACGGAGAAGGAGTAACTTCTATAATCATGTTCTCCAATACCGACGATGATGAAAATGTAGGATAACCATCATATATATTATATTATCTGCATATATACATATGGTTAGCTTACTAAATCTACTTGTATCAGCACTAACAACCATGTTTAACTTCTGATATGAGAATCATCCTTGTTTCTTGCGCTTTGTGAGCAAGTTTCTCACTTCCATCATTAATAACATTACTAACAGGACTAGTAGTAGTTGAAGATCTTTCATTAACAATCTTTTTTGCTAATTCTTTTATGACACTGCTAGCAGCTTGAAGAGATATTTGTTCAACCATTCCAAGTTGAGCACTGTTAACATTGGGCGTACCTATGCCGACAATAGTTTCACTTCTTAGAGATGTAGGAGATTTTACGGTGCTTACTGAACTATTAGGAATATTATCCACTACCAGGATGTCGTTAGTATCCTCGTTACTTAACTTATCTCTTACATTTGTATCATCTGCAACTACATGGTCAGTCGCTTTGTCCTTTGCATTGCTTATAGGGGTTGTAATATCATTTTCGATTGGTACTTCATTTAGTATAATATGCACTTTAGGTACATATATGACAATGGACTTTCTAGCTTGTACATCCTTTTTTTACCTACATTCTTCTCCCAATTATTAATCACAACTGGTATTAGTAATCTTTCGTTGTTTGCATTCACTTAAACCATATCGATGGTTCCGATGGTTTTACAGTCTGTACAGTTTAAAGGAACTTTTTCATATACTCAATGAAACAATCCCTTGTTAGTAAAATTGAAATATCATCAATAATACGTTAATCAACCAAGATAGTCTTAGATCAATTGTAAAGAACTGGAAAGACTTGTTCTTGCGAATATGTATCTTAGAAAATAGATTTTAAGACTTGTTCTTGTTGGAATTCGGTTCTTGTACAGTTCCACTACGTACTAGGTTGTGTTAGAGCACTTGTAACGGCCCATAAAAAATTTCGCTTCCAGTCGGCCGTGGAGTTAGGTCAACTTACAAGTTCAAAATTCTCCAAGATTCCATTTGAGATGCACGGATTGAAAACCAGTTTGTAAACAAGAGTAAAAGTCATGTTATTATTAAACATAACTAAAGAAGTTTCATTTACATAAACCAGTTAACCAAAAAGTATGAAATACAAGATATGATACACGAAACCACTTAAACATGACCCACACTTACTAATAATTATACTCTTTTTACAAACAACAACTTCAATAAGAAACGATAGTATCAATTTTCATTAACCAACCCAGATACATATGAATATATATGAACACAAAGTGATGTACTCACTTTGACCCCCAAAGCTCAATGCACTAATCTTAAGCAAGCTTACTACCTCAAGCCGAACTAAAACTCCGTGGAAAACAAAACAAAACAAAACAAAACAAAAGGGTGAGCCACAGCCCAGTAGAGAGTTAACGATACGATAACACGAGTATAAAGAATGCCCAAATACGATAACGATAAGATATAAAATCTAATAAAGCATACACAATGCGTTAAGTTGTTGAGCACATCCAAATCGAAGTATCAAAGGATTTACAAAGCCAATACACAATCGAAATCATATAAAACCAGCGAGTTCGCAATAATCTACTGTGAGGGTCCGAATAACCAATTGTCGTAGTTTATCAGAAAACTAACCTATCATCCTGGATGATCTTCCACAGGTCACCATTAATATGGATTTCCCCTTATGGGCCCGACAAACTCAGCAGTAGGGTTCGTAACCAAGAGGATGCTCAACGCAGTTTACAAATAGTTCGCAAATATCGTTAAATACGAGTACCGAACAAATCATCAATAAATATACATTCATAAACCATGAAATCAACTTACCTTAGCTTTTCCGCATAAAAAAAGATCATAAATGCAGGTAAGTATTAAACCATAGATCTGGGCATAAATTCAGAACCATTAAGTGCATTGAAATCAAAGATTTTGCACGAAAGCTTCGTTTTTAAACCACTATTGTTCAAAACTTACCATGGGCCTCATTTCAAATCAAACTCAACAAACTATAAAATTTTAGAAACTACAAAATGCCTCTAGAAAATGTAAGGAATTCATTAACTCCAATAACAAGGGGAACATAGTTTAAAACAAGTGCATAATTTTCAGAAACTTCAGCTCGCCTAACCTATTTTCGAAAAACCCTGTAGAACTCGTTACTCAATGAAATCGAGTGTTTCTTGGCTAGTTTTAAAGTGTAAAAGATAATATTTCATGTAAAAATTCTAGTAAAAATTAATGAGTTTTATATCTGTGTAAAAGTACCTCAATAAAACTGGACAGAACTTACGTTTTTCAGAAATTTCAGTTTCGGAAGTCTATATTCAAAAATTTGTGCAAAATTCATCACACATCGAAATCCAAAGAATTTGGTACCATTGGAAAGCTAAGAAATCCCACTTTGATATAAAAATGATAAATGAAGGTAATGAGGTACATATATATGTTTAAACATCCCAATAAAACAGGACAGACGTGCAGCTTTCCAGAAATTACAGTTTTGATAGTCTGCAATCAAAAATTCGCGTAAAATTCATTGCACAACGGAATTTAGCAAACTTGGTCTTGGTTGAAATATGAGAGACTCCTCTTTGACAAAAAAAAATCATAACCATAAGAAATCAGGTATTTAGTTGATTCGAAAAGTCTCAAATAAACTGGACAGTAACCAAGCTATACAAAAATTACAGTTTTGGGAGTCTATACTCAGAAATTCACATAGACTTCATTACTTGTCGAAATCCGTTGATTCTTGGCTAGTTTTAAAGAAGAAAAGGCCCTATTTTACAAAAAAAAAACAAACTAAAAATTAAATTCATAAAAACTTGGTGATAATTAATCCCAAACACAGGACAGAAATCTGTTTCAGAAAACACTGAATTGCTTTTAAATTGAGTTTTCAAGAGAAATTAAAGATCAATTCCAATAAAATGAGAGTACTCATGGCTAATTTTTAGAAGTAATACAGTTTTAATATCAAATTATAAGAAAACCCTAACTTTTCATGAACCCTAGAATCAGGTTCAAGAAGAACAATCATGAATTTATTTTAAACATCACAAATCCATCAAATAGAGTTTCATAAGAGTATAAAGAAGATTCAAATACCATTGGTTATGAAATCAGGGAATCAAATATCATGTAAATCAATTTCGAAACAATTCAAAGAAGAATTTCCCCCTACCTTTGTGTAGCAAACGAATCCAAAGCTACCTGATGAAATTTTAGATAGTGGTAAGAATGAGTTCGTAAGACTTGTGAAAGAAATTGAATTTAGAATTATTTAAACTAAAAGTAGAGAAAATTTTAATCCAAATTTGTTTTTGTTTTTTTTTTTAAAGTGAAAATAACCAAGACACTAGATTCCACTATTACACATGAATAAATGATGATAAGAATTCCAAAACTCTAATTATTTTTAAAATATCTTTTTCTTAATTCACAAATTATCAAGCATATTCTCAAACATTAATTGTATCCCTTAAGCATAGATTATCTAACCAAAGCATAACCTATCTAATTGAATCACAACTAATTAGGAAAAATTATGCAAGCAATTAAAATTCTACAAAGTAGTGAATGAGTGAATTATAAAATATAAATTAGAGAAAAATAGAATGGTTACCAATTATTCATGCATGAATAGCTTCCTCCGTGCCTTGATTACGCGAGAATTAGCTCATCATTATCATGGAAACATGCTCAAAATTCATCTTTATTAATGCTCAAAAATGGTTCACAAATGATGAAATAGGAGAAAAATTGATAAAAACCGGATTTGTAACACTTTTGTTCGTTACAAACCGAGCTGTTACAAAGAACGATAAAGATGAAGTGTTGTTGACACTGTTGCAATACGACCCACAAACAGTTGTCGTTGTCACTGTTGAAAAATGACGGTTACCTTGCGTCCAAAGTTCTTCGTGTTCTTCACAGCAGCAGAAAATGGAATTTTTCTGCCACTTGATTTCTCGACTCTCTCGTTCTTCCTAACTGCTCCCAACTCTCCCTATCCCACTCTCCCCTTCAGTGAGACCCCAATCAACCTATTTATATCAATCAACACGTAAAAATCTTGCTAATAAATCCAAAATATTTTCTTTTACTTGGGGATGATATTTACGTGATTCTTCCCCTGTTTATCTCCTCCACGCATCTGTTTGATCTCCACACACTTATTGCACGCTGAAAATGTGTTAAACTCGTTCTAAACTCCACAAAATCTTCCACAAAATCATCTCAACACGTGAAATATTCGTTTCTCCCTGTTTTCTTCTTGCGGATTACTCAGCTAAATTTGGTCGAACCTAAAGCCCAAAACATGTTTATTAGGTCATATCACAACAACCCATAAGAAATCAGCCCTTTAATCTCTTCATAACATCATCAAAAATCGATCGAAACACTGCCAGTGAAATAAAAAAAAATTCCCGCCAAAAATCCATTTTCAAATGATGAAGGTGAAGTGCCCTGAATCCAAAACTCGGGTGCCTTTAACAGCTCGGCTGCCTTGGGGGCGCCCTTATCCAATTTTAGGTGCCTTTAGTAATTTTGTGGGTGCCTTTAACACTTTTTCTGGGGTGTTTCCAACATTTTTTTTCGGGGTTCCTCCGGTGTATTTCTGGGGTGCTTCCGGTGCATTTCTGGGGTGCCTTTAGTACTTCATCCTGGGGTGTAAAACACCACTTTACGAGCCAATTCCGTCGCAAGAGCTTATTTCTCTAAAAATACCTACAAAGACATAAAACACCATAATAAGTACAAAAATGGGTACTAAAAATATATACAATAGAGAAGAAAATAGACACATAAATGCGTCTATCACTACCAAGGAATCAAACGATGTTAATTAAGCTTCAAATTCCAAGTGTTGTGATGAAATTTATTTTCTTTTGTTTGATGAAGGGAGGAAGAGAAATCAGATGGAAAAAATGAAATGTAATCAACGGATTTTGGTGGTTAAAACTTATGAAAATAATGAAATGACAAAAATGCCCCTATTTGCGCCCCAAATGCGACACACGTCCTTGGCATGTGTCATTCTGGCGCGAGTTCGAGTATAAAAACTCTATTAAAGTCCGTACACGCTACAGGAAGGGTCACACAAAGAGAAATGTAGTTTTTTCAAGCAAAACTCAAGTGTTTCTCACTCAAAACACAAAGACAACTAGATTTCAGGCTCCACATTGTGCAATTTCTAGTCTTCCAATCCAAATGGATTAGATTCGCACCTAATATTTTAAGATAAAGAACGCGGGTATTACAGCACTGCTCGGTTGAAATCACAAGCGTTGCTATCTAAAGCTTGTTTGCCAAGTTTAGTTGATTAAAACTATATACTTGATTTCTAGTATACTTATAGTTATGTCTCAAATTAGGATAGAAGTGTGTAGTTGAGCTTTAGACTTCACGACGTTCACCAATTGAAGAAGAAGATATACTGAAGAGCTTGGAGGAACTTCATCAACAAAAGGTATATGGAGACTAAAACTTCTCTATCACTCAGAATTCTATTCTATTCTATCTTCTAAAGAGACTAAGTCATATAGCTATATAAAATTTTACATTATACACATTTGATATTTCGAGTCGAGTTGATCTCGCTTGTCTATTTCTCGAAATATATGTTGGAAACTTTTAACTCTAGCTAAGTTCATCGTATTCTTGACGAGTTTAGTTGGAGATAATTTATTTGTTGGAAACTAAATCTTAAGTCAAAAGATGATCATGTGAAAATTACCTTGCACATCTTATATGATTTGTGTGAGACAATCATTTGATGTCAACTTGGGAAGTTTCGTATTGATCGATTAATCCCTTGAAAATTACTTGAAGCTAGTGGTATGTGTGAGATTACCATTGTTATCTTCCAAGGATGTTTCAATGATTAAATGAGAGTGTTAGAACAACTACCATGTCAGGATATATTACAGGTTGCATACTTTGTATACTAACTATGTAAGTCTAGTTCAGGTCCGGAACTATTGTTCGCGAACTCTGTTTGCGAACTGGTTTATCTGTGAAAGGGTCTGGAGCTTTTGTTCGCATACCCTGTTTGCGAATGGACTAGACAAGACCAAGTCCGGAGCAGGTGTTCGCATATCATTTTTGCGAACGGCTGGACAAAGCCAAAGTCCGAAACTCTTGTTCGCGTACTCAGTTTGCGAACAGAGTGGTTAAGTTCTAAAATTGGTAAAGTGTGATTTTTATACTCATGAACTCAGGTTTGTTTGCAAACTCAGTTTGCCAACTAAAGTCCCTGGAACTCTAATGTATTAAGGTATGCGAACTAGTTTTACAAACCGTGGCATTATGTTCATGAATTGGTTCTTGTATAAGTACTTTGTACGATTATAAACCAAACCGATTTCACTTCAAATGGTTATATACATATTCCTATAAGATGATGAACATTTGAACAACTCTCTTGAAACAAATTTAGATTCATTTTATTAGCTATCATGATTGATTGATCATCATATTTGATCTAGAAGTGTTAGATGAATATGGCTAAGTTATAAGTGTTAATATGGCTAACTTCGGTTAAATATTATTGAGCCAACAAGTATACACGTTTGGGTACGGTTCATCCATATCTAAATATAGGTATATTTCATTTGTGTGTATCAAGCTAATACCATCTAACGGTGGAGATTGATTGCTTAGTTTCTAAGAAGATTTATCTTGAATTTTAAATCAGGAGTTCATCTAACGGTGAATATTTAATGCTTTGCTACTAAGCTATCTTATCTTTGATTGTAAGCAACCCCGATTAGAAAATCCATATAAGGGAGAACTCTAGCATCTGGGAAAACTAATCCCGACACTTCCGTGTGTCCTAGTTGCAAACTAGAGTCGATTCTACTTTAACCTAGGTTTTCCAAAACCATTATTAGGTTAACGACTTGAAGACTTTCATTTGGGATTCGTGAAGCCAGATCCAACTATTTTCTATGTAGTTGCGTATTTTGATCTTACTTTTTCTATCATGTTGAGTTTTATCTTCTCTAAGATTTACTCGAGATTTATCTCCGATAAGTAAGATATAAAATGTAATCACAATAGTTATTTATCTCAGACTCTTATGATTCCGCGATAACTTTTTATGTTAATCAGTTTGGTTATTATGAGGTGAATGAGTTTTCTAGGCTGCTCTTCGGAAGTATAAGTCCGGGTTATTAGTTGAGTTTCATGTTCACCTTAGTTTATCTTAAGACGAAAACAACAACCAGAATAGACTTATCTGTGGAAGACAGATTTTTTTATAAGTCTTCGACTTTGGGTCATAGTAACTCTTAGTTGTGGGTGAGATCATCTAAGAGAATCAATTGCGTATAGTCATGCTGGGATTCAAGAGGCGTAAGGAACGCGACTGTACCTTAATCGGTGCGAGACTTGGTTAGGGCTAAACTACATTCCAATCCGAAGTTAACTTGTAGTAGGCTAGTATCTGTAGCGGCTTAATACAGTGTGGTATTCAAAGATGGACTAGGTCCCGGGGTTTTTATACATTTGCGGTTTCTTCGTTAACAAAATTTTTGGTGTCTGTGTTATTTCTTTTCCGCATTATATTTGTTTATACAATTGAAATATCAAAGGTTGTGCGTAGTTCAATCACAGTTGATAAATCCGACCTTGTTTGTTGGATATAACTTGATTGACACTTGGGCATTCGTCTTTGGTACCGTCCAAGTTATTCTCACATCAATCAGGCTCACGGATTTCTATCTGTTCGATTTGATGATTGTTGAGAAATAGATAAAGCTTTTTGATATATTTCTTGATTGAGTCTCACTTTTAAGTTGGTTCTCTCGGAATTATATTGGAGTTGAGTCCATACAGATTTCCGAATGAATTATTGGGTGTGGTTGTTATACCCCCTCTTTTTCAATTGGTATCAGAGCAGGCAAACACGATAAACCTAATAAGTTTGTGTTTGTTTGATCTTAAAAGTTGTCATGATGGGAAACTTGTTTTGTGCATCTGTGACACACACCAAAATCCTTAAAGGTTGGTCATAGCTTATTCTCTACAAGACCTCTGGTCTCTCAAGATAATCTCGAGTCAACTAAGACAAAAATCTTAGCTGATGGAAAACAATCTAAAAGAAAATGAAAAGGCTCCTCTAAGAAAAGTCGTTGCAGGAAATGTGTGGACAAAATCTTAAGGATATGGAACCTTACTAGACTGTTACTCATTCTATTCGAGGAATACTATAATGTTGGATCTACCGACAAAGATCTATTTACATCTTTTGAAGATACTTTTAAATTCTTCGAGACTCTTTATTTGATTAAGGAAAAAGGTAGATCTGGTGTTAGTTCTGATTCTCAAGTCATGTATTCATGATGTGCAGTCTGGACATGTTAGCAACTCATGTAAAATTGATAAAAATACTTCCGCTGAGTTTGCTGCTAGTTCCAAATATCGGAAATTTTCACCCCTTGATCGTAAGAAACGAGAATAAAAAAATATATATAATCAATTAACCCTGAGTATAATCAGTATTATGATTATACCTTTGGCACATATCACAAATATCAACCTGAGATGGTGCGTGAGCAGTCTCCTGCCCATCTAGCCTCTTGGTAACAAGGTTAGGCTTCACCTCATTTGTATATAGCTTGAGTTGGGGAAAGTAACAGGTTGATTAAGCCATGTGTTTTGTATTATGTTGGGTTAAAAAAAATTTAACCGCGTAAAACCTGCTTAGCAGAATGCTACTGATGTTTAAAGTATCCCAACTTGTTAAGAAAACTCCAATTACCATCATGGCAGGGTTTTTTCCTGCTTACCTGGATCCAAATAATGTTGGAAGAATCCTATTCTTTTACTTTATTTTTCACTGTGAATAAGGTAGAATTTTTTTCTTGTGCTCTGAATCTTTTTCGTTGAGCTAAGAACAAGTATATTCACAGTGTGTGATCATCATGGTTCAGGATTTTACCATGATATTTCAGTGGTCACATAAGTTAAGTTTAACATTCTTCTTAATCTTCTGTCTCGTTCTCGAATGGGTATGTGATATCATCTAGATTTCCTTTTCAAATTATTCTAGATAAGGAATCCTTCTTATCATGGGTCACAGTTTCGGTACGGGTACAAGCCCAATAAGAAGTTATAAAGGTTACGGTTCGCGCACCTTCCTTCTTCTCTTCTTCGTTCACGGGCGTAAACAAGTTGTGTTTAGGGTTTCCGTACCGGATCCATTAAAATCATAATTGGAGGTCTAAGAAGTGCAAAGTTGGTTATCATAGACAATTGAGCTCATCAAGTAAGATTCTCTTCTTATCACTTCTCTTAATTTTCTATTTTGAGTTTACATGGGGAGATTCAATAGTGTTGGTGAGAATTCAAAAAGGATGTCTAAGAACCTTGCTTCATCCACTCTTATGGGTAAGAGTATCCCAAGTGACCAAGACTCTATTAGAATTGTTTATCAATTATTCTAGTAGTAAGACCTTTGAAAATATTTCTTCTAGTGAATTCATCCTAGAGAAGAAATTGGTAAAGGAAAGTGGTCATAAGGAAGATTTAGTGTATTTTGAGAAATATATATAATCTTGATAACATCTTCAGTGGTCTTGGTGAAAGATTTGACACTCTTACAAGAATATTTTATGCTAACATCCATGATGTTAATCTTGATAATTTGGTATTCAAGACTATGATAAATAGGAAAAAGATTCTAGTTTATAGAGATTTAATTTCAAAGATTACCAAAATTCCTTTGGGCAATTTTTGTCTTCCTAGACCAAAAAAAGAAAAGCCATCTTGTGAAACCATTTCCTATGGTCTTTGTCGCAAGAGTTTTGATTGGATAGAAGGAAAATTTCCTACCTAAGATTGATGTGTTTTGTAGTTGTAGTGATAGTGGTGGTAATAGGATTCGATTCTCGAACTTGTGAAGGATAATTTTAGACTTAAATTTTAAAACTAAAATATAAAAAATCACTGATATTTAAAACAAACACTGACAAAGTTGATATCAATATTAAAAGAACACTGAGGCTAATATTCCACTATTTTTCCAAGTTCAAAGTGATTTTATCTAGTATTTATATTTATTCAATTTTTGCGTTTAATTTGATTCTAAACTATTGCAACATGTAGATTTTCAAAATAACAAGTGTAAATCCAAAGTATAAAGCATCAAAAACCTATGGCTAAGCATGCTATATCAAAAGAAATAACAATTGCTTAACAAATTAAAACAATTATAAATCAAGGCAAATAATCATAGAAATAATTGAAATAAAATAAATAAAATAGATTATACCACTTTTTGTTGGAAAAAACAGCTTCCTCTATCGCCTCAGCAATGGGGTTTAGCTCCTCATATTAATCATAATCTCAAAATACATGTTTATGGCTCAAAAGTTGATTAAAAGGGAGAAAAGTGTTAAAGCAGCTGATTCTGTAGTTGCTGAAGGTCTAAAACAGAAGTCGGAATCGTTGCTGAAAGGCTTCAGTGATTGCAGGAAGGTGTGACCGTATCTCGTTGTCACTGAAAATAAGTCTGCCTTTGCAACTGACTCCGAGGGTCTTATGTTCTTCGTGTTCTTCTTCGCAGCAGCAGCAGAAACAAATTTCAACTCGTGATTTCATCTCTCTGTTCTCTTCTAAACTTCTCCAAAGTGTTCGTCCCCTTTATATGACACCAATACCTCCTATTTATACCCGACAGCAACCATAAGACTCGAGAAAATCTTCACAATTATTTTCTCTTCCTTTTCGTGCAAGTTACAGACTTTCCCTTTTCTGGATTTCCTTCTTACGTGATATCTGGTTCAATCCAACGTCCCTGAATTCTCTATGAGACAGTATCATATCTCCCAGGATATACGGTTTCCTTATTCCCACGTAATTTCCACAAATCCAAACACTAAACCCGAGTTATCCTTCATTCCCTGTTTAACGAGATGTAACAAAAAATGAGAAGATTTGATGCCTATTTTAACTCCCAAACACGTCATTCATCCTGTTTATTTGGTAACTACTTATTCCCGTATTTAACTCTTCAAAAATCACGTATGAATCGTGCCTGAAAATATCCCCTCTCAGTTTTTCGTGCGGCAAAATTTCCCGCCAAAAATCTTAATTCAAATGAAGGGGATGACCTCCCCTTATCCAGACCAGGGGTGCGAATAGCAAGTGGTCACCTCTTAGTAATTTGGGTGTCCCTTAGTAATTTTCTCCCATGAGCGCAAAAACCACTTTTTGAGCCAAATTCGCCGCAAAAGCCCATTTTCCTAAAAACACCTACAAGGGATAAAATACCAAAATTAGTACAAAAATGGGTACTAACACTATACATAAAAGAGATGAAAATAGACACATAAATGCGTCTATCAAATACCCCCAAACTTATTATTTTCTAGTCCCGAGCAAATTAAAACTACAAAATAAAATCCTAACTCACTGTCGCAGGCATCGTCGGTTGCACTTAGCATGTGCAACAAGCCTTTAAACCCCTAAGTATCCCTAGTGTCCGAGTTATAGTCTCGGGAGGGTTTACCAGAGGTGTACCCACAAAACCTTTACTCCAGACCCTAGCTATCTACGCAGAACCTTGGAATGCACTAAAGAACCTCCTTGGTTGGCATACTTATTGATTATGGGAGGAAGTACCCTGATGCGAAACTCCAATTGCTGTATATGAGTTTGCACTCGAGTATACTAAAATTCATATATAAGTGATAGAGCCCTACTCAGATAGTCGCACTATGGACATCAATATCCGGAATCAAACAAATCACATGAATATATTAAGAAGATAGATATAGAAGTAGATGGTTGCGAATGGACTTCAATGCCAAGATGAACCTATGACCTAGTGGATTGAGATACTGGTCTGGACTAATATCAGCACAACTGGAATATACAAGGGACCATTGGTCGACAATCCTAAATCTACATCAACACAGCTGGCATATACAAGGGAACCAGTGGTCGACTTTATAATAAACCTTTATTTTTTTATTTTTTTAACGACATGATTAGATCTTTTGGATCCAAGCACATGCTTCTTGTCAGCAGATTACATGGTAATTCCTGTGGATCCTGCATTCCACGCTTGTTTAGGCGACGGAGACAGGGAGAACACACACATATTGCTATCCAAGTGTTATTTATTCCGATTGGTCTAATTGGTCTGGTCTGGTCTTTTTTTTTAGTTACTCAATCACTCTATTTCACCCCAGCAGACATCAACATAAAAATTTGCAAAAATAAAAACAGAAGTAATAAGATGATTCCGAGATATGGTGAAACTATCATGTTTTTTCTAACACCTGAGCTCCGTGCTTTTATGAATAGACTCTTATAGATGTTTCCATCTAATCAGATTGGTTCCTCAACTCCTAAACCAAAATGCTTCCATCCACTTAGATTGGTTAGTGCCATCCTTAATAGGCATAAATTTCTAGGCTCTGGAGTTTATTTATTGTAACAAAAAGTAACAAAAAGTTTCTACCCCACCCCCAAACTTAAATCTAACATTGTCCTCAATGTTTTTAATTACAGAACAGTACCAAAAGTATAAATAACATGAGGAATCAGTAAAGAGAGAAGTCGGAAAGATAGTACCTGGGTGAAGTGGAATCAAAAACCTACAAAAATAATATACAACATAAAAATCACCTCGATGGTCACTCAAGGTAAACAGGGACCTCCTCAACATCCCCTGTAGGAAAAGGATATAAAAAGGGCTTAAATTTCTGACCATTAACCTTTGAAGAACTACTACCGTATGGTGTCTCCATTTCAATAGCGCCATGAGGAAAAACAGTACGGACCACAAAAGGACCTGTCCACCGAGAGCGCAACTTCCCGGGGAATAGATGCAAACGAGTGTCATACAGAAGAACTTTTTGACTTGGAGAAAATGACTTTCGTAAAATATTATTATCATGCACAATTTTCATTTTGTTCTTATACTCCTTAGCACTATCGTATGCATCTCTACGAATCTCGTCCAACTCATTGAGCTGGAGCTTTCTATAAGCTCCTGCCTTGTCAAGTGAAAAGTTTAGCTGCTTAATAGCCCAGTAGGCTCTATGATCTAACTCAACAGGTAGGTGACATGCCTTGACAAAAACTAAACGATAGGGTGACATTCCAATGGGTGTCTTAAACGCAGTACGATAAGCCCATAAGGCATCAGTAAGCCTCGACGACCAGTCTTTCCTATTAGGATTAACTGTTTTCTCTAAAATACGCTTAATTTCCCTATTGGAAACCTCTACCTTACCACTAGTCTGTGGGTGATATGGGGTAGCTACTTTATGGGTAATACCATATTGTTTCATTAAAAGAGCAAATGGTCTATTACAAAAGTGTGAACCTCCTTCACTAATTATAGCTCGCGGCGTACCGAAACGTGTAAGTATATTCTCTTTCAAAAACTGGACTACGACCCTGTGGTCATTTGTTCTACACGGAACCGTCTCAACCCACTTAGACACATAGTCTACAGCGACAAGTATGTAAAGATAACCAAAAGAATTAGGAAATGGATCTATAAATCAATGCCCCACACATCAAAGACCTCTATCATTAAAATAGGGTTCAAAGGCATCATATTTCTACGGGAAATGGTTCCTAACCTCTGGCAACGCTCACAAGAAACACAATGACTATGGGAGTCTTTAAACAACGAAGGCCAATAAAATCCACACTGCAATATCTTAGCAGCAGTCTTTTTAGCACTAAAATGACCCCCACATGCATGTTCATGACAAAAGGAGATAATACTGGACTGGTCACTCTCAGGTATACATCTCCTAATAATCTGGTCTTGACAATACTTAAATAGATAAGGATCGTCCCAAAATAAATGCTTAACCTCGGCTAAAAACCTAGAACGATCTTGTTTACCCCAATGTTGAGGCATTCGACCAGTAACAAGATAATTCACTATATGTGCATACCAAGGTGATTGGGAAACAGAAAAAAATTGTTCATCAGGAAAGCTATCCCTTATAGGAAGGGAATCATTAGAATGATCAACAACTAGCCTAGACAAGTGATCTGCTACTACATTTTCTGCACCCTTTTTGTCTCTAATGTCTAGAGAAAATTCTTGCAACAAGAGGATCCATCTAATCAATCTAGGTTTAGTATCCTTCTTAGATAAAAGGTATTTCAAAGCAGCATGATCGGTATAGATTATGACCTTAGAACCTAGTAGATAGGATCTAAACTTATCCAAGGCAAACACGATGGCTAACAGTTCCTTCTCGGTAGTTGTATAATTCAGTTGGGCATCATTCAGAGTTTTGCTAGCATAGTAAATCACATGAAGTAATTTGTTTTCTTGCTGTCCTAACACAACGCCTATAGCATAATCTGAAGCATCATACATAATCTCAAAGGGTAGGTTCCAGTTAGGTGCCTGGACTATGGGGGCGGTAGTAAGTAAACTCTTAAGCTTCTCAAAAGCCTCTAAACACGCATCATCAAAGATAAACTTAACATCTTGTGCAAGCAAATTGCAAAGAGGTCTAGAAATCAAGCTAAAATCCTTAATGAATTTACGATAAAATCCTGCATGCCCTAGGAATGACCTAATATATTTTACAGTTTTTGGGACCTGTAAAGTCTTAATAAGGTCAACTTTGGCTTTGTCTACCTCTATACCCTTAGAGGATACGATGTGCCCTAACACAATTCCTGATTTAACAATAAAATGACATTTTTCCCAATTAAGCACTAAATTCTTTTCCTTACACCTAGTTAACACTAATGTCAAATGATGCAAGCACTCATCGAAAGATGAACCAAACACTGAAAAATCATCCATAAAGACCTCTAAAAACCGTTTTACCATATCTGAAAATATGCTCATCATGCAACGCTGAAAAGTCGCAGGGGCATTACAAAGCCCGAAAGGCATGCGTCTATACGCAAAGGTACCAAAGGGAAAGGTAAAGGTGGTTTTTTCTTGGTCTTCTGGGGCAATAACGATCTGATTATATCCGGAGTAGCCATCTAAGAAACAATAATGACTATGTCCAGCTAATCGCTCTAGCATTTGGTCGATAAAAGGAAGGGGAAAGTGATCCTTCCTTGTGACCTTGTTCAATTTCCTATAGTCAATACAGACACGCCATCCCGTGGTCACTCGGGTTGGGATTAACTCGTTATTATCATTCTGGACTATAGTGATACCTGATTTCTTGGGGACAACCTGAACGGGGCTGACCCACTTACTGTCTGAAATTGGGTAGATAATACCCGCATCTAACAACTTAAGCACCTCTTTTCGAACTACCTCTTTCATGTTAGGGTTCAGTCGACGTTGCATCTCCCAAGAAGGTTTGGAGTCTTCCTCTAAATGAATCTGATGCATACACACAGTAGGACTTATACCCTTAATGTCTGCTATAGTCCACCCTAAAGCTTCCTTATTATCTTGAAGTACATTCACTAGCCTACTTTCCTGATCACTATCCAAATCAGAAGCTACAATCACAGGTAAAGTCTCAGATGGCCCTAAAAACACATACTTTAGAGTGTCGGGTAGTGGTTTAAGGTCTAACTTAGGAGGCTCTTCTAAAGAAGGAATTAAGGTAGTCTCAGAAACTGGTAATTGTTCGAACCTAGCTTTCCATCTATTAGTGTCTAACACAGGGGTAGAATCTAATAGGGAATTTACTTCTTCAATAGTGCTATCTTCGTTAAAATCTAAACCAAAATGGGATAGACAACTTTCTAATGGGTCTTCAGACAAAATGTTTGGTAATGACTCCTGAACTAAGGCTTCTATCATGTTCACCTCTTCAACACATGTGTCATCTAGCTCATAAGGTAGCTTACTGACATTAAAAATGTTCATTTCCATAGTCATATTACCAAAAGACAAATTCATCATACCATTATGATAGTTAATGATCGCATTAGATGTAGCTAAAAATGGGCAACCTAAAATCACAGGTATCTGGTTCTCTGGGTCAGGGACAGGTTGGGTGTCTAGCACAACAAAATCTACTGGATAAATAAACTTGTCGACCTCAATGAGAACATCCTCGATAACACCTCGAGGAATTTTAACGGACCTATCAGCTAACTGCAGTGTCATCTGAGTAGGTTTTATTTCACCAAGTCCTAGCTGTAAATACACATGGTACGGCAATAAGTTCACACTGGCTCCTAAGTCAAGTAAAGCTTTTTTTACCCGGAATTTACCTATTGTACAAGCAATGGTAGGGGAACCTGGGTCTTTGTACTTTGGAGTAGTGGTGTTCTGAATGATTGAACTTACGTGACTAGCTAAAAAGGCTTTCTTATGGACGCTAAGTTTTCGCTTTCGCGTACACATATCCTTAAGGAACTTGGCATAAGCAGGAATTTTCCTAATTGCATCTAATAAAGGAAGGTTTATGGTAACTTGCTTAAAAACCTCCAATATGTCATTAAAGTTCGTTTCCTTCTTTGTTGGTACTAATAGCTTGGGAAACGGGGCTCTAGGCACAGAATCAGACCTCTCAGGGACTGAATTGACATCATCAGAAACTTTATCGGTCTCCTCATCTATGGATGGTCCTGAGGGGTGAGATCCTGAGGTGTGAACTACAGTATGTTCACTATCAGGCATGGTTACCTCATTGTCTATAATTCTACCACTCCTAAGGGTTCTAACAGCATTCAACTGATTCGATTGTTTTGCACCTATTTCATGAACTCCTCTAGGGTTGGGTTGTGTTTGACTAGGAAACCTACCTTTTTCTCTCAAAGACTCATTTATCAGACCTACCTGGGTTTTCAGCTCGGAAATAGCCTGACTATTTTCTTGTCCTATCTTGTTACTAGCTTGTAGACTTAGTTCTATTGATTGCTGAAATTTTGCAGTTTGCTGAGTTAACAAAACGAGAGACTCCTCTAAGCTTAGGATTTTCTTATCCGACTGATTCTGAAATTGACCTTGTCCCGAAGGATTCTTAGCATAACTAAAACCTGGTGGAGCATTAGAGTTACTAAATTGACCTTGATTCTGGCCCTTAGACCAAGCAAAGTTCGGATGGTTTCTCCACCAAGGGTTATAGGTTTCTGAATATGGGTCAAATTTCTGACGATTCTCGAGTCTAGTGTTATTATAAAGAGCATTGGCTTGCTCTTCATTATTATGGCCTTCCCAAAAAGGCTCCGATCTACCACTAGTGTGACCCATTTCTAGAGCTTCTAACCTTTTAGCTGTCGCTGCAATCTTGGCATCTGATTTAGAGCCTCCTTTTACCCTATTAACGTTTCCTCTGCTTAGAAGAATTGTTTTCCGGGGTTCCCTACTATTTTCTTATTGTTGGGTCTTTTCGGCGGCTTCATTCAAAAATGCCATTGCTGCATCAACGGTTTGGTTCTCAAACCCACCTGTACATAAAGCTTCAACCGTGGATATTGTGGGATAATCTAAACCCTCATAAAGGATCTGAACTAGCCTAACCTTTTCTACACCATGGTGAGGACATTGTGTTAACAAATCATTGAACCTTTCCAAATACCTATACAAAGATTCTCCCTCTTGTTGTGAGAATGTGCAGATTTGCATCCTAAAAAGATTGGGGTTCTCATTTTCTTTCCCTAAAAAGATTGGGAGCATCTGTATTGTCCCAGGTCTAAGCTCATAATTGGCTTCTGTTTCAGCTAACTTAATACACGAGGGACGAGTGGTCCTAGTCGGATTTAACAAAGCTTTCAAAGTAGCCATCTCTGGAACTATCGGAGTATTAGGGATTCTCTCTTCAGGAGAATGTTCAACACAGGACTCTCCGAAAATTGGACCTTCTAGATTAAGGTATATAAAAATAAAAATAAAAATAAAAAAAGTCCAAAAATATTTTTTTTTACAAAGAATAAAATTAAAACCCTATTTAAAGATACCCTTCAAAGATTACCAAAATTCCTTTGGGAAATTTTTGTCTTCCTAGACCAAAAAGAGAAAAGCCATCTTGTGAAACCATTTCCTATGGTCTTTGTCGCAAGAGTTTTGATTGGATAGAAGGAAAATTTCCTACCCAAGATCTTAGTATTGCTTTGACGATCTTCGGAAAACTTGTTATTTCTAATCTTTGTCCCTCCACGATCGAGAATTCTCGGTAGAGTCGTGAATTTGCGGAGTTGGTCTATTTCCTTGAAATGGGTGCTTAAGGTATTGATATTTGTAGATTTATCATTCTTCAAATGGTTTCGATGACATCATGATAGACGCATTTATGTGTCTATTTTCATCTCTATTGTATATATTATTAGTACCCATTTTTGTACTTATTATGGTGTTTTATGTCTTTGTAGGTATTTGTAGAGAAATAAGCTCTTGCGACGAAATCGGCTCGTAAAGTAGTGCTTTACACCCCAGGATAGAGTACTAAAGGCACCCTAGAAATGCACCGGAAGCACCCCAGAAATACACCGGAGGAACCCCGAAAAAATGTTGAAAGCACCCCAGAAAAAAGTGTTAAAGGCACCCACCAAAATTACTAAAGGCACCCTAAAAATGGATAAGGGCGCCCCCAAGGCAGCCGAGCTGTTAAAGGCACCCGCGTTTTGGATTCAGGGCACTTCACCTTCATCGTTTGAAAAATAATTTTGGCGGGAAAAAAATTCATTTTTCTGCTGAATTTTCTATTTGATTTTTGAAGGAGTTTTAGTGAGATTCAATCATTGATTTTGATTGGGATGAACGTGATATGCCCAAACAATTGTGGTATGAGTGTTATAATGTGTTCAGTTGGGCTGAATTTTCGTCGGGAAGAAAATATTCAACCTCGGAATACAATGTGTTTGAACGTGCCTGGAATGAGTTGTAATGGAGTTTGGTTGCTGCAGAAGTGTGGAGGAGTCAAACAAGGAATTTCTGGAGCGTGTATAAGTCGAAAATATGCGTAAGAACCTAAAACATAAAAGAAAATATTCATGAGTTAATGGTTGGATATCGAGAAGATTTTTGGGTTATTACGATATTATTCTTGATCCTGTGACTATATAAAGGCTTTAGGAGACTCAAAGAAGGCATAGAGAGTTGAGGGGGAGAATAGGGAGACGTTTAGAGTATAAAAAATCGAGAAAAAAAAGTTACAGGAAAAAACCATTATTCTGCTGGTGAAGAAGATACAAAGAACATAAGACCCTTAAAGACCGTCGTTCTTCAACAATTCCAGCGACGGTATTCCTTTATCGTTTTCTGTAACAATTGATTCTGTAACAAATATAAGTGTTACAGAACCCGATTTTATTCATTTTTCTCCCATTTCATCATTTGTGAACCATTTTTGAGCATTAATAAAGATGAATTTTGAGCATGTTTCCATGATAATGATGAGCTAATTCTCGCGTAATCAAGGCACGGAGGAAGCTATTTATGCATGAATAATTGGTAACCATTCTATTTTTCTCTAATTTGTATTTTATAATTCACTCAATTACTACTTTGTAGAATTTTAATTGTTTGCATAATTTTTCCTAATTAGTTGTGATTCAATTAGATAGGTTATGCTTTGGTTAGATAATCTATGCTTAAGGGATACAATTAATGCTTGAGAATATGCTTTATTAATTTGTGAATTAAGAAAAAGAGATTTTAAAAATAATTAGAGTTTTGGAATTTTTATCATCATTTATTCATGTGTAATAGTGGAATCTAGTGTCTTGGTTATTTTCACTCTAAAAAAAAAACAAATTTGGATTAAAATTTTCTCTACTTTTAGTTTAAATAAATCTAAATTCAATTGCTTTCACAAGTCTTACGAACTCATTCTTACCACTATCTAAAATTACATCACATCATCCAACTACAAGTTAGGCTTTCCATGCTTAATTGGGCAAATATGTCAAGAACATATTCCATTGCTCCCATTGGCAACTCTATTGGAACTCCCAAATCGGTTCGTCCAAGTATTATCAAACGTATGAAGATGAATTTCTACAAAAGACAAAGATGTGATACTCTTGACGGATCTTGTGATCATACCACCTCGGGTTTTCTTCAACAAATTCACAAGGGTATTTGTAAGGTCAATTCCAAGGTAAAATGTGTGCAAGAACAATTATGTGTGATTGTTATAAAATTTCCCGATATCAAGGAAGAAATGGATAAATTTCAAGCCTCTTGGATGGATTCCGATGATGATGAAGATGATGTTTAGATTATTTGTCTCTTGTCTTCTTTTTTCTAGGAAACTTCTTATGAGAATTTATTCTTATGTTTAAGAAGGATAACTAGGGTTTGGTATAACAATTATTGTGATTACGCATAGCTATTTCCAACGATTTTCATCTTGCAATGTTTTTAGATTTATTTATTTAAATTCTAAGTTATTTGGAAGATGATTTTGCAGTATTTAATCTTATTGGTTTTATATATTTCAAATGTCTTATGAGATATATATGTGTTTACATTCGTGAACTGTGCTTATCTCATATATGCTCAAAAGTTAAGTCTATGATGTCTTTATGCAAATATTGATAAAAGATAGGATGAATTTGTTGAGAAAATTCCGCAGTATTGAGCTTTTCCTGATCCACTTTTATGTGAAAGTAATGTATGGCTCCATAAATTTTCTTATGTTAAGTGTTTATGATTAAATTAATCAATAAGGGATGGTGGTTAATTTATCCGAGTTTACTGGATACAAATCCATGTGATTTGTTAACGTCCAAAGAAATCCTTATTTTCTCGTAAAAGTAAGGTCGCTCATGTTGTTCTCTTGGGAATGACATCAAATGGGGGAGAGCTCTTAAATGAACTTGTACTTAATTCTCATATCTTTGTGGGGAGAGCGGTTGTGGAATTTTGTAGGAATTAACTTGTATCTTTATAAACTCCTTGGTGAATACACTAAGTTTCGACTATGTGAAATCATCGAAACAAATTTGATATGCTATCTTTTATTCATGAATTATCTTTTGGAAATTTCATCATCATCCCATAGTTTCCGTACCTTTGCCAATTTATATTGACAAAAATGGGGAGAATTATTTGGTAGTTCACGGATCATTATGTAAGAGGGAGTGGTTTTCATTATAAGATGGAAGTACTATTGACTAAGGGGGAGTGATACATATCACCATAGTATTATTTCAATGTTGTGATTTAGTTGGACTTTGATTCTATGCAATAATACTATGACACTGTATAACAATGTTTGAGAACCTTTGTTTTCATATTGTTATGGCTACGGATCTTCAACAAAAATGATGTTGAGTTGAAAACATTGAGAATCGAGGGAGAACTTGGAGTAACGAAGAATTCAAGGAAGTTGAAGAGCCAAGGAAATCAAGCATGATGGATCAGAAGCTACAAAGTTTATTTATTTTGTAATCATATGTATTGATAGTTTTGTCACTAAAATTGACAAAGAGGGAGATTGTTAGAGCACTGCTCGGTCGAACTCATAAGAATTGCTATCTCAAGCTTGTTT
This sequence comes from Papaver atlanticum, assembly GCA_023531105.1. Lineage (NCBI taxonomy): Eukaryota > Viridiplantae > Streptophyta > Magnoliopsida > Ranunculales > Papaveraceae > Papaver > Papaver atlanticum. The sequence continues at coordinate 3,428,035 of JAJJMB010015535.1, read as the reverse complement.
GTCAAGTTTAGTTAATCAAAACTATATACTTGATTTCTAGTCTACTTATAACTATGTCTCGGATTAGGATAGAAGTGTGTAGTTGAGATTTAGACTTCACGTCGTTCACCAATTGAAGAAGAAGATCTAATGAAGAGCTTGGAGGAACTTCATCAACAAAAGGTATGTGGAGACTAAAACTTATCTATCATTTAGAAGTCTATTCTATTCTATCTTCTAAAGATACTAAGACATATATCTGTATAGACTTTTACATTATACACATTTGATATTTCGAGTCGAGTTTATCTCGCTTATCTATTTCTCGAAATATGTGTTGGAAGCTTTTAGCTTTAGCTAAGTTCATCGTATTCTTGACGAGTTTAGTTGGAGATAATTTATTTGTTGGAAACTAAATCTTAAGTCAAAAGATGATCATGTGAAAATTACCTTGCACATCTTATATGATTTGTGTGAGACAATCATTTGATGTCAACTTGGGAAGTTTCGTATTGATCGATTAATCCCTTGAAAATTACTTGAAGCTAGTGGTATGTGTGAGATTACCATTGTTATCTTCTAAGGATGTTTCAATGATTAAATGAGAGTGTTAGAACAACTACCATGTCAGGATATATTACAGGTTGCATACTTTGTATACTAACTATGTAAGTCTAGTTCAGGTCCGGAACTATTGTTCGCGAACTCTGTTTGCGAACTAGTTTATCTGTGAAAGGGTATGGAGCCTATGTTCGCGTACCCTGTTTGCAAACGGACTAGACAAGACCAAGTCCGGAGCAGGTGTTCGCGTATTATTTTTGCGAACGGCTGGACAAAGCCAAAGTCCGAAACTCTTGTCCGCATACTCTGTTTGCGAACAGAGTGGTTAAGTTCTAAAATTGGTAAAGCGTGATTTTTATACTCATGAACTCAGGTTTGTTTGCAAACTCAGTTTGCCAACTAAAGTCCCTGGAACTCTAATGTATTAAGGTATGTGAACTAGTTTTACAAACCGTGGCATTATGTTCATGAATTGGTTCTTGTATAAGTACTTTGTACGATTACAAACCAAACCGATTTCACTTCAAATGGTTATATACATATTCCTATAAGATGATGAACATTTTAACAACTCTCTTGAAACAAATTTAGATTCATTTTATTAGCTATCATGATTGATTGATCATCATATTTGATCTAGAAGTGTTAGATGAATATGGCTAAGTTATAAGTGTTAATATGGCTAACTTCGGTTAACTATTATTGAGCCATCAAGTATACACGTTTGGGTACGGTTCATCCATATCTAAATATAGGTATATTTCATTTGTGTGTATCAAGCTAATACCATCTAACGGTGGAGATTGATTGCTTAGTTTCTAAGAAGATTTATCTTGAATTTTAAATCAGGAGTTCATCTAACGGTGAATATTGAATGCTTTGTTACTAAGCTATCTTATCTTTGATTGTAAGCAACCCCGATTAGAAAAGCCATATAAGGGAGAACTCTAACATCTGGGAAAACTAATCCCGACACTTCCGTGTGTCCTAGTTGCAAACTAGAGTCGATTCTCCTGTAACCTAGGTTTTCCAAAACCATTATTTGGTTAACGACTTGAAGACTTTCATTTGGGATTCGTGAAGCCAGATCCAACTATTTTCTATGTAGTTGCGTATTTTGATCTTACTTTTTCTATCTTGTTGAGTTTTATCTTCTCTAAGATTTACTCGAGATTTATCTCCGATAAGTAAGATATAAAAAGTAATCACAATAGTTCTTCATCTCAGACTCTTATGATTCCGCGATAACTTTTTATGTTAATCAGTTTGGTTATTGTGAGGTGACTGAGTTTTCTAGGCTGCTCTTCGGAAGTATAAGTCCGGAGTATTAGTTGAGTTTCATGTTTACCTTAGTTTATCTTAAGACGAAAACAACAACCAGAATAGACTTATCTGTGGAAGACAGATTTGTTTATAAGTCTTCGACTTTGGGTCAGAGCAACTCTTAGTTGTGGGTGAGATCATCTAAGGGAATCAACTGCGTATAGTCCTGCTGGGATTCAAGAGGCGTAAGGAACGCGACTGTACCTTAATCGGTGCGAGACTTGGTTAGGGCTTAACTACATTCCAATCCGAAGTTAACTTGTAGTAGGCTAGTGTCTGTAGCGGCTTAATACAGTGTGGTGTTCAAAGATGGACTAGGTCCCGGGGGTTTTCTACATTTGCGGTTTCCTCGTTAACAATTTTTTTGGTGTCTGTGTTATTTCTTTTCCGCATTATATTTGTTTATACAATTGAAATATCAAAGGTTGTGCGTAGTTCAATCACAGTTGATAAATCCGACCTTGTTTGTTGGATATAACTTGATTGACACTTGGGCATTCGTCTTTGGTACCGTCCAAGTTATTCTCACATCAATCAGGCTCACGGATTTCTATCTGTTCGATTTGCTGATTGTATTGAGAAACAGATAAAGCTTTTTGATATATTTCTTGATTGAGTCTCACTTTTAAGTTGGTGCTCTCGGAATTATATTGGAGTTGAGTCCATACAAATTTTCGAACGAATTATTGGGTGTGGTTGTTATACCCCGCTTTTTCAGGTTGTTCTTGGATATTGACTTTTAAGATATTCTAAGGAATTTGTCCATATAGGTTTACGAATGAAATCTGTACTAGGTTTTCCATTTCACTCTACAGGTCCTTTTTCTGATTATTAAAATTTAAAGTCACTACATATTTTTATCATACCTCCCAAACTAAGCTCGTCTAATTTTATCATCATGATTCTTCCTAATTTCTGTCGTTGCTCTTTGAATATCTCCAATATGAAACTAATAATCTACGAATAACGATGTTTGAATGCGTGGATGTTTGAATGGGTTAGTTGAACTTAGATAAAAATGGAAATTGAGCACACTAATGTTGTATGAACAATTCTTATATGTTAATTTATCAAGAAAAAAATTTAAGCATAAATAAATGGATTCTGTACCATGCTTATGTTCATATTCGTTCATCCCAAGACATGTGGTCGTGTGCTGATCGATTTTGTTTCCATAGACGTGTTTAAACTGTTTTTGTATATCTATGATGTTGGAGGATATATGACTTGTTAATCGTCTAAAGAAACAAATACCCGACTGTCTAGATAAAATGAATATTACCCACCTTGAGTAAACCTGACCATGTACATTTTTAAGTATTTGACGTTAATAGTATGTAATTTCTTCTTTAAGAGTCTAAGTGACACCCCCTAAAATTAAGGGCCTTCCTTTATATACCCCTAGAAATACTAACGGTACCCCCATTTGTTAGTTATGTTTGTTATAATTTGATTAACATGAAAATTGTTAAATTCTTAGAAATTTTTGATATGGATACCCCCTTTCAAAAATTCACTATGTAACCATGTATAACCGGAAAAAAAAATATCCCTATATATGCGTGGGAAAGAATCCTTACGTAATCTTTCTTTCGATTACAAAATATAATTTTAATTATGAGATTATATATCCTTCTTCCAAATATACAACATAATTTTAGTTATGAGATTAATTGTGAGATTTTATAAGAACACGTATAAGTAATGGAAGAACATAGAAAACCCTAGGTCAATCAACTATGGAACCGTTTGATACCCATTTAGAAGGTCTGGAGATTAAACCCTAGGTCATTTCTTATACACGGTCAGTACAAGGTCTGCAACAATGAGATTCCATTTTCTAATCTATACTAATTCAACAAGAGATTGCTACAAAAGAATTTGAGAAGGCAATCTTTGGTCTACAATGTATTTTGACTAAAATAATACAGAGCATAACTATATAGGAAACTAATAAGAAGCATAAAGAAGGGTTATGGATTACTTGCAATTAACAGAGGACTAATGAAATCCCCACCAATTTCAAATGAAGTCTCGACTTCACTTATCCATCACCACCAATACAGCAACAAGAAATTAACGAACCCAAAAATAAATTTAAGGTTTGAGGTTTTGCCCTTACAGATAGAGGGAAGAAGAGAACTCCATCTTTTTATCAATTTCACGGGTTTGGGTTTCTATTTCTGATTTGTTGTTCGGGGTATAAAGTTTTTATTAATCTGATGGGGTAGGTAGATAATTGTTGGGGGTATGTAAATAAAGGGGTATCGTTAGTATATTTGGGGGTATATAGAAGAACGCCCAAAATTAAATGAGAAAAAAGTTTTGGGAATTAGTAAACTTGGTGAGGACACTTGGCAGGACTCTATTGGTCAGAACATTAAAATTTCAATAACACTTCATTTACACACAATATTTAACCGGCGTTTGTACCCTGTAAGTAAAAACGTGGGTATACAATACTTACGTGTGAATCTATAACTAATTAATTAGTTACACTTGATTAACACCAAATACTTTATTGTACGTTACTAACGCCAGTTAGGTATATCCATTTACGTGCATACTCTATTATTTCTTATCCACAGTACATCCGGAAAAATTGATGAGTATTCAAAGGAGATCAAAGAAGAGAGAAATGAGTGATGGCTACGCAGTGCTGATGCAGAGAACTGATGAGAGAATTAAGAAAAAGACAGATTGTGGGTTTGGTTTGATGATCGAGATTGAGAATAACAGCTAGAGATAGGTATTGATTTTGTTACTGAGGTAAATAAAAGGAGATATTATGAACTCAGGGAAGAAATTGGGGATTTATTGCCCTAGAATCTATAACCTAGAGAAGAAATCAAAAAAGAAGGAAGAAGTGACGTTGTTGGTGGAAGTTATGGTTTCAAATGATTATGAATTTGAAGTGGTTTTGCTGTTGAAGATTTTGTTCAGTCGATTAGGGTTTGTTGGTGTTGTATATTCGATCAGTGAGGTGCTGGTGATGGATGGTGGTAATTTTGGTTGTTTTCAATAATCAGTGCAGGAAATTGGAGATTGAGGTGAAGGTGATGCTACTATGAGGAGATTGATGTGATTTAGGCTAGGGTTTGAAGGTTCTGGTAGAGAAGTTAAAGCAAAGATTGTGATATTGATAAGGTTTGTTGGTCAGTTATGAATGGAGGTGCTGTGTGGTGGTAGCTGGTGTTAGTGATGAATCTGATATCTAAGGAGAAAATGTTGTTTGCTTGGTGTTAGTGGTTTTTATGGATTTGAAGATTAGAGATGTTGACGTTGTTACAAAGATGGATTTTGATTGATTTTGTTGTTCTTAGGGTTTGATTTGAGATGGATTGACGGTGAGCTGAAATGGTACATAGAAAACGGAGATGTGTATGAATGAAGGAGTGAACTTCTTAGATGTCTGCTTAGGATTTGAACCTGATCTGGTGCTGATGTTGATGGTACTTCAAAGAATGTTGTTGGTGGTTTGTTGCAAGAGTTATGGAATCTGAAGCTCCAACAAAACTGAATCAAAGAATGGTGGTGGATCTCTAGTGGTTTGAAGTGCTGTTGAAGGTTGTCTGTCATATGGGAAAGAAACTGATGAACGAGTTGAGCCACAGAATGAAGTTAGTTTGTTAGTGGACTGGAATCAGTTTGTGTTGCTATGGTTGCGGTTGAGGGGACATTAAGAAGCTTGCCGCTGTTGATGATGTGAACAAAGCAGAGGATGATGTTGTGAAGTTGTGGGTTGAGTTGGCGTTGCAGGCATGTTGCAGTGCAGGATTGGAGCTCGAACATGGAAGAAATGAAGTTATTGCAGAAGTAGATTGAATTAGGCTATCATGGCGTAACATTTGTTTGGCCTGGCTAGATCGCCTAGGCCTTGGCCACTCAGCTGAGTCAGTTAGCTGACTCTGACTAGAACTAGCTGACCCTGCCTTGGCCTAGAACCTAACTCAATGACTTTGACCCGAGTTGACTCATTTAATTGGTGACCAGTGGCAGCTTGCCGTCCACCGAAGCTGTTTGCCGGTTACTAATCTGATCGGTGACCAAATCAAAAATCCAAAGCGACGAGACGAGACGAGGCGAAGCCACGCCACACCAAATAAAAAATCTAGCCGGCTTGGACTTTTTATTTTTCCTACTATGTCTTTATTGAACTAAGATTAAAAAAATGCACCAAATCAAAAATCCTAAGCGATGGGGTGAGGCGAAACCGAGTCACACCAAATTAAAAATTTTAAACGACGGGGCGAGGTGAAGATGAGCCGCACCAAATCAAAAATGCATCGCGACGGAACGGAACAAAATCCCACGACACTAAATAGAAAATACACGACGGGACGTGGTAAAGTCACATCACACCAAATCAAAAATATAATTAAAAAAAAAAGATGCCAGATGCATAGCACGAGCATAAATCTAGTTATTTTATATCAGAACAACCATTCACAATGTGTTTATTACCCTGTCTGACTACGCTGGTACGAGTTGATTGGTATGGCATGCGCCTATACACCTATCTAAATTGCGCCTGGTAATTAAAGGCCAACTCACTTAGAAAATGATCGGAGTACAAAGGGTTTTATTTTGAAAGTACGACTGACCTTTTTTCTGTACTTCAGACAAGTTTTAAAAATGTTCCCTGTGTCATGGTTTCCCAAACTTGTTGCTTGGTTTGATTCCCGCAAAATTATAAGCATATATTATGATGACAAAGCAGGGGAGAGCTTAGTTGAGCATCATATATTCTGTGGTCCAAGTCTTGGCTGATGATCTCATTTTAGCGATTAACCAATCGACTGTATTTCAGTCCAATAATAAATCGAGATAACCGGATCTCCAGAGATGATACCATTTTCTTTGATATAAAAAGCGGGTAAAAGTATTACTATCGCTTGTACGGACTATAGAGTATTAATTTCCTTTGAAGTAACACTTACATTATTCAAGGTAATTAAACATTATTCAAAGTAATTAAACTTAGTTATGTCTTTTCTTGTTTGAAGAAATCCACATCTCCGGATAATACCGTTTCTTTTCTCTTACATGCTTGTGTTGGTTCACGATTTATACTGGTAAAATAGATACTAGATTACCAGAATTTAGTGGATTTACAATGTTTGTCAAAAGAATCTTATATATTTTTATAGACATATAATTTTGGATTATAATGGATTAAATTAAAATTAATTTAGATTTATAAAAATCAAAGTGGATTAACAAATTGTAATAAAGTGGAAAAAACCAAAGTTATCCTACTTTCCTGCCAGAAAAAACCACCCATAAGTCGAGGTGACGGGTGGAGTATGTGGTGGATAATGGTGGCGATGGTGGTTGTTTCTGATGGTGGGTGATGGCTGTCAGTGGTAGTAGTTGTTGGTGGTGCTGGTTGGCAGTGGTTGTTAATGGTCAATGGTGGTTGTTTTTGTTGGTGGTGGTGCTGGTTGGTGGTTTGTGGTGGTGGTGGAAAAACAAAACATGTTGTGATAAAAAAATAAAACCAAGAAAAATAATAGTTTGTCCATAAGAATGCATGAAACTCTTATAATCTGCTCCATGTTCATTTTAAACACGAATCATTAATGCTCAATACATAATTTATATATATATATACTATTCAGCCTAAACGTAAGGCATGTTTGGCATTTTTAACGTCCCATCCAAATCGATTTATTCAAATTAAAAAAAAAATTATTTTGTATTTTTCCTTGTAAATTATATCCTACACAAAAATAAATTATTCCATAAATTTTAGGAGGCTAAGAAAGTAGGTTTACATGCGGTAAAAATAATTTTTCCACTACTAAAAATCAAAAAAACAAGAAGTTAATTTGGATATAAAATTTCATATCGATTTTCTAGAGGCAAAAAACTCAATTTTTTGTGAAGCAAAATATTTTTTTCTTTCTGAAATCTGCTTCTGATACCCAAACACGCTACAATAACGTGCTAGGTTACACAATTATTTAATCTCTAAAATAAATTGTTAGACAACTAGCTGGTGATGGTATACTCCTATGCACATATCAGGTCATCCAAAGTGAGTTAATTCAGTTACTTTAAGAGGTGGGTGGTCTGAGTTCAATACGGTGTTCAAGTACCTTCCCCGTGTTGTCCAAGAATGAGTCGTAATATATCCTTGGCAACAATTATGTATTATGTAACCTAGAAACCATAGAACTCAAATTATTCAAGTTATATTAGAACAATGGCGGAAGAGTAAAATTATGTTCTTTTCAAAGATTTCGAATGTGGTAAGTTTTCTTTTTCTTGTAATTCAACTTTTACATTTAGTTTTTAGTTCTATGAACATTCAACCCACTTTAAATATGAATATGTTGTTTATAAAAGTTACACCATTAGATTCGTACATGTTGATGGGAATTACATGTGATGAAAATGTATACTTCCATTTGAGAAATTAAAGTGGGAGCCGGAAAGAAGATGGAAAGACCGACTTCTGTATTCTTAAATGAGCTAGAAGGAAATCCAGGTCATAGAGTACCAAAATCCCATGGACGGTGGCATGGTTGAACTATTATTTATTTATTTTTATTTATTTGTTTTGTTTTTGTTTTTTCTAACGGCGATATGCTAGGAAAATGCATGAAAACATGACACCAAACCTACCCCATTTTTTCCCTGAACATTATGAGGAGATCGAATGTGTATTCGTGTTGTGGACAATAGGCCAATGTCTATTTTCAATGCTAGCTCAATGATATTACTTGGTTGTCTCGGAGCGTTAGAAAATTTATAGCGAGCATCAACAAACATATGACTGGGGGTCTCTAATTTTAGCAGAATTTACAAGAGCATCGGTCTATGCTCGTTGTTTTCCCAAGAAAGCCTGAAAGGTTGGGGAATGTTGAAGGTAAGAACTCTTTTTTCTTCTCATCATTCATTTATTATCATTACAAATTTTGAAATGGTAAATTTACGAACTAAAAAATTCAATTATTTATTATTGGTAGTGTATTTACTTTCGTATTTCCGAACCTTATCTTCATAATAACACCGATTTTTTTCCAGTCATACAGAAGTACAATGTTGATAATTGGACGAACGAGAAGATTGAAGATTGACATGCCGTATCAATAAATCCGTGAGTTCGAAGATGTGGAAGCCTCGAGAATGATACATCTAAGCTTTTAGCGGATTGTGTTATATAGTCCTATTTATGAAAATAGTGTATGGTATTATGGAGAATGACACCTTCTTCGATTGCTAGGAAAAAAGGTAAAAGCCATCAACCCCTTTCGAAGCGGAATGATTTGTTACGACGATTGAGAGAAATTGACCAGGGATGGTCCACATTAAGAACGAGTCGAAGATTTTATCTAGGTACCTCATGATGAAGCTGATTACCTTTCTTGATTTAACGCGATTTACAAGCCAAATATTGTTGTGCAACCGTGAAATTTGGGCCCGGTGGATTTCCCATATTTAGGTAGGATGCCATCTAGTGATGAATATCTTCCTTCTCAACATCTACCACCGACGACCGACGTACTTTTGTGTCCCAGTAGTCAAATGGGTTTATCATCTACTATCCCACCATTCTTAAGGAAATATTATTACTGTTCCATTAGTAGTGAAGTTCTCAAAAGGACTAATCCATATTGGAGGATAAAAATTATACCAGAGCATTAGGAGAGCTAGTTGAAAAATTTAAGCAATCTTCTACAGGGATTGCAAAAATAAAAGGATAGCATGATGCATGACTTCATTACTCCGGCATACTCTAATCATGGTGGTGTACATTCAAGTACCGGTTGTGTAGGAGGTTTAAATGCCGGTGGTGTAGGAGGTTTAAGTCCTAGTGGTGAAAAGTCAGCGAAGTTTCAGAAGTCGTGGAAGTCAAAGAAGTTTGAGAAGTCATTTTATACACAATGTAGTGGTAGATAGTTCTACTTCAAATGTACTGCTATATACTCAAGTAAGCGGAGGTGATGAAGTCATTGAGATGGAAACAACTCTTGGAGGTTTACTTAACCAATTTCCAACTGACATTATTACTCCTTGTGGTGGATTGAACATTGATGCAGTTAGGAAATCTACTCTTATACCTCAATTCCTCAAGCACATCAGCATTTTAACCTCACCCATTTCCAGATTGCTATTGTGTTCCCTTCCGTGTGAATGATCCCCCTCAAGTTACTTTTCAAGGTTTTGGCGACTTTGATGAGACTCAACCATCAAGTGAGTCTCAAACTGGTGAGATTTCTGCTATGTTGAAAAACAGTCTTGTTCTAGAAAACCTAACCAATTGGATCTTTAATTGTTAGGAAAATCGATAGTTTATAGATGTAATTTATGATATAGTTTTTTTGTTTTTATTAATGAAAATTATCTTCAAATTAATGTTCAAATCCAAATTGGTTTTACATTTCATTAAATTTAACTAAACAAACACAATCGCATTACATTACTATCATATACCACTTAGTCAAAATTATATTCTTCCACATGAATCTTATAGAGTTCATAGAATTAATCATGCTTATATATTAAGCCTTCTTCTGTTGGCTTCAAAATATTTGGAATAAGCTATATTTTTCTGAAAAAACAGATAAATAATAATTTAATATGATTTTGATTAAATAAAACCGATTTGCTAAAAACAAGAAAATAATTATTAAGATACTCACTAGTTCGTCTATGGACAATCCAGGATGATCCCTTTTTATCATCCATAATATTTCCGCATACTTTCTCACATCCCTGTTGATAAGGGAAAATCTGGTTTGAAGACTATTATGGTGTTCTTCTTGAATTTTCATTACCAGCTAATGTCATATAGATTTTAAATACATTGTCCCATAAATTAAAACTGGTAAATTGAAATCTCGATCGCTTGCAATTAATATCCAAGATCGAGTTAGAGAAACATCTTCTTCTCCAGTGAAACGACCACTAGCAACGTCTGTATAGCGAGCACCATCCATTTTGAAATGAATTTGACGTTAAGATGCATGGTATAAGTTGAATTGGATGTGAGTATTTATATGTGGTTGATTCCTGACCATTGGATGAAAACCCAATGTGCAATTATACCATAACATCGAGCGATAGTCTCTGTACCGCTGGGCATTATGCTGATCATCGAGCGCCCCTTAAATCATCGAACTAACGCATCTGGCTAAGTGGTATATTTGCCACTTTTCCACCCCATATGTTGGTGCAAAAATGGCAAATTATGCCATTTGATCTGTGCATAGGAACCGCCGTCATAACAAACTTACCCTATTTTAACCGTGAATATCCTCCAACGTGTGTTGGTATCCCCAAAACGGGTTCTTTATAATGTAATACTCCCTCCGTCCCTATTATTTAGACGGAGTTTAGAAATTTTCTAGTCCCATTTGATAGGCAGAGTTTCAATTCCGATGATGTTTTTTTTCCAAATATACTCTTATTTATGATGCATGGGTATCATAACAAGTAAGTTCATGTCTCTTGTCTTGGGAATTAGACAGAGGGTAAAATAAGAAAAGTGATGGATATTTATGAAATCCATATTTTTTTTTATTCTAAGAGAATTGACAAATTCCACCTATATATTGGGGACGGAGGGAGTAGTAAGTAATAAAGAGAACCCACAAAATCATTAGTTCCCCAACTTGTCATTGACTGTTAAAAGACCAAGTTTGACCAAATAATTTCTTGATTTATAATTGTATAATTTAATTTCATTAATTTTTATGTATTTTTCCGTATTTGCCCTTAAGTACTTGATTGTGGTTTTAGGGTATAAGTTACAGTGATTGCAAATGTACTCATTTCTTGTTCTTACTGTCGGGCACAATTGCAAAAGGAGACTTTGACAGTCAACCGTCGGACAAGGTACCAACCGATAATATTTTAAATATTGGATACCAAAACTAGGTGTTGGACATTTGCTGGGTACCAAATGTTAAATAACCCTTCTTTTTATTTATTGCTTCCCCATCAGAGAGATAGAGAAAGATGCGGCTGTGAGTGGGGGTATACGGTGGTTATGTATTTGAAGCACCATCATGTTGTTATCCAAAACTTTTTTTTTTTATTTTCTAAATTGTCCCAAACAGGTGCATCATGTTGTTATCCAAAACTTTTTTTTATTATTTTCTAAATTGTCCCAAACAGATGGCCTAATCAAAACTAGCCGATTTAATTAGGCTTTTTATAAATGTAACCCATGCATTTATTAACCATAACAGTGCTTCAACTAACCAAACAGATCTTTATAATCATTCCACATAACCCACAAAATTATACATGATTATTATATATATATATATATAACCCAAAATAATAAGATAATCATTAAATTCCTAAATCAACAAGTGTTTTAGAACTAGACCGGCCCGGCCGGTTGGATCGGTAAACCAGTGAACCAGTCTGAAAAACGGTCCGATTCAATACTAACCCACTAACATGTTAAAAAAAACAGTGAACCTGGTGAACCGGACAGTTAGACCAGTAACCCATGAGACCCAGTCCGGTCTAATACTGGTTGGACCCAGTTACATTAAATAGTATTAAAAAAGAAAAACGAAGAATGGTTTGAGCATCATGATGCAGATCTTCATTAACATGTTTCCTTAAGAAACATCGTTAGAACATCGTGTGTTGTTGTAAAATCGCGTCACTTCGTAGAGAAGATGCATTTTTTTTATTTTTTTTTAAAGCATGCATAGATTTGACGATGTTACGCCGATTAATATTAACATGAAGATCATGGATCGTGTTCTACATAGTGTAGGAAGAAAAGGCCGAGAGAGAGGCGGAGGAGAAGCGATGAGAGAGATAGAGAAAGATGCGGCTGTAAGTGGGGGTATACAGTGGTTATGTATTTGGATTTGAATTCCAAAGTTACCCTTGAATGCTTCCCACTTTGGAGTTTGGACGTGTAAGTTCTAATAGGCTAATAGGCTAGGTATATATTGGACGTGTAAATCTAATAGGCTAAGTATATAATTAGTGAATATACTGTTGCCACACTCTACAATTAACTGAATTATTTATATGTATTGACCCACTAAACCACTGGTCCAACCACCGGTTAAATCAATTGATCCTGATCCAGTGACTTTACTGGTTTGATGTCCGGTCCGGTTCTCAAAACATTGAAACTAACAACAAAAAACAAGATGTTAATTATTTAATATTTATAATTAAATTCACATAAGATATTTCATATAATTGATTTGTGAAGAATAATTAATATCCGCTATCAGTGTAATCATGATCGAGGAAAAAAAATAAATGGATTATGTTTTTGTAGATTATGTTTATGGATTTCTAGGAATGATTTTGTTCATGGATTTTTTTTTTTTGTAGATCATAAATGTGTGAGCTATATTTAAGAGAAGCCGTTAACTAGTAGTAGATCCTTTCAACAATTAATGAAGATTCGCAATTAATGAATTTATGGGCTATCATAACAAAAATATAAATTTCACTTTTCGATTTTATGTTTAAGTTTTAGTAATTATTAGATTTGTGCCCATGCTACGCATTGGACATTTTTTTCTTTTAATTTGGAGTGCGATGGGCTTTGTCCTGCCCCATAGCAACGCATTTTTTATTTGGTGTGTGCGGGTCCGCCCCGTGGCAATGCATTTTCAATTTGTTGTGCACGGGGCTTCGCCCCGCCTCGTTGCGATGTATTTTTAATTTGGTGTGGCGGGGCAAATATATTAAATAGGTGGAGAATATGTGCAGATTTTTTTATTTTTTTCTTTTAACTTGGTGTGCGCAGGACTACGTCTCGTCCCGTAAAATGCATTTTTTATTTGGTGTGCCCCGCCCCATGGCGATGCACTTTTGATTTGGTGTGAGCCCCGCGCACACCTATTAAATATTGTAAGCTTAAATTAATCTCACTGTTTTATTGGGTCGGGGTCCTAGACAATCATTTTGTTGTTCAACAACGGCAAAAGCAAGCCCGCCTTCTTCTTGCGCTAATAATGATAGGGATCCTGTAGAGAGAGTTTGTCCCGCGAGCATGAAGGAACAAAAGTTAATGAAGGGTGTGACCTACCACCAACCCTTTGTGCACAGCCGTTGAAACTCAGAGCCCGTGAGATCATCAGCTAACTACAAAGTGTTTCTGAACTACCAGTAGTCAGGATGAGGAGTCGACCGTACCAATCGATTAAAAACCTTTGGGATAAGCTGATGTATAAAAATATTTCCATTAGAATCATATTCAAGCTTTTGAACACTCCACTTTTTGATCATGTAGTATCCCATGTTCTTACAATTCTGATCTTTGCTACAATTGAATGTATTCATTGCCGCATGAATTTACTCGTTTCCGTATGTCTTTGAAAAGATTTTTGTTAGAGGGAAAGCCAAAACATTTAGGAGGAAAGCTGATTTCCGGTCAAATGTGTTTGGCCTTGACTCAATTGGTGTGCAAATAAAAATTCTACTAAAACTCATCCCTAACCTCCTCCTAATCTTTTCCTGCTATCATCACAACAACAGTAGCGATGGATCTTTGATTAACTGTGCTTTTGGTCTTTTCATTTGTAAAGAATCAGATTCAACTGCCAAACATATACTAATCCTGTCAACTAAATAAGAATGGAGATTCTGATCACTTTGTTTTTTACTTGTAAAAGACACAATTGCTGATCACTTTGTTTGTAGTCTAGCTAGCACCCAACATGATTATTATCTTATCATCAACCTTGATTTTGAATTGATAATGCATGCCAAACAGAAATTAGTTCACACTGCCACCAATGTCTAGTACAAATATCAGATGACAAAAGTGATCATCATGATCTTATTCCATGAGTACAGCTACATATATATAGCCCACCTTATTCGAACCAAACTGTCCGCATTCATTTGTGCCATAGCATTTTATATCTCGGAAATGCATCACTTAGGCTATCAATGCTACCGACAAAGAGGACTAATTGGACTACGTGAAGGAATCTGTGAATTGTGGTAAATGATTTATTCAAACATACTCAAATATTACAATGGATAGAGAAGCTCTTATATAGCTTCCTTACAGAAAATAGAGACATACTACAGCTGGATTACAGCTAGAATACAACTGTAATTACAATGACATGGTAAACAACTATTGGATAACAAGGACACGTCAGATGGCTGACTTGTGTTCTAACACTACGAAATAAGGTTGTTTGTTCATTGATCATAATACCCTATGCCTATGGATTCTGCTAGTATCAAACTAACGAATAATTAGAAAATTGTCAACAAATAAATAAGATTTTACAGGTAAGAATGTAAGATGAAACAACGATGAAAAACCCTTGCCATCTCTCTCAATCAATTACAGGAAAATGGAGAGATAATCTGAAGAAGAATAAACGAAATAATAGTCGATAAACAAAAAAAAGATATCAAAGTATTAAAGCGTAAATTTCAACTATCATTGATCCATCGCTACATCCGTCTTGTGATGGTAGCGATGAAGAATTAAGTTAGGGATGAGTTTTAGAAAGAATTTATATTTGCACCCTGACTAGTCAAGGCCAAACACATTCGACAGGAAGTCAGCTTTCCCCCTAAATGTTTTGGCTTTCCCTTTAACAAAAATCTTTGAAAAGATGTTTTTCCTGATTTTCCATATGTTATAGCGGTTTGACGGAAGCATTGTCCACCTGATACAGTGTTACTAATGTGCAGTTAAGTATCTTGTGTATACACGGTGTAACGAAATTATTTAGGTTAAAATTCAGACGTAAGTGTTGTCCACCTACCTTTTTGTTGACGGCGTTACTAACGAACGGTTAAATACTTGATGTAAACCAAATGTAACCTAATTTTTAATATTTCGACCAATATAGTTATGCCAAGTATCCTTACCATATCTTCTACATTAGAAAAGATCTATTTCGGCCAATGGGAAACGAGGGTTTCATCACCCTCAACGTGAGAGCTTATTTTTTCAAGGCCTTTAAAAGGGAAGATTACTAAAGGTTCTGGCAATTTATGTTTAAGTCTTTCCCACTCGAAATGTTTGGGAGTATTGGCTTTTGAGCCATAAAAGTTCATTTAAAAAAAAAAACGTCCGTAATTACACAACCAAAAGTTCAGGCATTAAATAGGAAAAGTCCACCCAGAACGCAGAGAAGAAGAGTGGACAACACATCGATCGTAAAAACTAGCTCTGCCTAGCTAGTCATTGACCCTAAGCCAAGTCCACAGAGAATAACGGCCTTCTTTTTTCCAGTTTTTTTAAAGAGGAGATTGATGATAAGATGATTAATTTTGTGCAAATTGCATCTTTTCATTTTCAATTTTTTTCTTCTTTTTCTATTTTCATGATCAGATCATCAACCTTCCCAAGCTAATGATTGGTTCTTCTCATATTTGTTTATATAGGCTTCCCCTGTAAGAAATAATGTTGTTACCTTAGTGTGATGCTGTGGATCAAACCACAATTAAGGGGATGATTAGCCTGTGCGATAGGTATGCGAAAGTGTGGCCGGACAGTGTTTGTTGACATGGCATACTAATATTGGCTCTGACATGGATTATTGTACTAGATTAGATACCTATTGTACTAGATCATAGACCTACTGTACTCGATTATTGACCTACTCTACTTGATATAAGACCTATATGTTGGATGTGGGAGCGACACGTCGCTTATTCGGTCCCCGTTGATCAAGACATTGGATAGAATTATAAATATCTCCAGCAACTTTGTTGGAGATCAAAACGATCAACCATCAACTACTTTCTTTCTCGACGTTTGTATCTACTTCTCTGTCTTGGTTTTAAGAGGTAACACTTATACTTCAATTTTTGCAACATTTTGAGTTATTGAATTTCAGTTTCATGATGGTTTGTTCATCGTTGTCCTGCTGTCTGATCATGTTTGCAATTTCATAAATAGTATTATGTGCTACAATTTGTGCAGTATTCTGATTTATTATGAACGTGTGAAATCTATGTGAAAATGAAACCTGATTATGTAGAAATAATTAATGTACTGACCACCAGTTTCCAACCCAATTGGTGGTGCAATGTATTTTATTAAGGACACCTGTTTTTAGTTGTTAGAATGATAGTTTGTCATTTCCTATCGAAAACCTAAAGGGCAGGTGCACACTTGAGATTGAAATGCGAATGTCGACATATGCATTCATAGTACATATATTCAGTTCGATCTAGACTTGAGATAATTGAAGATGTTGCTTTTGTTGGGTTCACTGCTTTAGCTTATTGTTTTTTATTAATATTCTGCTTACTTTCATTTCCTTTAACTTTAAATTTGGAACTGATCGAACAGATATGTTGTAATTTTTTGTAGGTTTTCTGAAATTAATAAAGCCAAAATCCATTGGTCGTTCGTGGTTGAAAGTTTGAGTTCGTCGATTTAGTTTTGTACCGGTCAACTCCAAATATTTCGAATCATGGATGATGGAGAGTTAGATTTCTCTAACCAAGCCTTAAAGATGGACCATCAATCATTACTGACAATGGATAGTATTTTGTATGATATCCTTGGAGATAGTCATGCAAGTGCTCATACCTATACTTCAACGCCAACCGGAGAAGATGTACCTCACTTACAGAACTATTTCCATTCGCGTACCAAAAACCTTCCTGTTGAAGAGAAGACAACTACTGAGGAAACAGATGACTCTGCTGAAATTAAATCCAAAAAACGTGCACCTGGTAATAGGGAGTCTGTGCGTAAGTACCGCGAGAGAAAGAAAGCCCGTCAAGCTTCAATAGAGGATGAACTTATCAAATTGAGAATCGTAAATCAGCAGTTGTTAAAAAGATTACAGGGACAAGTTGCTCTTGAGCAAGAGGTAGCTAGGTTCAGGTGTCTGCTTGTGGACATTAGGGGAAGGATTAAAGGGGAACTTGGATCATTTCCTTATCAAAAACCAACAAAGGTTATCGGTGGTAGCATTTCGTGGAACACACCCCCCTTCACCGTGTCTGGAGCTTATGATGTGAACCAGTGCGACCTTCAATACTCTGGGTTAGATAATCAAGATGTTGACGTATCTGGTGGGTTTCAAACCGAAGGTATTTGGAATAACAATAACAATAATTCAGGATATAATGAGTTTCTAGATTTTGGAAAAACAAATGTCAGGTTAAGTGCTACTGCTAATAATCCTTCCACTGCTGCCAAGAAGCGAAAAGGAAAGACCTCAAACAAAAGTTTGAATAGATAACTAGCTAGGAAAATATTCATAATGATTCAACTATGAGCAATTGTACTTCCTTTAGTGCCCTGTGTTACCTCTATGTTTTATCATTGTATTTAGCCCCTTTTTTATTTCTGTATTAGAATTTGCCTACGCGCCTCTTGCTTTCATTTTGTGGAATTCATTCTGGGATAGAAACTATTCCTAGTGGCCTGCCTCATATATTCTGATGTGTGTGTTACGCTATCACATTTTACACCTCTAAACCAAAACATCCCATTCAGATGTAAGAAAAGCAGAAAAGTATTCTAACTTTCCCTTCTTTCGATTAGTGTTATTCACGTTCTAATGATTAGGCTAGTTACCTAGTACGTATCTTTATATGGGTTAAAACCTAGATTTGTATTTGCATGCCGTAACACATTCTTCCCCATTGTAGTCACTGAATCTTACAGCAAATCACCTTTATGTACAGTTATCATATGGGTAAAGTCAAAGAACTATAACACGGCTAATGTGTTTGCAGCCTCGATACTAAATTTTCAGAAGTTCCTATTCTCGAAGGCCAAAATAGTTACATACTCTCTAGCAAATGGGGAAGAAAAGATCTGTTCCATTAGGAATGTGATATTTTTTTCTCCTTGATCTAGCATGTAAATGTCATATATCAATACGCACCAAATTTTCAAATCAACAGTAAGTTCCTATAAATTTCGATCGTGATTTTCCAAGGTCACTGAAAAAAATATTTATCATTTTTAAGTAACTCCCTGCTAATCAATTTTACCATCTCTTTCAGGTGGTTCTTTTTCTTCAAAAAATTTGTTTCTTCTTAGATATATACTAATACTAGTTTATAGCTTCGTTGATGTAGGCAGTGGGACTTGCCGGATGTGGTCCCGATTCTTGGCATGATGATCACATAGGATGGCTCAACGAACACCGTGACATGTAGCGCATAACAGTGAGTTTCTGGAATAAATAAAGCAGTCGAGAGATTGGAAACACAGATGCGTTCAGTATGTGCCTCTAAATACTCCTGGCTTATTCATCAAAAATAAAAACAAAACGAACACCCGACTTATAGCGGGTGGTCCTGATCATATATGTGAGAACGTACGCTTGCCAAGTTAATTTCTATTAAAAAAAAATGAATATTCATTTTAGATTCGGTAGACTCAAAAAAAAAAATCGACTGGTTACTAGTGTGATAAGATCACAAATACAACCATGGCAAAGCAAAAATACAACGAGTCGTACCAATTAATAATCGAGAAGAGAAAGATATCAGAACAATAGTAGTACAAATTTTATTGAGGCAGCAGGTGATAAAAGAAGTAGCTTCATCATCTTTAACTCACTGAGAAGAAGTGACAAACACGAGATTTTACATCAAAACAAACGAACAAAAACGAGATAAGGTGTGGATATTGTCGGTTGATTATTCTATTTTCTCCTTTGTTTATGATCTCGAAACAGAAAATGATTCATCTGTTTTATTTTACGAGGATGACAAGGCACAGAAGCACAGTTATGGTCAAGTGCGCGTGTGTCAGATGCGTGGCTCTAGTAGTACTACCACGCTATAGTAGTACAGTACTTCAAAATGGGATGGTACTGTTACTACTGTACTTCGCAAAAATACGAGCATTTTATTAAGTTGTTAAGTACTGTATTTTCTCCATATCATATCTTATGTTTTACTTAAAAGAACTCCTGATATTAGGTAAACAACGGTCACTTTTAACTTGGGTGAATTTATTTAGAGAATAGTCCATTGTAAACTCTCTAGTCGACTATCTTCGTGTATCTTTGGAGGTGCTATCTTGACACTTTTTCTTTTCTTTTTTATATTTCCTTTGCCTTTTTCAAAAAAAAAAAAAAAAAAAAACTTGTCAATCATTATACGTGAATAGTTGATCAATTTACTGAAAAAGACAGTTAAATCCATCCAGGCTGCCTTCATAGTTCCAGATTTGGACCCTCCATTCTCTTTCATATATTTTGCAATGTTTTATTAACTTTGGATTCCAAGCATATGCACAAAGGTATAGAAACCAGTGCAAAGTTGTTCATATTGCCAACTCTAGGATGATAGGCCAATTCTCAAAACAAGATAAACAAGGTCTAATAAAGTAGTTGCACCAAACTGAAAAACAATTGTGAAAGCGGTGAGAAAGAAGATACACCACCAGATTCTTCAAGCTTTTAGTTTTCACTGGAATGAATCTAAAATCAAAATCTAATAACCTAATAAAACCTTGGAAAGAATAAGAAATGAGACTATCAAGAAAACGCAGAAACCAAGTAGAAAAATGATCCGTCTTATAGGAAAATAAAATAAAAAAACCCTACAAATTTCAAATTTGAGTCATATTAGCAATACCTCTACGAGAGTCCAAATCGTTGTTTTTTTCTTGTTGTTGGATTCTTTTTATGAATATGGATTTATTTTATGATGTTCTCCACAACCTAATGAAAGTCACACCATTGTTAGAAACTAGAGAGACGAGAGCTTTCCCTAGATCCAGGGTTAACAGGTTTTTGCAGTAGTATCTTATTTTAATTTCTCAACAGTAGTGTGTTTATTGACACGTCTTATTCGAGTTCGTACTTACTTAATTAGTTTTCTATGCTCTGTAACACAGTACCAACTATTATTAGTTGTTAAAAACTCTTGCAACCGAAACGACGAGGGTAGACATCACAAGAGCGCCCAAGTACCTCTCGTTGAAGTTTTTTTTTTCTTATTTCCAAAACAAATATAAAACAAATATAGATTAAAGTACAGTGATTTTTAATATGTATTACCCGATAGAAAGAAAGTACTTATGCACTCAAGTTTTGGTGGATGTCGATGTAAGTTTTCATGGTGACACTTCAATCCTTTTGGATCTAGAAGTTCAAACGAACGACGTGCTTTGTATCAATTTTATAATTAAATCGTGAAAAGAGTTGCTATCAAGGTTTGAAGGAATTACTCAACTTACTGCTTATCAAATCAGGACCAAATATACCTTCCCCTCTAGCTTATCATTGTTTCTTTCCTTATTGTTTATAGGCTTTCCATACAAGAAAATATCTAAACTTTAGGTGTCACGATGTGAATCATAACACCATAATTAAGGAGATGATTAGCGCGTGGGATAGTGATGTCAAAGTGTTGCAGGACAGTGTTTATTGTCAGGGTTTACTAATAGCTAACGCTGACATGGATTAGTCTACTTGATAATTTCTACTCTACTTGATCATAGACCTATTTTGAACGTGGAAGCGGCACGCCGGTTTTCTTCTTTGTTTTTCTTTTTGGGTATAAGGTCGCTTAATAGGTCCCTTCCCCACAGATATACAATTCATTTAAGACGTTGGATAGAACTATAAATCCCTTCACAGACTTCGTAGAAACTCTAAAAATGTTCAACCAACTACTAGCTTTCTCAACCTGCATGTTTTCATCTCAGTCTCGGTGCTAAGAGGTAATATAAACTTATTGCAGATGATTGGGTTTTATAATCTGTCAATCGGTCGTTGTTCTTAACTAATTGTTATGTATATGTATCTTATTGTTTCCATTCTTAGGCATATCATTAGTTAGATCCCTTCAACTCTTGGTATAACCTGTCATATGATAGATTCATCTAAGAAAACTCGTGATCGGTATGAATTAACCATGATGTATGGTAAAAATCTTCGTGAAAATCGAAACCAGAATTAACTGAACTTACGCAAAAAATATTCTACTTATCATGTGAGCAGTTTCCAATCCAATAATAAGATGGTGGTTGTGATATCACGTAACGTTGCAGTGTTTTTAAATTTAGGACACCTGTTTCTTAGTTGTCAGAGAGATAACTTATAGTCCTTTCATTATCTCCCCGGTGAGGAGCATGTAGACATATGAGATTGAAATGTGAATGTCGACATATACATATACATATTTCGGTTGTTCACATTGCTTCTTTTTGTTTTAATAGTAGAAAACTAGAAATATAGATGTTTGGTTTTGTCGTGTTCAGTGTTTCGGCGTCTTGTGTTTTCGATTAAGATTCTGTAAACTTTCATTACCTAAAACTGTAAATTAATTTGGAACTCATCACACATCCTTGTTTTTTTTTAACTTTTGTAGGTTTTTCAACTAAAGGAATAATCCGAAACCTATTGGTCGGAATCCCTGGGTTAGAGAATTTCTTCTAGTTTGTGGGTGAAAGTTTGAGTATTCGTCGATTTAGTTTGACACTGGTGAATTCTGAATTTGTTCAAGTCATGGATGGCGGAGAGTTAGATTTCTCTAACCAAGTCTTAAAGGTGGACAATCAATTACTGACAATGGATAGTTTTTTGGATGATTTCCTTGGTGATAGTCCTCAAACCTATACGTCCAACCCAACTGCACAAGATCATATATCTCACTCACAAAGTTATTTCCGTCACCGTACTGAAAATCTCCCCGCCGAAGAGAGAACCACTACTGAGGAAACAGATGGCTCTATTGAAATTAAATCAAAAAAACGGGCACCTAGTAAAAGGGAGTCTGTTCGCAAGTACCGTGAGAGAAAGAAAGCCCGACAAGCTTCAATAGAGGATGAAGTTATCAAATTGAGGATCGTAAATCAGCAGTTGTTAAAAAGGTTGCAGGGACAAGTTGCTCTTGAGCAAGAGGTAGCTAGGTTCAAGTGTCTTCTTGTGGACATTAGAGGAAGGATTAAAGGGGAACTTGGATCATATCTTTACTAAAAACCAACCAAGGGTATAGGTGGTTGCATTCGCCGAAACAAACCAGGCTCTCTCTACCTTGTCTGGAGCTTTAGCTTATTTGATATATATGAACCAGAGCGACCTTCAATATTCTGGGTTAGATGATCAAGATGTTGACATATCTGGTGGGTTTCAATCCGTAGGTTTTGGGTTTCTGATGGTAGTTATCTGCCGTGTGTTTGGAATAATAATTCAGGACATAATGAGTTACTAGATTTTGGACAAACAAACTTCATTTTAAACTGCTAATGTTATTAATCCTTCCACTGTTTCCAAGAAGCGATAACGAAAGATCTCAGACTCAAACAAAAGCTAGCTAGAATACAGAGTAGAGTGATTGTACTTGTATTAGCGCTTCTTGGATTCACTTTTGTCAAAGTCATTGCATGGAAGAACACTTGGTAGTATTGTGAATACCCCAACCTAAATTTTATGACAGGCAAAAACAATGTATGCTTTTAAAAATTATTCGACCAAAACATTAAACATCCAAAATCAAATGTAACAAATTTTTTTTTTTTTTTTTTTACTCGGTTCGTTCCTGGGAACAGTGAGACTTATGTTATCAGTTTTTTGATGAGAGAGACTAACGTTTTTTTGTAGGGGTAACTTGCATTACCTCCCCTGGAGAAAATCATAATTTGAGTTACCTCCCCTACAAAGATAAAATTAGCGAAGCCTCCCCTCGTTACATATTCCGTCCAAGGCCAGTTAGCTGAGTCACCAGCTTTGTACAGGGTGGACCAAAATGTACACGTGGAACTTTGTTATCCGAAAATACCCTTCTATTTTTGTTTCTATCAAAACCCTGATCGGAATAATGGTTTCAAGTTTCAACTGCCATCACAATGACCATCTTCTATCAAACAATCATCACATATCCAGATTAATTAAAATTTGCAACTTGTTAATACTTCAACCAGAAACTTAACTAATTGAATTTTAATTCAGCAAACAATCATCACATATCCTCACTACAATCACAGTTGCATTCTATACTCATCTCAATCACAGTTTCCTTATCAATCATATAATTTCAATTACTGAAATGACTAACTAATTAAGAAAAACATTTACCTCTGATGAGTTTTCCTCAGAAGATTGGAATTCAATCCTTCTTTTCTTTGACTCAAGTCAGTAACTTATCTCAGGATCATTATCAATCCATCAGCTTAATCCAATCAATACCCAACTTCTCAAATCACCATACCCAGTCTCTAATTCCATATTGTCTATCACTAATTAAACCTTCAGCTGAATTCCAAAACCCCAACTGATGTAGTTTTAAAGTGTGGTAAGAAAGGTGTTCGATTCTCGGACTTTTTAGAGGTTTGGTTCAAGACAAATAAAAGAAAAGCTAATAAACTTTGATTTTTGGTTACCAAGGAGAGAAGATTCTAGGGTTTTGGATTCCACTACTTCCAATATTTGTAAACTCAATAACAATTTCTTTGACAAAATACTCATATTTTACTCAAAACAATTTCGAACCCAATCTCATGCTTTGGAAGATAAAACGTTACAAGCTCTTTTTATGACTCTCGTCACTATTCTAAGGCCTAATTTTCATTCGCTTATAAAAGATTGATAGCTAAACTACCCAAAACAATTTTTACGAAGCATATAAAGAAGAGAAAAAATTTAATAAATTAAAAGCACAAAAATGGAGTAATTGTCAAAGAAAATAATTACTAAAATTTACGCATCGAAAATAGCTTCTTCCAAAACCCTAGAAAAATAAATTTAGCTGCTCATGAATCGAAATATGGAGAAAATTTGATTAATCATTGTATTCAAAAAGATATAAAATTGCTTACAAAGATTCTTGGTCGCTAAAAGTATTCAGTGACTAAAGCAGCTCAACTTCAAAAGTATCAGCCACTACGGGTTCCAGTAGCTAATGATTTTTCTCTACTGACTAAAGAACGATACACAGATTTTGTGGTTGAATAGCGACAGCTTTTGCGACTGTTCCTGGCGTACCTTTGTTCTTCATGTTCTTGATTATGCAGCAGCAGGAAATATTTCTGAAACTCCTTATTTCACGATTCTAAGCCTCTACTTTCTTCCCCAGCGTATCTGTATGCCTTCTGTGACTCCCAAGGATCCTTTTTATACTAAACAATCACCTCTTGGGCAAGAAATCTCTCGGGAAAATCTTCTTTTTTCTTTTCTTCTTTTTCACGGAAAATATACCTCTGGGAATTATTTCTTTCCCCTCTGATGCTTCTTTTTATTTGTACGCGTCTTCAAAAGATAGAATAAATCTTGTAGAGAATATATCCTTCTCTAAATCCTCACGTAACTCCCATATTAAGCTTCCAAATTATCCCGTGATAACTCATATACCTCTGTTTTACGTATATCTCCTATATCTTCCTTTTTAATCGATTCCATATCAGCTACCAATCCTGTTTAGCTGTAACAGACCCGTACAAGTCCAAAACCATGATTGAGTCTCACTCGTATTCCTCCAATTCTCTAACAAACCCGAGAACAAACCTTCTCCTCTGTTTTGCATCAATCAGTTTATCCAGCCCAATTGGGTCGAACAAATCACCCATATCCTCCCTGTTTACTCTTAACAGGCCCATTGCAAACAAATCCAGTGATTGAATCTCACTGAAATTCCTCCAGATTGAATTCATAACTTTCCGGCAACATTCTCCCTGTTTTGCTTTATCATCTAGCCAATTCTAACTGAAACGAAGACCATTACAATTAGAGCAAACCCATTGAATTTCAGCCCTTTAGTCTCATAAAAACCCCTTTAATTCTCAAACCCTAATTCTGTTTCCATTAAAACCTTTTTCCCGCCAAATTTCAGATTCAAAAGGTTGAAGAAAGGTGCCCCTTATCCAGTCCATTAGGATGGCGATAGTAAATAGGGTGCCCCTTAGTAATTTGGGTTCCCCTTAGAAATTTCTTGGGTGTTTTTCAACACTTTTCCTGAGGCGTTTTTAGCACATTTCGGGGGTTCCCTTAGTACTTTTCTCCGGAGGTGCAAATGCCACTTTTCGAGTTCTTCCACCAGCAATCGTCTCTTACCTCTTAGATTCACTTTTTTTCTTCAATTTTTCTACATCACTAAAGCTGCCATGCTTTTCAGACATAACTTGCATCACTAAAGCCGACATGCTTTTCAGATAGAGAAGAAGAAATAAAAGAAAATAATGAGAAATAATTCGCCTCCAATAGCAGTTGCACATGAAATGACACTTTAGCGACGTTTCTTCTTCTTTTGCTCCAAAGTACCTAAAACTCAAAATTAAACATAAGATACATAATTTACAAGAAAACTTGGCAAAGAAAGCATAAACAATAGATAAATATCAAGGTGTTTTATACACCTATCACCAACTACTCAATCAGTGTTCTTCAGGCCTAAACAAAACCCTAATTTCTTCAAATTCCCGAATCAAATGCATCTCGGTAATTAAATCTTCAAATCAGTAATATAATCATCTTCTTCATGTTTTATTCTTCAAACCCATCTATAATCATTCATTTCCATATCCAATTTCTCATAAATCCATAAATTTTTCGTCTCACAGGAACCCTAACTTCTAATTCTCAATCTCCTTTATCACCTACATAACATCATTAATCGATTCTCTTAGCTCCGAATCAGCAACAGAAACAACAACAAACTTGATCGCAATTCCTTCTCTTTCGTTTCTTTGTTATCCCCATTCTTCTCTGAACCCATCTGACCTTCGAATTCTCAAATCTTATTCCCCCCTCTCAATTAGAAACAGCTACGAACCCCCTTCTTTACCAGAAGCAACTGAATGAGAAGGAAAAGAGGAAGAACTTGATTTTCTTCTCGACCTAACTTCTAAGGTTATAAATTGGGACAGATTAAGAGACTGACTGGTTTTTTTTCCCTTTATTTAATTTAGATCGGGGAAGATGATCATATTTCGGGCACTTCACAGATTTTGTTTTACTTTTATGACACGTGTATAATACTATCAGGTCAGTTAACTGGGCTTGGACGGAATATAGGATGAAATGAGGATTCGCTAATTTTATCTCTATAGGGGAGGTAACTCAAATTATGATCTTCGCCAGGAGAGGTAATGCAAATTACCCCTTTTTTTAGTTTTTTTTTTTTTTATAAATTTTGTTCCGCTATCATTGACGAATGGCATGGCTAGTGTGCTTTGTACTGGCAACAAATTCTTCCAAAGCTCTTTTAATTCTGAAAGGACAAAAGAATTTGGAGTTCAAATTTGTACACCCCTCTAAAACCGGGGTGCACATTCCGACCCATCATATTAGAGGAATTGGTTAGGGAAAACAACTTATTTTCATTTTAAAAGAAAAAACGGAAAATTTTCTACAAATTTTCTCTCTCATCTCTTTACTGTCGCTCATTCTATTGGATATATAACAAACGTGAGTTAATAAGTCACGCCTGTATTTAGTTTCCTTTGATATATAGTGCTGTGTATAGGCAATATCTTGTAGAATATTATCTTTGTATATTTTGTATCTCCATATTTCTTGTATTCTAAGGAATATCCTTTGTAATCCTAATGTTATAAATATACAAGATTTTTTTGTGTTTCTCATCCATTGAGAACACCTAAAAGTACAGTCTCAACTTGGTATCACCTTGGTTTTCCTCCAAGGGCCTGTGTTTCTATCTCTTTTTGAATCAATATTTTTTTATTTAGGTCATCATGACTCCAAAACCATCTAAAACTCCTCAACCCACCATCTATGATGAGGATTCTTTTTCTTGGACCAACATCCCTTTTGCTAGACTCCATGGAGCTATTTCTGAAAAGCTCAATGCTAACTGATAGGCTTTCGGGATTACCTATATTTAGTAACCGCAATCGCATGGTGTCTAACTAGTAGATAGAGGCAAGTACGGGTCGAACCCACAGGGAGCGGTGGAAATACTGTAATAAATATCTCTAATTAAAATAGCAAGAAAGAATATTTTTGAATTTTTCGAATTGAAAATGAAATAATAAAATCAGACGAAACTAATAAAGTAAATTCGTAGAGGAAGTCGGTAACCAGGGTTTATAGTATCCACCACTATTTCTATTCAATTACTGAAATGAACATAATTCATGAATAGTTAATTATCGTTCGTTCAATCGACATCACCTATAATATGTATTAGAGTCGCAAATATCGCTGGGACACCCTAAGCATGGCACATCAAAAGAATAAATCCAAACATGCACCTTCAAATTGCATTAGCGAGAAAATTATACGAAACTAAAATATTGATTCACAAACATTATCCGGCTCTTCTAAGCATAACCCATCGAAGAAATTAACCCAAGCATGGAATATCAAATAATGAGACAAATATATTTTTGAACCTAACAATTGCACACAAAGGTTATAAGAAACCGGTGAAGCGACAACTCATATTATCATTAAATCAATAAACAATTATTCAAGAACTAATCACATCCAAATCATAATGGTCTATTGCTATATAATCCGATCAAAGTAGCCTAATACCCAAAGTGGTTTCAAACATTAAACCCTAGTTATAAAAATCTAGCAATACATGAGAATGGATTTCTCAAAACCCATTAAAATGGATAAGTCAAGATAGAGAGATTAAACCGAAGGAGTCGTCGTCTTCTATTCTCTTTGTTATGCTCAAATCTTTCACCGCAACACTCTTCTTGGCGGCCAAAGAAAACTCGAAACAGTAATCCCAGTCGCCGGCATCTCCCCTCCGGTCTTGGCTCTGCAGCCGGTGTCCTCCCCCTTTAACTGCTCGCCCACTCTCCCTTTTACATACTTCGAACTATGGCCCTCCTGTCTCACAATGTCGACGTCCCTCTTTACTGTTCGAGATACCCATACAACAATCCCTCAATCCACTTATTCCAAATCTAAATCCAAAGCCTTTTCCAGTAGCAAGTACCGGATCGACTAGAGAATATATCTCCAAAAAAATATAACATATCTCAATCCACTTATTCATCGCCATAAAATAATATTTTAATGACTAATATATGTCGATAAGGAAACAAAGACATCCTATCTCTGACAGTCATAGATAATTGGCATGCAAAGTATATTCTCTCATTAAATCACCCACATTAACGTCTCTTGGAAATGAATCTCCACTAACGTAGACAATTAAGTTCACTTTCCATTTGTTTATTCCTTTCTCATGAATCTTGATCGGTGAAACTCATCGTTTCTTTCTAGGCTTCGATCCAACGGCTCCCTAACCACCACCCATCACGTCCATATACTCGTGCATGCCCAAACCAAAATCAGTACGTCAGTACCCCATGACCTTGTGTGTCTTCATCATATAAAATTCACGAGCCAACTAGTTGCCCACCATTGAATATGCAGCCCAGTGAGCCCTTCCTCTTTATGCCATGAGTAATATTGGAGATTTCGAGGGAAACACCATTTTAAGCTTCTTTAACCATGTACTCCACTGGCTATGGAATTTACTTGTATTTTTTACAAAAGCACTAAAATGATATTTATTATCTAAAATATCGAGTCCAAGCTAATATAAATATGGGTATAAAATGTAGCATTTACGTGCTTATCAGTAACAATTTTCTTCTTTGGAAAAGCTCAGTTCTTACCCTATTTGCAAGGTTATGGTCTTGAAGGTTTTGTTGATGGTTCCATCAAGTGTCCACCGGCTCAAACTGAAAACTCTTCTTCAAACCCTAAGTTTCTCTCTTGGACTCGAACCGACAAGCTTCTACTTGGATGAATTTTATCATCGTTGACCTCTCCTATTTTAGCTAAAGTAAAGGATTTCTATCTGTTTGATTTGCTGATTACATAGTGAAACAGAGATACAACTCTTGGATATATTTCCATTGATTGAGTCTGACTGTCTAGTTGATTCTCTCGGAATTATATTGGAGTTTTTCCATACAGATTGCCTAAACGAAATATTGGGTGAGGTTGTTAGACCCCCGTTTTTTCAAGTTCACTTTACAAAAATTAAAGGACACATATCTCATAATACTTGGCAATATATTGAATCAATAATGATTACATACTGCAAGTTCATCTTCCAAAAACTCTAGAATTTAATTTTTTTGAAAAATTCTTGATCATCGACGGGCATAGGAACATACAGTTCCTGCAAACCTGGTAAGTTGTTGATTTACAAGTGCTTGTCGTAGTTTAAGATATTTTTGTAGAATCATCTTCAGTCCCTGCACCTCCTTCTTGGTTTTCTTAAGTTCCTCAAGAAGAGTTTCAAAACTTTTCGGATTCGAGCGATCAGCTTTAGGTTTCTTCTTATTCTTCGTTTTCCTCTTAAGAGATGAGTCAAAAGGATAAGACGTATCTCTTGTTCCTTTCTAGTTGGATGAGTATCAACAACCATCGGAGCATAGATTTCACGAGAAGATGTTGTGCTTGGAGCCTCCATAATTCATAGGAATAAAATGGATTTGTTAAACAAAAATATATTGCTCAACAAGCAAGACTTCTTGTGAAAGAGATATGAGTCTTGAAGTAGAATATTTTTACCATGCAGGTTTTTGGAACATTAAAAGTTCACGTACTAGAAAAGATATATAAAACCTAAGTCCGGACTCTTCTCTTCATTTGAGATTTTACCTTACCTTAGAATCAATCAATCTTTTAGAATAAGAAGAGTTAACTTTGCGTACCTCAGGATTGGACTTTTGAACAAGTTTAAGCACATTTTCCAAACGATTATCCATCCGTTGCAGTTTGTTGACATACCTTAGTTTTTGTTTGTACTTGAAACATTGTGTGAGTTTGTGACCCTCAATGGTACAATAAGGACATGTCGGTTTGGAAATTGATTCAGGAACGACGTTAGCAGCTAAACACAGGGTACCTCAAACAATAACATAATTTTCATTAGTATCCGAAAAATCCATAACATCCTCCAATGATTTTGATGAAGAGTATCAATTAAATTATCAGGATTGATATGAGTATTGCTACATTCATCAAAATTGATAATTTCCCAAGAGTGCTACACTTGATCCAGTATCATCTTTGGATTCATAATAATAAGATGTTTCATCAAGCATTGCAGCAAGACTCTTGTTGCCAGTGTATTTCTTACGATTTGGACAATCATTAGCAAAGTGACCGAACCCTTTACACTTGAAGCACTGTGGCAAATCTTTATCGTCAGTATCGTTAGAATCTCTGTTTTTGATAGAAATTCGATTATGTGGCCTAGCTGACATAGGAGGCTTTTCTCTAGTGAACCATTTTTTTCTATTCCTAAGAAGTTCTCTAAACTGTCTTGTGATCAATGAAACTGAGTTATCAAGATCTTCATGTCAGACGTCTTCACAGGTTTGGACTAAACTTGGAGAATTTTTTCCCTCTAAAACTGATGCTACACTTATTCACTTAAAGTCTTCTCTTCAAACTATTACCAAAGGAAACTTATCTATGGATGACTACATTAAATCTGTTCACAACATCATTGATTCTCTTGCGGCTAGCGGTCATGAAATTTCTAGCACTGAATTTTGTCATTATGTTCTTAAAGGGCTTGATTCAGCATATGAAAGCATTGTTAGTTCCCTAATTACAACTATGAGTTTGATTACCACTGATCAGTTTGAATCCATACTTTTGGCTTATGATCTTCATGTTAATGCTCAAAACAAATTGCTTACTACTCCTCATGAAGCAAATATTGTGCGTACTAATCGTCCCAGTGATGCACCTCTCACGAAGAATGGCACCCCAGCTACCATATGCCATATTTGTATACAGCCCTATCATGATGCTAGAAATTGTTGGAAGCGCTACGATGAGAACTATTATCCCCCGTGTCGTCCATAACCAAAGAATGGTCCCAAAAGAGGAGGTAAAAGTTATTCTTCATCGTCTGGACCTCGTGCTGCATATACCGCTACCCAAAATCATATCAATATCTATGATTGGATTCCTGACAGTGGTGCAACAAATCATATGACGAATAATCTGGGTAATCTTCAAACTTATTGTGAATATACCGGTCCTGATCAAGTTAACACTGCTAGTGGTGCAAATCTCTCTATATCTCATACTGGTAATGTTGTTTTACAAACTCCCTTCCGTAAGTTTATACATTCAAATGTGCTTCATGTTCCACATTTGTCTCACAATCTTCTATCAATATCTCAATTTTGTCATGACAATGATGTGGTTTTTGAATTTTGTGATGATTTTTTCCTTGTTAAGGATCGACTTACGGGGGAGGTAGCACTTCGTGGAAAGCTCTGTGATGGTTTATACACTCTTCAGCACGTCACTCCAAAAGCTCTTGTTGGTGAACGTGCTTCTACTCAAACTTGGCATCAACGTTTAGGTCATCCAATGCTTCGTACTATTCAATCGGTTGTTTTTCGTCATTGTCTTCCCGTTTCCAGTTCTAAATTTTTCGTTTTGTTCCTCGTGTTTAGAGAATAAAAGTCATAAATTTCCTTTTCAGTCTAGTACTATGGTTTATGATCACCCTTTAGATTTGATTGTGTCAGATGTTTGGGGACCTGCTCCTATTTTATCCAATGAAGGTTATCGTTATTATATTTTATTTGTGGATGCTTTTAGTCGATACACATGGATATTCCCTATGCATGCTAAATCTGATGTGTTGCAAATTTTTATTACATTCTCTAATCATGTTGAAAATATCTTTAACACTAAAATTAAGGTGTTTCAGTCTGATAATGGTGGTGAATATCGAAAATTTACTAAAGTTTTACAAGCCAATGGCAGTCATCATCGTTTCTCTTGCCCTCACACTTCCGCACAAAATGGCTTAGTAGAACGTAGACATCGTCATGTTGTTGAAAGTGGTCTTACTTTATTGTCTCTAGCGTTTGTTCCATTATCTTTTTGGTACGATGCATTCTTTACAGCTACTTTTCTTATGAATAGAGTTTCCTCAGCTCCGACTGATTTGAAATCTCCTTATTAATTACTTTTTAATCGTGTGCCTGATTATTTATCATTACACACATTTGGGTATCTTTGTTTTCCACATCTTAGACCCTATGGTCGCACAAAATTGGATTCGCGTTCATCTCCTTGTGTTTTCCTAGGTTATAGTGCTCATCACAAAGGATATAAATGCCTTCACTTACCCAATGGTCGTGTTTATTGGTCTCGTGATGTTATTTTTGTCGAAGACAAATCTCCTTTTGCTGCTACCCTTGCTGCGCTACCTCCATCTTCGTCGCCCTTACAAGTATTTTCTTCACCATCTTCTTCCAATATCTTTCCCACTGTTTTATCCCATTTGGAATCTGTTACTACTAATGGTTCAAATCCACTTGAGCTGTTTGGGATACAAACTCCGACTGCAGCACTGAATTCTGCACAACACACTGTTGACCGTACACCAGGTTTCCTCCCTCCATCACCAGCTTCCGCGTCTGCACTGCCGCCTAGTACTACGCCACCTGGTTTTCTACCACCTGCACAGCAAAGTCAGCTGCTGACAGCCACTGATCGACAGAACAATACTACAGCTGCTTCTTCAAATGGGACAGACTCTGACAACTCTTTTTCAGCAGCACCCAGATCTGGCAGGTTATCTTCTACAGTCCCACCTACTGCGGACAACAGATCACAGAAGTCTAGAGTACTGCAGACACCTCCTTTTCCCACTGTACAACAGACAACTGAGCCAACTTTGTCTGCTGACACCAGTTTGTCAGCCCACCAGATTCTCCCATCAGTATTGCCGACACCTACTGCTCCCACTATACAACAGCTAACGTCCACTGCTACTGACAGTTTACTGTCTATTGACTGCAACCTGGGGTCCAATCCTTTGCCACAACCTGCAACAACCAATTCTAATACAGAGTCCGTTCAGTCGGTTCTGCCACCAACAATTATTAATGATCATCTAATGGTGACACTAGGAAAGGATGGTATTGTTAAAAAGAAAGTCCTTACTGCTTCAAGGCATGTAAAAATTACTGATGATTTGTTCGAACCTTCATGTTATTCTCAGGCCAAGAATGATCCTAAATGGCGTCCTCCTATGGATTCGGAAATTTATGCGCTTTTGAAGAATGGGACTTGGTCCATAGTTCCACCTCCTCCTAACAAAAATATTATTGGTTGCAAATGGTTTTATCGTGTTAAACGGCGAGCTGATGGTACCGTGGAGCGTCGTAAAGCTCTTCTAGTTGCCAAGGGTTTTAATCAACAAGAAGGTATTGATTATGGTGAGACTTTTAGTCTGGTTATTAAGCCATGTACTATTCGCATTATATTGACATTATCCTTGTCTTATAATTGGCCTATTCGTCAACTTGATGTTCAAAATTCATTTCTCAATGGCATTCTCATTGATCAAGTATATATGAAACAACCCCCTGGTTATACAGATCCTCAGTTTCCAGATTATGTTTGCAAATTGCACCGGTCTATTTATGGTCTTAAGCAGGCTCCTCGTGCATGGTATACTCACCTCGGCTCTTTTCTCCGGAAACTTGGTTTTACTATCTCTGTTTCTAATACTTCTTTATTCATTCGACGATCAGCTGATGGTATTATATTTCTTCTGGTTTATGTGGATGACATAATTTTAATGGGATCTTCTATGGCATGTATACAATCACTTATGACTACTCTTCACAATGAGTTTTCTCTCAAGGATCTTGGTTCTCTTTCATATTTTCGTGGCATAGAGGTCACGCAGGTTTTTGGTGG
Organism: Papaver atlanticum; assembly: GCA_023531105.1. NCBI lineage: Eukaryota > Viridiplantae > Streptophyta > Magnoliopsida > Ranunculales > Papaveraceae > Papaver > Papaver atlanticum. Next base: position 3,393,590 of record JAJJMB010015535.1, on the reverse strand, counting down.
GTTGTTTCTTTCACAACGTCGCTACATTAATTGAAGACCTTCTTGTTCGTGCCAACATGCAAGGAGCAAAGCCGGTTACCACTCCTTTTAGTACCTCCACTGAGCTCCACCCGGTTGATAGTCCTTTACTTTCCGATGTTACTATGTACAGGAGTTTAGTTGGTGGTCTTCGATATCTCTCTATGACAAGACCGGACATTGCCTTTGCTGTGCATAAACCTACGGAAGCTCATCTGGTTCTTGTTAAGGGTATCCTTCGATATTTGGACCATACTTCTACCTTTGGCATTCTACTTCATCCCGACCGAAATCTGCATCTTAGTTTTTCGGCATATACTGATGCTGATTGAGCGGGGGATCATCTTGATCGTCGTTCTACGAGTGGTTATTGTGTTTATCTTTGTTCAAATCTCATTTCTTGGAGTTCTCGTAAGCAGAGAACAGTCTCTCGTTCAAGTACTGAATCTGAGTATCGTGGTTTGGCTATTGCGACTGCTGAATTAATGTGGATTAAAAAATATGCTTCGTGAACTTCAGGCTTCTATTTATTTCCTCCCACTCTTTGGTGTGATAACTTGGGAGAAACCTATCTTACCATGAACCCAGTCTTTCATGGTCGAACGAAGAACATAGAAATTGACTATCACTTTGTTCGTGAAAGATTTCAAAGTGGGCAGCTTGATGTTCGGTTTGTTTCGTCTAAGGATCAAATTGCATATATCTTTACGAAGTCTACTCCAAAATATCATTTTTGTAGGCTTCGCTCTAAGCTCAATGTCGTTGACAATCCTCTTAGATCGAGGGGAAGTATTGGATATATAACAGACGTGACTTAATAAGTCATGCCTTTATTTAGTTTCCTTTGATATATAGTGTTGTGTATAGGCAATATCTTGTAGAATATTATCTTTATATATTTTGTATCTCCATATTTCTTGTATTCTAAGGAATATCCTTTGTAATCCTAATGTAATAAATATACAAGATTTTCTTGTGTTTCTCATCCTTTGAGAACACCTAAAAATACAGTCTCAACTCATTCCTCTTCTTTTTTCCCATTTCCTGTGATTCCATAAAAGAAAAAGAAGAAAAAAACGAACCATGAATTTTGAAATTGACTAAAAATTCAAAAAGCGCCTATGTTTATGGACCATTCTAACCAAAATTGGGTTCATGATAAGCTTATTGATAACTGATAGTTAATAATGATTTTCCTTTGTTTGTTTTCTTTAGAAATTAGGGAGCCTTAGTATGTATGTTAGGGCTTTGATTTTGTTTTGTTTATTTTTGCTTCGTGGTGTCACAATCTTGCTGCTACAGAATTTTTTATCTGATGTCTAGTTTCAATTAAGCCGTATATAAAAGCAATCCTTATAATCCAGAGATTCAACAACATCAGCATCATCTAACAACATAAACTCTACACAACTCAAACTTCTTACAAATCAAAAGAATGTTTCTTCAACTCAATTTCTTAATTCAGGTGAGGTAATAACAATGTTGTTTTTTTCTCAACCCTAGTTCATCGAAAACCCATAATAACTCCTTACGAAAAGAAAACAAATTAAACTTGCATAATCAAGATGAGTTCTACCAATATGGAGAAGATGCTCAATAACAAAGAAGATGCTAAATTGGATAAGAGGGTAAAAGAAGAAAGATTTAAATGGAAAATACTTTTATTAGAAGGTAGAAAACTAAATCCGGGAAGGCCGGAATGTGCACCCCGGTTTTAGAGGGGTGCACAAATTTGGACTCAAGAATTTGTGTATATATACTCTATCGAATTAAATATGAAGGAAGATTTTAATAGTTGTACACTCATCTATAATTTTCCCCTATAGAAACCTTATAGTTCTGGTATCCAAGTGTCATAAATTATTGTGCCCGAAATTTTCAAATTTACAGCGAAATCCCTCTAAGAGTCTCTCATTGGAATTTCCATGGCAAGTGGGGCACTGTTAAAGAGATTATATTTCTCGTGAGAAGAAGAACTTGTATTGCTTCCACCATACCCTTTAGATGGTTTTCCTTTCTTTTCCGGATATTGAGAAACTAGTGTATTGCCCGTGCCATAATGACACGGGATTGGTGTTGGGGGTGGCGCTGGTGCTGGTGCTGGTGGCGGCAGCAACCTCGGTCAATATAACACAGTGTCATATCAGCAATAGTGGGTACTATATACCACCACCCATGCTCCAAACTAAGTGAGTCAAACCACTCTATCCAGTTAACCGAAAACCGTAATTATCACCCTCATCACGTTTAGTGTAAGATTACTAAAACTCTTATAAAATGTAAGATTAACAAAATTTTACAAAACGCTACCCTATACAATAGTTATATCAAGCTTGATTAATCTACCCATAAAAACCGTTGGATCTAATAAAATAGCTCTTTAGTGCAGGTGTATGACCTTTATCATCCAGTATATCGAATTTGATGTCCTTAAAATACATTAAATAGTTCCCTGTATCGACGTCTTCAACTGGACGTTTTGTTCTTAATTTAAATCAAAATCAGAGTTATTGCTTCTCGCTGTAAAAATACTCATTATTTTTCTTGTATAATGGAAAAAAGAAATGGTATCGAAATCCAATTTTGATTTTGATTTCAAATCCAGTTGAGTGGAAAGAATAAAAGTTGTGATGCTGGTTACGGTGGTGGTGGTTTGGTACAACTCACTGATTATTATGTGTGGTGAATTGAATCGGGTAAATTAAGGTAGAATTTGATTATGATTTGGTGGTGGTGTTGGTGCTGCTGGTTATGATTTCGTGGTGGTGGTGGTGCTGATGGATACTGCAGAGGTGCTGGTGAAAGGAAGAGAAGAAACGGATTTTGGTTAATGTTTAGGTCTAACTTTCCGACCTAATGTTTCGTTTGAAGTTTCCGAATGTTTGGTTCGAAGTTCGAACTTCTGAAAGGGAAAACACGGAAGGTTCTGTATTTGCCCCTTGGGTTTTTGTGTGTTTACCCAAATGTCGTCGATACGTAGGCTAAAGAAAAAATACACGGAAGGATATTTTCGATCATTTTCTTTTATATTATAGATATAGATTATATAGCTTCCTTAATGCAGGCGGTGAGTGGGTCCGGCGGCCTAAGAACCGAGTCTTATGGAGGAGTTTTTTTTATTATCTTCCAAGTTGGCTGCAAAGTGTCACTTGAATAAATCATGAAAAAACAAATCTAATAATGGTGAATAAAGATGGTTCCAAATCGTAAAATCCATTTACACTGGGCGTAAATACCTGGGGCCTCCTTCATATGACGGGCCACAAGATAAAAAAATATAAAAGGAGTTCATGGTTATTAAACGCTCTGGAACTATCAAATCAGGCTTTCTAAGGAACACGAGCTGCTAATATTAAGAACGATATTTTGGGGACTACTCAAAATAGGTGGGGACTATTCTTTCATTTTTGGTAGGACATTTGAAGTAATTTTGGGTCACCCCTTATGTAAATTCTTTTTTAATACCAAATTTTCTCTTGGTAATTAAATTAGTTAGTGTTAGTGTAATGATTAATTACTGATTAGTGAGTTATTAATAGAATAGTTTTGTTAGAATCAGAATTATTGAGAGAGAAAAAGAAGAAAAGATGAAGAAAAAGAGGGAAGAACCCAAAAAATCTTATTTTGAGTTTAGTAAATATGATATGAGTGATTCATGTGATGATACCTCCTCCTCAGAATCAAAACCTCCTTCATCTCCTAATATATTTGTCAATATTTCTAATGATCCGGATATGAGTTATTTGTTAGATGATGAAAGCTATTTACCCCAAACTCAACCTAACGACCCAAATGATGAATTTTATCAGCCACAACCAGAAGATGAAGTTATGGGTACTCAGGTATGGATCAAATTTAGTTAATGTAGCTTGAATTGTGCAAAAAATTGGCCAAATCGAAAATTTCAGGAAGAAATTTCGGCTAGGTCAAAGTAGTTCGGTTAGCAATTCTGCAAAACAGGTAGCCGAACTCTCCTGTATGTGCAGTTCGGTTACTAATTTCAGCATACGCAGGTAACCGAACTCTGTTTTAATGGAGGTTTTTGAGAGTTCGGTTATCTTTTTCCAGAAAACGTTGCCGAACTAATTTTATAGAGTATACAGTTAATAGTTCGGTTTAGTCGAGTTTAGTCCCTTTGTTACCGAACTTTTTGTTCGGCAAGATCACAAATCACGTTCATTGAATAGCTAACCGAACTTTGTAGTTCGGTTTAGTCGAGTGTAGTAATTATGTTGCTGAACTATACCATAGAAAATTCCAAAGAACAAGTTCGGCAAGATCGCAATTTTTTTTTCATAACCGAACTTTTTGTTCGGCAGGATCGTATATTATTTTTACATTGCTGAAAATTTAATTATTTCTTATTTTTAGTTGGTATTGACGTTGTGCTATTACTCGTAGGTTGCATCTGATCCAATAGAACCAATGGAAAATCAACCTACCCCTGTTGATATTTTATACGATGACACGTCCCATCACTACATGAATGACTTGGTATTCAAAAGTCCTTTAGAGGCAAAGAGTTGGATAGACAACATGCACTAAAAGACATGTGCGTATTAGTATTGAATGGGAGAGAAAGCAAAACACTCTTTGAAATGGTTTGTGAGAGAAGCGGTGATCCCGATAAAAGCCACAAGAGGAAGGGTTATGTGTATAAAGGAAAGACAAATAGGAAGAACAAAACTTTCTCAAAGAATATTAAATGCCCATTCAAGCTTGCATTTAATTACAACGAAGAATTGGGTTGATGGGTTCTCTACAAGGTTATGGAAGGTTGTCATAACCACCCTCGTCCGGAGCATCTTGAAGGACATTTCATGGCGGCCAAGCTAACTCCTGAAGAGATGGACAAGGTAGCTAAAATGAAGAAAATGGGTCTTTCACTGATTCAAATGCTCCAAATACTAAAGGAGGATAACAAGGATAACCACTCATCTTTGTCCACCATTTGTAATGCAATTGTGACAATTATAAAGAAGGAATGAAGAGATAGACAAGTGATGCAACAATTGTTTTTTCTGGCCAAAGAGAAAGACTACGCGGTTCAAAAGGATGTGGATTCGGACGGAGAGATAACACAACTCTTCATTGCGCATCCAACGAGTATTCAATTGGCTCAATGCTTTCATGAAGTTCTCATAATGGATTGTACTTATAAGACGAACAAGTACGAGATGCCATTGTTGAATATTGTTGGGCGTACTTCGACGCAGTCACCGTTTACCGTGGCGTTTTTTTCCTTAAGGGACAAGCAAGAACCTAGTTACATTTGGGTACTACAACAAGTTAAGGCAATCTTCCGAGGTGATGATATTCTCGGGGTTATAGTCACCGACAATGAAGTCGCATTGATGAATGCAATAGAGGTAGTGTTTCCATTAGCACACAATATGCTTTGTACGTTCCATATATGGTGTAATTTGATAAATAGGTGCAAGCCAATAATTTGTCCACCCAAGAAAAAAGGATATGAAGAGATTAAGATGCTACCGGAACATGAACGAGCGGATGCAAAAGAGGAAGTTGAAAAAAAATACGATCTAAATTACGCTAAATGGGTTGGTTTCAACGGTGAATGGAAATCATTGTGTTGGTCTCTTACCGAGGAAGAGTATCATCTAAATCTTGCGGAGTTTATCGCCCATTGGGATACTCCCGATTATCCCGGTGTTGTATCGTATGTTCTTCGCCAATGGTTGGAACCACACAAAGAGAGGTTTGTTAATGCCTATACCAACCAATATAAACACTTGGGAAATCAAGCGACAAGTTTAGTAGAGTCGGCTCACCATCGGTTGAAGAAGAATCTCTTTGGATGTGTTGATAATTTCGTAACCGTGTGGAATGCTATGGAAAATTACTTCAAGCGCGACATTGATAGAATTAAAGAGAAGTGCCAAAAAAGCCGTATATTCAAAATGAACTGAAAATATGCCGACCACCCTTTGTTCAAGGGAATCCATTACAACGTATCTCGGTAATGTATGAAGTTGTTGATTATAGAAGTCGAGTTAATTGATAAGTGGGAAACCAAGAGGGATGAGGTGTGTGTATGTAACATGAAGAAGTCTATGGGACTCCCTTGTCGCCATATGATAATCAACTACAAGCATGGCGTAATCCCTTTAAGAGACATTGATCCATATTGGAAGCATCTAAGTTTCATCCCTCCTCCAAAGGGAGAAGAATCCGGAGAAGAGTTTGGTGATAATGAAATGGGTAGAACCATACTAGAGATGTATCGTGGCATGAACAAGCTCCAAAACCAAATATTTTGGGATGACATGAGGAAAATCATATATCCACAAACTTCGGAGAATGTTTATGAACCGTCAAAAGGTAAACGCAAAGGTAGGCCAAGCAAAAAAGAAACCAAAAAACAACTAAGAGAATATGCAAAGGTGTTACGTAAGAAGAAAAGTGAGCAAACCCCATTTACTAGAGATCCTTCGGCCCATGAGTATACTGCGGCAATGTACTTGGAGAAAACCAAGAAACGAGGTAGGAGTATTGAGGAGAAAGGCGAAACAAGTGAGCGAGATTTGAAGAAAAAAGGTACGATGTGTCCATCACAACCAAGCCAACCATCTTCCGGCGACGTGAAGCTTAAGTCTCCAATTTTCCCTATCCAACCATCTTCCCTAGACGTGAAGCTTGAGGATCCAAAGTATGCTAGTTTCACCTTCACCCCGAAAACAACCGTATGTGTCGAGCAACTCAAACGAATGAGATGTGTGATGACATTGACTAACAACAACCACTTTATAGGCCTCCGTTTAAAACCCGATTGTCCACTGCCTCTAATATCCGGAAACTCTTATTGGCCTGCATTTAACCCCGATATAATGTTGGGTTGGTGTATTATGTATGAGCATAACATTGAGATGTGGAAAGCTTTGAAGAAATCGGACGAAATTGTACATGAAGGTCAAATTTCACTTGAGGATGATTGAATGACACATGTAATGGAACTAAGTATGCTTATCAATCTAATACTATGTTTTTTGAAGTGTGGTATTCATTATCGAGTTAATGTTAGTATTTTATTGAGTTTACAGATAATAGTTCGGTTAGCACATATGATTATCGAGATTGCCGAACTTAAGTTCGGTTGCCTGCGCAAATAGTTCGGTAAGCACATGTAATGGACAATGCCGAACTATTACAGGACTTTCCGAAATAAATAGCCGTTACTTGATATTTGTGTCAGATAAAGAACATAATAATTTCAAAATTCAAAGTTCGGTTAGCAAATAAAAATTTACGAGCCAACCAAACTACAAAGTTCGGTAACATGGTAAAAAATGAGGTAACCGAACTTTTATTTGAAGGATCAGTCAGAAACTGAACATATATATGATACACAAACCACTCTAAAACAAACCTAAGAGTGTAGTTCTGTATTAAGAGAATTACTTTTCCAACTTGTGAAAAAGCAAAATTTTGAGTCTCCAGAGATAGGTTCGGCAACCAGTGATATTATTCTTTGGTAACCGAACTTTTATTTGAAGGCTCAGTCACAAACTGGTAGGATTTAGTTGTTTTATTTGAGTCTTCGGAGAAGAGTTCGGCAACCAGTGAAAATGTAGCGAGGTAACCGAACTCTGTCTTCGGCAACCTGGTAGGATTTAGCTGTTCTCCGAAAAAACGGTTCGGTGACCTTGAATTTTTCATAGGTTACCGAACTTTAAGTTCGGTTAGATGTGTAAAAATTTCAGGTTGCCGAAAAACATCCTATATTCAAAATTTCATCCTTATAAAATTGAAAACACAAACCAAATTAAAATTAAAAACACAAGCAAGGTTCTAAAACAAATATAAAAGTTTTTATACATACCAAACTACGAAATCCTTAACTAATTGTTTAAAACACACAAATATACGAAATTAAACCATACGAAATCCATAACTAAGATGTTTTTTTAATCTAAAACCATACAAAATCACTAACGAGCACTACGACGAACCCTTTTACCACTTCCTTGTTTACCACGAGTTTTAGGTTGAACTTCCTCATCACTTGGGGTTTCATCTACTCGACCGGTTTCCTCCACGGCGTGACTTGAACATTCTCTTTGTTGTCGACCCCTCTTCAATTGCTTAGACCTACTTGGCTCCATCATTCTTTTAGTTATAAGACCCTCCCACTCGTCGTAGTAGTAGGTTTGTTTCTTAGTCGACATCGGCTCTCCACTACGGATTTTAGCCATCCATTTCTTCAACAATTTCGTACCCTTCTTCACCTGATTCCATTTTTAAGCATAAGTAATTATATTTTCAATACTTTCAAACAACAAGGAAGTATAAGAGAAAACATTTTCTTACCACATTATCCCATAACATTTTTGCTTCTTCTCCACAAATAGGCATCTCCTTCTGAGCTCTCTTAGCCTCCCTCTCCTTTGCCTTCGCCTTCGCCTTATCAGTCTTAGCTTGTTGTTCTTTATTTATCACAAAAGGATGACTAATTTCATGATAAAACTCCATATAATCTTCATCACATGCATTTACATCTCCACCACAAGGTACACAATCACCTAAAGGTAAGTAGTAGTTACCAAGTGCATTCCAATGTCCTACCGTAGGAGTTGGTTCATGTTTTGGAACAAAATATTTCTAGGTGTTCTTTGTTCCTTGAACCAGCAAATTGAAATTTTCATTCTCCACGTCGGGATCCATTTGGACACAACAAAGTTGTCTTAGTATTCTCCTTGGATTATATATTGCGTAGCCATTAGGATACCAAATTGGTCCATAGTAAGCCGAGACGGTAGAGAAACCATTCGGATCTTCTTCATCTACAGGGACATCATCGGGTACGGCGTATGGGTGAAATACCACATCGTTCACCGTAAGTTTATCCAATTTCTCCCTCAACGAAGTCAACTGCTCTTCTTTAGACTTCTTTTGTGCGTCCAAAAACAACCATTTTCCTGCTGTAGGTTCGTCATAGGGATAAGGTGTCTTTTCCTTAGCCAATCCCAATGAAGGGAAGTGGTCATAAATCCAAACCTATGCGAAAATACGAAAATATTAACCACATACATGAAAATTGATTTGGAAGCAGAAAATTTTAGCGAAAAATTTGCTAATTAACAATGTAAAAGGTCACCTGAATAAGAGTTAAGTAACCTCCAATTTGAATTGTCTTAATCCTCGACCCTTTGCTCATCTCTCCTAGAACAAAAGCAAGCACCCAGTGGCCCAAGAGTATTTGTTAATCTCATCGAGATTCTCCAAAAGCTGTAGATAATGTGCATCCACTCTATTTCCTGAACCAATAAGCGGTGACATGATGCCTAAGGGTCTCCTGGTCCATCACCAACTTTCCTTTCTCCACCTTCTTTCTTGTCCCTCCAAATGCTGCCTTCAACTTTACCAACTTGAATTTCTTCACCATCTTCTTCAATGCTCCATTTTCCTCTCTTGGATTATACTCATCGCCACGTTTAGGGGACCTCACAGTACGTCTAAACTCACATTGATCCTTTTTTGCATCCCATCCTAGACATTTTAGAGCCAATTCTTCAAGAGCTTCATAATGCATTGAGGGGTTGTAGCCTTCTCGAAGACATTTACCTTCCACTGGTAAGCCGGTGATTCTCTTGCAATCATCGGGAGTAATTCCCATCTCGCCAAATGGAAGATGCATTGTATATGTATCGGGATAATGCCTCTCGAGAAATGCGGATACGGCAACAGCGTCAAAATCCACATGTGCGTACTCAATAGCTCTCCATAACACACATTCTTTAACCTTCGCTTGAAACTCGTCACACTCCAAAGAAAGATCCCATTTGGACGCCTTTTGACGACGAATAAGACGAACTACATCATTATGATCCTACGAAAAGAACATAACACTATTAATACTTGACAAAACATGTCCCAAAAAAAAATCGTTTTGTTAGTTAAGAATGAACTTAAAGAATACCTTTGTCGCATAGATCTTCGCATCCCATGAGTGTTTGTAGCTAAACAATGTAGCCCCTCCATCATTTGGAGTACCATAAGTTGGGTTCACTAGTGGCAAACACAAATTATCAGGGGGAATGTGTGAGTATCTATCACAAGGCGGCTTCGGATTATTTTTCTCTTTAACAGGAACAATTTCTTGCTCTTCTTCCTCTTCCTCCTCTTCTTCCTCTTCCTCCTCTTCATCATCTTCTTCCTCTTCATCCTCTCCCTCCTCTTCCTCCTCTTCTTCCTCATCCTTCTCTTCCTCTTGTCCTTCTCCTTTTTGCCATGTCCTTGTTCTTCTTCCTCTACATTTTCAACGTGTTCTCTTTGTTTTTCAACCTCTTCATTTCCTTGGTCTTCATTTCCTTGCTCTTCTTCATCATCATTCTCTTCTTCAATAACATTATCAATTGTATTCTCCATCACCTCTTGATTGACATCTTGGATTACATTACGAACATTCTCTTGGTTCACTTCCTGTAACGATCCCCCTCCATGTTTAGCATTTTTAGTACCACGGTTTCGTAAATCCAAATGTATTCTACCACGAGGGGTGGGAGTTCTCAAATCTTCATCTAGGTGGGGATTAGATTTTTTTCCTTTGTTCCTAATGAATGAAAACCACATTATTAGCTAAACAGAATATTGTCTTATCAAATAAAATTGAAAATGGGATTACATCAAACACAAAATGTTAACAGACTAAAGTTCGGTTATCTGGTATAAGTTGCGAAGTCACCGAACTACAAGTTTGGTGTTGACAGATCAAAGTTCGGTTACCACATAGAAATTGCGAAGTAACCGAACTATATTTTATCAAAGTTCGGTTACCTATATAAATTTATCGACTAAACCGAACTCAAATTTTTCATATAAAGAATGAGTTCGGTTACATTTTTTTTTGCGAGCTTACCGAACTACATAGTTCGGTTACCTAAAAATTCCTAATTGGCCGAACTGTTCTTCATATTGAAAGTTCGGTTACCACAATCTAGGGTTTTCAAAATTTCTCCTAGCCGAAATCTATACTGTAACGACCATTTTCTATGGTTTTTGATGATTTCTAATCGATTTCTTCCACAAAAAATGATTAAAAGGAATGGGTATGAAGGAAATTACCTGTGGATTTTCATTTTACTCGAATCGGACTTTTTGGTTGATGTTGGATGCTTGACTTCGTCTCCCAACTTTGCTTGAAGTTGTTTATCAACTTCAAATTGATTTGGGAGATTCGCTATATTTGCCAGACCCGGACTCAATCCTGGAATTCTTGGTGTTTGCTTAGAACGCATTGTTTATAAAAATTGATTAATCGACGATGATTTTTTTTCGAATCGACGATTAACGTCGATGTCTATGAAGAAGAGGAGAATAAGAAGATGAAGAAGAAGAATAAAAGAAAAAAAAAGGTTTTGAAACTTATTTTAGGTTTTAATTTAGGGGGTTAGATTAGTGGGTAGTGGTTAAATTAGTGGCTTATTAGGATTAGTTATAACCTTAATTAGGATAAGGGCAGATTAGTCTTCCCTAATCTTTAAGGACACCCCTTAAAATGTAGGGTGGACATTCATATAACAAAGTAGTCCCCCACCTTTTTAGAGTAGTCCCCAAAATATCGTTTTATATTAAATCTTAGGATTTGGTCTAGATCCTGGCCTCATCGTGTGGGTTTCTTCCTTTGGATAGTGTACCATAAGAGACTAGCAACTATGGACCTGCTTCGTAAAACAAAGGAAATTAATTGTTGATGGATGTCTTCTTTGCTGCAAATCTGGGGAGACTGTTCCTCACCTTCTTTTCCAGTGCAATAGTTTGCATCGCAAATATGGATTTACTTCAGAAATGCTATCGGCGCCTTTTGGCCAATGCCTAATTGCATTGATGCAATCATTAAAAGTTGGAATTTCAGATTGGTGCACCCGTCAGAAAGAAGCTTTGTCCTTTGATCCCAGCAGCAATTTACTGGAGTATTTGGAAGTCGAGGAACGCTTTAATATTCGACCATGTTCCAATATTTATTTATTCTGTCATCAAAAAAGTGGTGCAAGCGTATTTTTGGTGTTACAATTCTGTAGAGATCAAGAGGCCATGTTTAGATTATATCATTTCCAACTGGGACTCATTTTTCCTTGCTTAGAGTTCTTAGTTGTTTTTGGGTTGTATCGTCTATTCTTTTCTGCGGCTCTTTTCGAGCTGCTCGTTTGAGCCTTTTTTTCGCTTACCTCTGGTAAGCCTCCTATAAAATCTTTTATGTTTGCCGATAAAAAAAAAGAATTGAGCCGAAGGCAAAGAAAGATAGTATTAGGTTGGACTCCAAGATCGCTATCATAAATCCTTGAAAATAGTTTAGGAAAAGCCTTCCTATAAATAACTTGGAGTTGTTTAGATTTGACCTACTTCCACCATTTTTCCTTATGTTCCATAAATTGGATTTCACCGATATAATGGCGGAACAAAGAACTCAATAAGGGATGAGCATGGATTTTTTTATGTCGAGTTTAACAGGGGGTTAGTCAATTGGGATTTTTAGAGATATCGAGAGAATTTCTTTGTAACAGATATGGGGACTCTCTGTAAGTTTATTGATTTTTGGGGACTTTCTGAGTGATTTTAGGAAATCTCAGTGAGTCATTGAGACAAAAATATATATGAATTTTACCTTACATACATCAACTAAGAAGAAAGAAAAAAAATCAAAACTTATTTTATAAAATTAATATATAATAAATAATTTATAGATTTAATACAAAAATAAATAAATATATAATCAATGAAAAATTATAAATTTAAGCGTGCCTAATAGAAATTGTGACTATTTTGTCTACCGAAAATTAAACCAAATTGAACACGAACATAATGCATGGGTTGAGATCTCGCATAATGTGGAGTTTTTGGAAAATAATAAATTTTTTTATACGCATGGAATTTATTATAGCTTATTTGGTTTATTATTATTTCTTTATGGTTTATTTATTTTATTTTTTTAAATATCCTAAAGTCTCTCCGAATATCACCTATTTTGGAAAGATTTTGTTTAAGCCTTTTATGGTATATTTCCACTTAAAAGTCTCTAAAAATCCCCCATAATCTTGAATCACTAATTTGGAAATCCAAATCCAATAACAGAGAATTCTAAAGACTTTTAGAAAGTCACTATTCAATAACAGCGAATTTTAAAGACTTTCAGAAAGTCACTATCCAATAAGAGAAACTCTCAAAGAATTTCAAAGACTCTCTATCGACTACCAAGATATTTGGAATGTCTCCAAAATTCCTTATAATTCTCAATTGACTAACACCGTGTAAGCGTAAAGTACTTACTACATTCTTTATCGCAACCACGATTGTTAAGAGAATAAAAGCGGTGTAATGCTTTTGAGGGGAGCTTTAGCTAGGAGAATCCTGGATTTAGTTCCGCCCCTGCCCCGATAGATTTATTGTAATAACGAGGGTTATGTGTAAAATCATTTGCAGATAACCTTAAAACCTAGTTCGCTGTGGGAGTAGTTGTACCCACTTTTTCTAAGCTACTTATGTGGTCCCGATTAATGGCACGGTAAATTTACTGTAATTACCAGGGTTCCGTGTAATATTCAAGTAACCTTAAAACCTAAGTTGCAGTTGCACTCACTTTTTCTAAGGCTAGTTTGATATTGCTATGAGTTTTAGAAAAGTTCTTTTCTGTTGTGTTGTGATGTGCGTTGCTGTGCTGTGTTGTGGAAATAAATCGGCATGACGTTTGGTAAACTATAAGTTGCCTATGTGTTCCCGATTCTTGGCAATACGACTTCATGCATGATTATTAGGAAATTTTTTTTTTTTTAATAACCACCAACATGACATGTAGCGCACAAATAGTGTTAATTTCCTGAATAAAGAATATGTATTTATCGATCAAAAGTAAACAATTCATTGGGAACATAGATGTGCTCATTATGTGCCTGTAAATACATATTTGACAACAAAGAAACTCCTTAACAACTAGCCGTGGCGCTTCTGTGTTCGCTTACACATTCTATTCTCCTGACTTTTAAACGGCCGGTACATGATGTCCTCATCATGTGCCTCTAGATTTCAATAAAAAATTGAAATATTGATTCGATAAAAAAAAGTATAGTAAGAACGTCTCTATGGATTTTTAACTTATGGGGCACGTAAAATTTTGTCAATTTTTAAGAAAAGAAACGTTTCCGATGGAAACCTGTAAATTTAATCTGAAAATGACGAAGATATATATTTGGAGGTCTCTAGTTTTATGAAGTGATTTGAACTCGATCAGTTTTAACGTTAGATTGCAAGTTAAACTCGTTAATTAGAAACCTAATGCAAGGACTGACAAAAGAAGCAGCTTCATCATGCATCTTTAACTCACCGAGAAGAAGTGATAAACCTCGAGATTGGGGCTGGATTTTGTCTGTTGAATTCTACTTTCCTCTCTTTATGATGTCGACACAGAAAAGGATCCATGTATTTTGTTTTATGTGGATGTCAGTGTCAAAGGCAGAGAGGCACAAGCATAGAGAATGAAATGCGTGGGGATATATATGTATATAGGAATCACGTTCTTATTTATCTAGAAAAATATGTACAGGAATCTAAAAGTGTGTTCGATGTGTGGCTCTCTCTCTAGTAAACTGTGGTACAATACTTCAATGGGATAGTGATTTACTGTACTTCACAATATGCCTGGAAATAATCCACCGTAAGATTGACACGTCCCATACAGTAAAAAAAACGAGATATAGTCATGGATGATTTGTAAATGAAAAAATAAAAAAAAATTGTGTGCCGACATGTTTTTGACCTTTTATTTTATTACTGATATTCTTCCTATCTGGCATTTTTCAATGTTAACAATAATCTGGGTGTTTCAGAAGAGCGTTTACTGTTGTGCACCAAAGGCGTGTGCATCCTGTCACAATTCGTTGAAGGTGCGTCTCATCTCTTTATCACTCCTTAACTTTCTTGTTGTTTGACTTGAAGTACAAACTCGAAGAAAGAAGCACGGACGGATTCAACTCCCTCTCTTCATACTTTCTCCGTCATTGTTTTACGAGGTAACAGCACTTCACTTTCAAATTGTTGCAATCATTGGTTTCGCTTTGTAAAAATTGTTTCAGCTAATTTTCAAAAGAATTTTTTTGTCTCGGCTATTATTACTTATTAGAGTGTTCAGTATTTGATGATTGGAAGCTTTTGTTTGCTTTTAGATTGTCAATATAAAGTTAATTAAATTTATTAAGGTTGCTTGTATAATGATCTCAAACTCTTACAAATTATTGCAGGGTGTTTTCCACTTTGGTAGCCCTAAAACTCTTCACTGGAATCATCAAATTCATTCTAGAGTTCTCAGTATCCGAGTTTACTTAATTTATGGATGATGGCAAATTAGATTTCTCGAACCAAGTCTTAAAGAATATGGAACATCAATTGATGAGCAGTTGTGCACTGGATAGTTTTTTCAGTGATATGCTTGATGATACTCATGCAAGTAATCATGCCAACCAACGTGAACAAGGTATGTCGCAAAATCTAGAATTACCTCATTCACCAAATTATATCCCTTTCGACACGAAAAACCTTCCCCCGGAAGAAAAAACCACTACCGAGGAAACAGATGAATCTGATGGCAAAAAATCTAAAAAGCGCCCACATGGGAATAGAGAGTCGGTTCGTAAGTATCGCGAGAAAAAGAAAGCCCGGCAAGCTTCAATAGAGGATGAGCTTAACAGAATGAGGATCGTGAATCAGCAATTGTTAAAAAGGTTGCAGGTACTAGTTGCTCTTGAACAAGAGCTAGCGAGGTTCAAGTGTCTACTCGTTGAAATTAGGGGAAGGATTAAAGGGGAACTTGGATCATTTCCTTATCAGAACCCCACAAACGGAAATGGTGTTATTCCACAAAATATGCCCCGGCCGTCTACCTCAGCTGGAGTTTGTGAGGTGAATCAGTGTGACCATCAATACCCTGGATTGGATAATAATTCAGGATTTAAGGAATCTCTAGAGTTTGGTCAAGCAAGTGTCAGGTTAAGTACTAAGTTTAATACTTCCACTGCTGCCAAGAAGCGAAAAGGGAAGAGCTTAAACAAATGCTTGAATCATGTATAGCTGAGCTGCAAAGGTGTTTAATCATCCAATTGCTTTACCTGCTGATCTTGTTTCTTCGTGGGTTTCTTAAGAGACTAATACTTAGTGTTCAAGTTTGTATTCTCTATACAAGGACTGGAATAGGTGGTGTGAAGAGATTCTTTCTAAAAGAGTGGCAAAACCTTGAGTGGTTTTCGTCTCTTCTATGCGGAGAATCAAGTGCTACCATGAGGGTTAATCAACAAAAGTGTAAGAGAAAAATTTGTGTGAATAAGGTTTAAAGAGTTCTTCGTGAAGAACATTACTGTAATTCTGGTGGTTTCGGGCATCAAAGATGTAATTTGAAATGGTGAACCGTATATATCTTGTGGTGTGGTTATGTGCTTGTTCCTTTCCACGTGAATATCAATATTTGCCCGCCTAAAACTTAATATTATATTTGGTTTGGATTTCTATTAATACCATTTTTCGTCATGTATTCCGTTGTACTCAAGTGTATCAATTCCTCCACAATTGGTATCAGAGCTATGGCGGCCGAATGTGCTTAGTGCTTGGGGCCTATTTAACCCTGTTCAAACATGGTACGAAAAATGTATGTTATTCGCACTAATGTATTTCTGAAAACAATGTTTCAACCGGTATTCACACAAGATGTATTTCTGATGTAATTTTGTTGGGTGCAATAATCAAAAACAAGGAAAAATCAAATGAACAAAAGTTATTGATGCTTATCTCCTCTATAATGGAAGTGATCGATTTGACGACACGGACGAGCTCCCCAGGTCTTCGCAACAGCAACATGGACAAATTTTAGAAAACAGAGTGAGTCACGTGTTCAACATGTTGTCTTTAAGACATTAGCGCCCGGCTACACTCAAAAGTGATGCTATAGCCCTCACACGACGGATGCCTCCAGGATAAAACATCTTATTACACCTACTACTAGCACATATAATAGTTGCTCAACTTGAGCTTGGCAACTCCGAAATAAAAAGCTTTTAATGAAAATCGGCGAATGCTTAAAACAAACGATAAAAATATTGTTCTTTGGGTCTCTCTAAAATATAGAGAAACCCTTTTCCCTTGAATTATCAAAAGTAGGAGAAAAACTTGTTTATATAATCGAATTATACAACTTTCGAAAAGGAACTCCCTGATCTGGGACTAAAAGGTTTATATAAAATATTAAAACAATTTAAGATTGGAAACTTCCCGATGTGGGACTAATAAGATTTTCATTCACAAAAGAAACAATTATTTGTTTTATTTAGTTAAAAACTTTAAGATAAAATACGTGTTGTTTTTTTACCAATTAATCCCCCACATGAATGAAAACCTCGGTAGACATGAAAGCACAGATAGATCTTGGTAAATCAACACCTCAATTCCACAACCCAGACTGACCGAACAGACATACGGATCATCCATGTGTTGAAATCATACTAATCATTTCAACGTCCTCTGCCTCACACAAAAGTGTGTTGCCTCAGGGTCATACTATGGATTGCATAAATCATAATAATAAAAAAATTTTCGAAAGAAAACTTTTATATTAAAGAAAAAAAGGCCAAGTCAGATACAATACACAGTGAAGAGCAATCTTCACTTTACATTACATATGAATAACCAACTCACGTTGATGGAGAATTTGGTTACAGTTAACTAACTTGAAGGTATCCTTGTTACAGCACCAAAGAACTAAAGTCTGTTGTATAAGAACAATGATCTCAGTTGCTCCTTCTGGTATCTCTCCAAACACCCGCCTGTTACGCTTCTTCCATATATTCCACATGATAGCATATGGGAATAGCCAC
The DNA here is from genome assembly GCA_023531105.1 of Papaver atlanticum. Taxonomy (NCBI): domain Eukaryota; kingdom Viridiplantae; phylum Streptophyta; class Magnoliopsida; order Ranunculales; family Papaveraceae; genus Papaver; species Papaver atlanticum. The sequence goes on along the minus strand of JAJJMB010015535.1, from coordinate 3,375,705 downwards.
CATAAATCCCTACATTTTCCATTAAGTACATTCCAGCTCCATGCATCGAAGAATCGCACCACTGTTGCAAGTATATGCATATGCCAAGAGGAATGCTTTGATAAAGAAATCCCATACCTCAAATGTTAAAGAACATTGTAACAGCAAGTGATCGGCAGTCTCAGTCACCGAGTCGCCAAAAACCACATCTTACTCTATCCAGGTTGATTCGTCTATGTTGAAGCATATCTGTATTAGGTAGAGAATTATTGAAGACAGCCCACAACATGAAACTGGCTTTAGGGGGAATGTCTTTTCTCCATAGGAATTTTCCAAAACAAATATCAGGTAAGTCCCCCCCAAATGCTTCATAACACGCTTTTGTACTGAAATTTTGCATAACCTCTACCGCGTTTCTCCCTCCACCAAATTAAGAACATTACCCAAATCTCTTCTCAGTAAATCCCACTCCAATTGTTCATTTGAGTTTGGTTGTCTTTTAAGATCCATGCTATCTTCCATTTTAAACCATGTCTGCAATAGTGCCTGTTTATCTCTACAAACTTTAAAGACTATAGGAAACAAATCCTTCAAATACCCATTAGCCAACCATTTATCATAGCACCATTTTTGATGCTTACTTTTATGACTGCCGCATTTCTGGAACCAGCTTTGTGACGTTTCTCCAAAGACTTGTACACTGAGCTGAATCGTCATCCACTGGCAAGATAATGTCTTCTTTAGATTTAGATTTTTGTTGATTAATTCTTCTCCACAGAGCTGTCTTCTGTTTTGAAAATCTTCATACCCACTTAGCTAGTAAGGCCTTATTAGTATTTCGAATACTTTTGACACCCAAACCTCCCTTACTTATTGGTAAAGAAACTCTTGTCCATGCCACCCAAGCCATCTTCTTCTTCCCTTAAACAGCACCCCACAAGAAACTTTTCATTATTTTTACAATTTTCCTTTCAATACTCACAGGCAGATGAAATAAGCATAGATAGTAAATAGGTAGACTAGCAAGACAACTCTTTATGAGAACTAGTCTTCCTGCTTTATTGAGATACTTTTTTTTTCCCAAGAAGCTAACCTCAATTCCATTCTCTCAATAACAGGATCACATATATATGTACATCTAGAGCTTGCACCAATGGGCATGCCCAAATATTGCATAGGAAGTTGTTCAGTTCTACATCCTAACTCCTTAGCCAACACATTCACCGTATCATTAGCTCCTACACTTACCATTGTGCTCTTATCTAAATTCAGATTCATATACCAGTAAGGGCTTCAAAAACGGACAAAATAATACACAGTCTAGTTACCTCTTCATCAGTAGCATCAATGAAAATGAGTGTATCATCAGCAAATTGCAAATGAGATATAACACTTCGAGAATCTGCTACACTGAAGCCATGAATCACCTCTCTCTAATGCATCATTCATTAATTTGGATAAAATCTCCACCACCAGCAAGAAAAGATATGGAGAGAGTGAATCACCTTGTCTCAACCCTTTTGTTGGTTTGAACTTCTCTGTAGACCCTCCATTAACTAGCACTGAAAGATGAGAATAAGTAATGCACCATTTGATCCAGGATATCCATTTTTCTCCAAAGACATCCTTATGAAGAATACACAAGAGAGACTGCCAGTTGACATTATCAAAAGCTTTCTCCATGTCAATCTTGCAAAGAATACCAGTTTTTTTGGACTCCATAATACTATCAACACACTCATTTGCAATGACCACCCCATCGAGAATCTGCTTGTTATTAATAAAAGCCCCTGAAAGTCAGATATCAGTCTAGGCATGAAAGTCTTGAGTCTATCTGCAAGCACCTTGGAGATTTTGTAAGCACTTCCTATCAAACTTAGAGGCTTAAAGTCCTACGGAGTGCAAGCGTCTTCTTTTTAAAAAATCAATGTGATATAAGAACAGTTGATTCTCCAATCGAGAGAACCAAATCCATAAAAATCATTCAACATCCTCATGAAGTCCCCTTTGTTAATCTCTCGATAATTTTTATAAAACTATGTAGTAAATCCATCTGGACCATGGGACTTATTTGATTTCATATTCTAAATCACATTCCACACCTTCTCTTCAGTGAATCTCCTCTCCAACTAATATTTTTTATCTTCCCCCACAAAAGGAAAATTAAGAGAATCAAAAGAAGAGAACAAATTACCTTGAGTAGTGAACAAATCAGAATAGTAGTTTCTAATATCTTATTTGATAATTTTTTGATAAAAACAGTCTTCCCCATTCACCTGAAGCTTGGCTATAGTGTTCCTTTTCTTCCTTGCACTTCCAACTCTGTGGAAATAACCAATTTTAGCATACCCCCCATCTAAAACCATCTTGTTTAGCTCAGGTATGTCATTTTCTTGCCTCTAGTTGCTCTACCAACCTCAGTTCTGTCTTGCATATTAGTCTTTCTTCTTGTTGACTATGAGAAAGAGCAACATTCTCTTCCAGTAAATTCAATTCACATATCCAAAATCCTGCAAACTCCAAGGTTTCACAAAGTGCTTAAGATTTTGCAGTGTAAGAAAGAAAATGGTACTAGCACTTCCACTGTACTCCATTGAATTCCACCAGATTTCCACATTCTTTTTAAAATCTTTATTCTCTATCCAACTTCTTTCCAGCTTGAAGTAAGTTTTACAAGTTGTTAGAGCATAGCTCGGTTGAACTCACCAAGCGTTGGTATGTCAAGTCTGGTTTCATATTTTAGTAAATCAAAACTCATCTAAGAGTCGCTTGATTATGTACTAGAGACAACTTCGTATAGGTTAGACTAGAAAGTCTAGGAATATGAGACATACAAGTATACTCGAAGACCTGAAGAACATGAAGAAGTAACGAGCTACAACGACGACATCATCCTTCCTCTTGAGGTTGTTAATATTGACTTGAACTATTTTATTCCTAACGTATCTTTCAAGTCGTGCTATATTGAAAACATAACTATGAAGCTGTGAATGAATATATTACTCTAGTAGTGAGACATGATCATAATATTAAGGAATTAGACTACGAAGTATAACGCTTATCTTTTGAACTTCATAGATATGACATCGACATAATCGTATGAATGCTATTGTGATTATGTGTATGGGTAAAGGTGAAGATTTCATCGTAAGGAAACAATGTTTTACATTTGTGTAAAGGAAGTACATTCATGAACTTGTTTTATGGATCGAAAGGGAAATTGCTAGGCTTATTGGTATTGTTATTCATTGCATATCTTTGGATTACCAATATGTGTGAGATGGTAGAACCGATCATAACTTGTTATGTATCTTGGTATAACTAATCACAATGCCTGACTTATGATTTGGTATGACTAGTTTTGTTTAATTAGTGTAACCGATCCTAAGTAATCACCTGATATGGTATGATCGATTTTTGTAATTGGTGTGACCGATCCTAGTAATTGGTGTGATAGATCACAAAAGAGTTGTGTAATCGATCCTTGTAATTGGTGTAACCGTCCTTAGTAATTAGTGTAACCGATCCTGGTAATTGGTGTAACTGATCCTAGTGACTGGTGTGACCGATCACAAGAAATACCATGAGTATATGGTAACCGGTCCTGGTAATTGACATAACCGATCCTGGTACCTGATGTAACCGGTCCTGGTAACTTGTGTTACCGATCACAAGTATTCCATATTAAGGTATAACCGATCTTAGTGATTGGTAGAACCTATTGAACCCATGAGTGTGATTTGATATTTGATCAATCACATAGTTGTCTTGGAATACAAATGAACCAATTCTAAACTTGTTTGGAAGTGTGGTATAATCGATTCCAAGATTGTAAATATGAAAGATGATTTACAAAGAAAAAATGTCAACATACTTTGAATACGAACAGTAAATCTTATCTTTTATTCTTCAAAGATATTCCTTAATTACTCAAGGAGATCTCGGTTCGAAATAAATTAAGAATCTTTTAATTAAAGTTGTTAGTTTTATATGCTTTAATTACCAGCAATTAAATGCATATCTCTAGAGAATAAAAATTAGTAATGTGCATTTACTAATTGGAGATTTTCTATTGAGAGATTTCGGAAAATATTGGACAAAGCATTTCCTGGAATTATGAAAACCGATTAGGCATTTATTGCATATCTTGAGAATACTTTTGGTTTTGGAAATTCCTTGGTGTCCAAACATCCTTGGTCTATAAATACCTAAGTTTGCATTTCTAGAAAACTATCCTAAGAGCCAGGCAATTTATTTTTTTTTGTTTCTGGTGGAGCCGTCTATTCGGAGAGGAAAGTACCCTAATTAGGAGAAATCTCTTACGACTGCTCGTTTAAAGACTTATGTGGGATCACGAAGCTCTACGAGTACCGTTGGTGGGAAACTAGATAATTGCAGTTTATTAGTTTTCCATTGATTTGATTGACTAACGGTTGTTGAACTTTAATTGCACCTTGACTAACGTTTGTTTATTCTTGATAATCTTCTCTTCTTATATAAGATTCACTCAAACTAGATCGAAGTGTCGACAGGATCTTTAGAACTATTTGTAGATCTAAAGACATCTTGTGATAATCTATTGTTAACAGACTCCGTTCTGTGCGCGATTGATCAAAAGAGATTCAAGTGGTGTTGTGCAGGTTTAATTGAGGATTAAAGAAGATTTGAAGACGAAGAAGATTTCTTATTGGTTTCTCATATCTTTGTGTAGCATAAACCTTGATCGGCTGGGATCCAACTAGAATCGGATTTATTCGATTGATTAGTTACGTGAGATCTGTAACACCTAATAGTTCTCTTGAGATCTATTTTGATTGTTACAAATCCGAATCTTATTACTTAGGTAATAGAGATTGGATTTATCTAACCAGGCAAAGGAGTTTATTAGTTTATAAGGAAGAGCCTTGGCATATGAATTGAGCAAGGTAGTCAATATCGGTTGTCCAGGACGATATTAAAGGTTTTTATAGGATATCGGAAAAAATCTTTACGATATTAAAAATATCGGCGATACGAAGGAGAAACGATAAAAACGCGTATATCGTCCTGTACGAACTGATATATCGGTTTCACTTGTACACTGATAATATCGGTTTCACTTGTACACTGATATAGCACTAATGTATTTTTTATTTTGATTATGATTTCTTGAAATTTTAGTTCAAGAAAGTAACTCCACTAATTTTGGTAACTTCATATATGATTATTATGGATGTAGTTACTATAAACGTGATGTTGATGGGATAACAGACATTAAATGCTTGGTTTCATTGTTGATAGTATAAGGCTCTAATCAACGACCCCTCATTTTGTAAGGTTGAAGTATGTTTACTACAATTACTATTTTCTATTATGGTTATGTCAATATATTTTTTTGTTTGATAAATAATAAATATTAAAAAAATTCTAATGATGTATCGCCTATAAAAACAGTTATTATCATTTGTATAGGTGTATAGGACCCGACCGATACGATACCGATACACGATATTAACTAACTTGTACTTGAGATATCTTTATCTGGAAAGAATAAAGAGAGTTGTTACCAAAGAGATTTGTTGTTCCTTTACTGTTTGGAATACGATTCAAAGGAATTGTTCCAGTGCGTGCACTTATCGAATGTCGGAAGCGCATGGATACTGAAGAAACTAAGTGAACAAGGGTTAGTTGCTTGGTCTCAACTATACGAACTTGGTATATATTTTGTATAACGGCTTAATTCCGAGAGTATTCAATTCTGGACTAGGTCCCGAGGGTTTTCTGCATTTGCGGTTTCCTCGTTAACAAAATCTTGCTGTGTCATTTACTTTTCCTTTCCGCAATTATAATTATTGTTATTATAATTTAAAGTAAATTACACAAATGTTAACTCCGCTTTACTTGATAGTGATCTTATAGAGTTTGGTTAAGTCCGAACCTATTATCAAGTAATCACACTTTGATTGTTGTATTGTCTCGATCTCGTATCCATAGACGATCACACAAAGGGTGAATACCTATTTGTTGTATTGTCTCGACTTTGTCTATAGACAATCACTTTCGGTAAGAGGACTTATAGGTGGATAATTTAAAGATTGTGGTGTATTTGGGTACCCTCATCTTTTCAATTGATATCAGAGCAGGCAAACAAGAAAAGATCTAACAATCTATGTTTGGTGCGATCCAACCCGTAAGAAATGAACTCGAGTTCACATGAATCGATTTCAGTTAACGTACCGCCAAGATTTGACGGGACAAACTATCTATGGTGGAAATCTGCTATTAAATCTTTTCTTCAATCACGAGACTTTAATACTTGGCTATTAGTCATCGATGGTTATAATCCCCCGAAAGTAGAAAATTCGGAAACTGAGTTTAAACGCTTAGTGGATTATTCAAGCAAAGGAAAGGCTTTTGCAAAGTAGAATTCAGATGGTTTGAATACTATTATACATGCTGTAAGCCGTGATCTACAACATCATGTATCAACATGCCAATCTTCAAAGGAAGCTTGGGATAATCTTCAGATCGTATTCGAAGGTAACACATCAGAAAAAGAAGCTAGACTTCAAAATCTCACTTCTGATTGGGAAAACCTTCGAATGGATGACAATGACACTTTTGAAGAGTTTCATATTAAACTATCTGAGATACTTAATGCTTCTTTCTCTCTTGGAAAGACTATTTCTGAAAAAGATATAGTGTGCAAAATTCTCAGATCGTTGCCATCTAGATACGAATCTAAGAAGCATGCAATCATAGAAGCAAATGATCTTACAACACTTTCACGAAGAACACTCGTTGGAAAGTTAAAAATATTTGATCATGAATCACAGTCTATTCAAGCTAAAGGAATTGCTTTTAAAGATGCAAAACTTTCAAAAGCTCCAATGGAGAAAGATAGATTGATGGATGATTCTGATGAACTGATTGCAGAAAATTCTGATGATGAAATTGAACAGTCATTATCTTTAATCACTAGACAGTTTCGATATCTCTTAAAGAAGAGAAATAAGAGATTTATAAAAGATGCTCATCGATTTTCTGGACCCCATGATCGAGTTCCTGTCAAGAACAAGAAGGATCAAGAAGAAGATGATGAATATCATCCTCAGTGCTTTAAGTGTAAAGGTTTTGGTCATATGGCTAAAGACTGTCCTAATCTTAGGAAATACACTGGGAGCAAGGCATTAGCTGTAACTCTAGACGAGACCTCTGATTAATATGATTCTGAAGAAGAGGAAACAACTAATATTGCACTAATTGTTCATTTGATTCCCTCTTCCTCCATTAATAATTTAACCATTTTAAAAATGGACATGTCTTCCGATGTTGAAAAATCATCAAATGGTAAAGGGAAAAATAAGACAAAGTGTAAAAATGTCTCAAAAATCAGGATTGCTAAAAGGTGCATATGCAACTCCTACCAATCTCAAGAAACTTCGTTAATTCGAGGTGACAAGAAAATATTTTTTCATATGATACCAGATCAAGGACACACTGGTTGTTCCAAATCCCATGATGACAGAAAATCTCATACTAATACCACCTAATTGGTATTAGAATTACATCCTCACCTTGTGTGGAAAATTTGTGTGTGAGCAAGTAAAAATCAAGGCACTTATGTATAGAATATGGGAATAAAATCTAGTATTTGAAAATATATTTAAGATATTCGTATTTATAGGAATATTATATTTTCGGAAGTATGAAAAATATAAAAAGATCCTTCTCATTCTCTGGTCATTCCTTGTCCGAACTATGAGTCAGGATCCGATGTCTTCTCTTGAAAAGGTGCTTAATGTGAAAGATCTCTTTAAGAATAAGTCTGCACCTTCTCTTGATGCTGAGAAACCTAAGAGGAATCAAAAAGAGAGATTGGATTAGCAAGAAGGAAAGAGAGAATATATGCTGAAGAAAGATCAGTGTATTGAGGCATTGACACACTTTTGTGTTCAATCAAAGATAGAATTACATGTTCTTGCAGAATCCTTCACAAAAACATCTCAACTGCAAGAAATTCTGGTCAAGCAACAAGGTTACCTACTTGAAGAAATTCACAAGCTGAAGACTGAAAGTAATAATCTGCCTTCCTCTAGCACCGATATGAAGGACTAAGTTGCTCATAAAATAAGAATAGACTCTTATTTTGGAAAAATAGACATCAATTTTTTATTTATTTCAATTATTGTATAAGGTCTATTTTTGAATAAAACTATCAATTATTTATGAATAAAATTATTATTTTATAATTTTTCTTGTGATAGTTTTTGATTACATAGCATGTGCTTGAATGTCTATATTTTGCTATGTGTTTACGGTTTATGGGATGTCTGATTTTGGTTTTCATAACCTTATTATTCGATCTCATAAGATGTGAACCCTTATGGTTTGTGTGGCTTTTTGATTTAACGGGATTAAGTTCTAGCCCATGTTGGTAGGCTTTATCAAAGGATCATAAGGTGTTCCGATTGAAACTCATATGTAAAAAGTCATAATTTGTTGAATCAATTTGTGTTTACATGAGTTGTGTTTAGCATAAACATATGTGTTTCGGGTTTTCAACTTTTGCTATTGGCACGCATTAGTTAAAACCGATTCAACCTTTCTCTGATAAAGGTTGCTCTTTGTTGTTGTTCTTTTGTTCTTGCGAGAGGATGACAACATACTAGGGGAGAGTTCTAACTTGAACTTGCGCTTAATGATATCTCTCTCTGAGGATAAGAGGATACGGAATCTGAGGTAATGAATTTGTTAGTTAATCGTTTTCCTGTTTAAGAAAAGCCTGCTTATATTGCATATATTTTGCTTTTGCTTAACAAAATTTCGGTACAATTGATATGTATTCCATTATGTATGTATGGATGTGTGTGTGTGTTTGATTTAATTGTTTCCGGTTAAGAAAAACTGTGTCAATTTATTTGGCTTATTGTTTGGTATCTTCTTTATTGTTTGGTATCAAGTGTTTTTCCTTAACGAAATTTTGGTGCAATTGTGGTTCTATAATATCTATGTTTTGTTTCAATTGCTTCCGGTTAAGAAAATAATTGTGCAAGTCAATTTATTTTGGTTTGTATGTATTGTTTATTGCTTAACAAAATACGGGATCATGTGTTTAGTCCAATTCGATTCCGGATAAGAGAAACTAAGTTAATTTTGATCTTAGTTAGACTTATCAAATTGAAGGATTTGGTTACTCAAGTCTAATCGAATGCCTTGACAAGAAATACTAGTTAACTAACCTAGCACTTGTCTTGTCTAAAGAGAAAGGTCCAAGTTATTTTCTGAATAATTAGAGCCTGATGAGAGAAATAAAGTTAAGTCTGATCTTTATTTTGGTCTTATCGAAATAAACAATTGTATGTATACAATCGGTTTAACAAGGGAACTAAGTTTCTTAGTCAATTTGTTAAAATATTAGGTAAAATTTCTTCGGGCAATAGTTTTCCTTGATAACATATTAAAACTAAATTAGTTGTAGTTTCGTTTTTAATATTGGTTATCTAAAGTGGTATGTGAAACCTTCGTGCTTAACTCTTATAGGTTGTATACAAGTCTTTTAGATTTGTAAGATCCTTTCGGTTTGAGATTTATTTTCCCGAACCTTTGTCATTTTGTGACAAAAAGGGGGAGAAATATATGGAGTAAATAAGTGATTTGAAATCACTAAGGAAAGGATAATTGTGCTTAAACGTTATATCTAACGAAAGAGTAAAGCATTGACTAAGGGGGAGAAACATATCATATTGTTGTGTAGTTATCTTGACTACAAAATGGGAATAACAAAGATTTTCGGATTGAATATCTACTTATCTTACCTTTAGGGGGAGTATAAGCTTTGTTATTCAGATGTCAACAGAGGCATTTATTGAATATATGCAGGTTATTGTGTTGTTGAAACTTGGAATCAAGTGTATGTATAATGAATTCTTGTAATTTGTTTATCCATATGTATTAAGAGTTTTGTCACTAAAATTGACAAAGGGGGAGATTGTTGGAGCATAGATCGGTTGAACACACCAAGCGTTGGTATGTCAAGTTTGGTTGTCATATTTTAGTGAATCAAAACTCATCTAAGAGTCGCTTGATTATGTACTAGAGACAACTTCGTATAGGTTAGACTAGAAAGTCTAGGAATATGAGACATACAAGTATTACTCGAAGACCTGAAGAACATGAAGAAGTAACGAGCTACAACGACGACATCATCCTTCCTCTTAAGGTTAGTAATATTGACTTGAACTGTTTCATTCCTAATGTATCTTTCAAGTCGTGCTATATTGAAAACATAAATGCGAAGCTGTTAATGAATATTTTACTCTAGTAGTGAGACATGATCATAATATTAAGGAATTAGACTACGAAGTATAACGCTTATCTTTTGAACTTCGTAGATATGACATCGACTTAATCGTATGAATGCTATTGTGATTATGTGTATGGGTAAAGGTGAAGATTTCATCGTAAGGAAACAATGTTTTACATTTTTTTAAAGGAAGTACATTCATGAACTTGTTTTATGAATCGAAAAGGAAATCGCTAGGCTTATTGGTATTGTTATTCATTGCATATCTTTGGATTACCAATATGTGTGAGATGGTAGAACCGATCATAACTTGTTATATATCTTGGTATAACTAATCACAATGCCAGACATATGATTTAGTATGACTAGTTTTGTTTAATTAGTGTAACCGATCCTAAGTAATCACCTGAGATGGTATGATCGATTTTTGTAATTGGTGTGACCGATCCTAGTAATTGGTGTGACCGATAACAAAAGAGTTGTGTAATCGATCCTTGTAATTGGTGTAACCGGTACTAGTAATTGGTGTAACCGATCCTAGCGACTGGTGGGAATGATCACAAGCAATACCACGAGTATATGGTAACCGATCCTGGTAACTTATGTGACCGATCATAAGAATTCCATATTAAGTTATAACCGATCTTAGTGATTGGTAGAACCGATTGAACCCATGAGTGTGATTTGATATTTGATCAAGCACATAGTTGTCTTGGAATACAAATGAACCAATTCTAAACTTCTTTGGAAGTGTGGTATAATCGATTCCAAGATTATAAATATGAAAGATGATTTACAAAGAAAAGCTGTCAACATACTTTGAACACGAATAGTAACTCTTATCTTTTATTGTTCAAAGATATTCCTTAGTTACTTAAGGAGATCCCGGTACGAAATAAATTAAGAATATTTTAATTAAGGTTGTTAGTTTTATATGGTTTAATTACCAGCAATTAAATGCATATCTCTAGAGAATAAAAATTAATAATGTGCATTTATTAATTGGAGATTTTCTATTAAGAGATTTCGGAAAATATTGGACAAAGCTTTTCTTGGAATTATGAAAACCATTGGGCATTTATTGCATATCTTGAAAATACTTTCGGTTTTGGAAATTCCTTGGTGTCCAAACATCCTTGGTCTATAAATACCTAAGTTTGCATTTCTAGCAAACTATCCTAAGAGCCAGGCAAACTTCATTTTATTTTTTTTGGTGGAGCCGTCTATTCGGAGAGGAAAGTACCCTAATTAGACGAAATCTCTTACGACCGCTCGTTTAATGACTTCTATGGGATCAAGAAGCTCTAAAAGTACCGTTGGTAGGAAACTATACAATTGCAGTTTATTAGTTTTCCATTGATTTGATTGACTAACGGTTGTTGAACTTTGATTGCGCCTAGTTTTTTTATTCTTGAGAATCTTCTCTTTTGATTTAAGATTCACTCAAACTAGATAGAAGTGTCGACGAGATCATTAAAACTGTTTGTAGATCTAAAGACATCTTGAGATAATCTATTGTTAACAGACTCCGTTATGTGCGTGATTGATCACAAGAGATTCAAATGTTGTTGTGCAGTTTTAATTGAAGATTAAAGAAGATTTGAAGACGAAGAAGATTTCTTATTGGTTTCTCATATCTTTGTGTAGCACAAACCTTGATCAGATAGGATCCAACTAGAATCGGATTTATTCGATTGATTAGTTGCGTGAGATCGGTAACACACAATAGTTCTCCTAGTTTGATTGTTACAAATCCGAATCTTATTACTTAGGTTAAACGGAAGAGCCTTTGCATATGACTTGAGATATCTTTATCTGGAAAGAATAAAGAGAGTTGTTACCAAACATATTTGTTGTTCCTTTACTGTTTGGAATACGATCGAAAGATTTGTTCCAGTGCGTGCATTTATCGAATGTCGGAAGCGCACGGATACTGAAGAAACTAAGTGAACTAGGGTTAATTGCTTGGTATCAACTATACGAAGTTGGTTTAGATTTTGTATAGCGGCTTAATTCTGAGAGTATTCAATTCTAGACTATGTCCCGGGGGTTTTCTGCATTTACGGTTTCCTCGTTAACAAAATCTTGCTGTGTCATTTACTTTTCCTTTCCGCAATTATAATTATTGTTATTATAATTTAAAGTAAATTACACAAATGTTAACTCCACTTTACTTGATAGTGATCATATAGAATTTGGTTAAGTCTGAACCTATTATCAATTAATCACACTTTGATTGTTGTATTATCTCGACTATGATGATCACACAAAGTGTGAATACCGATTTGTTGTATTGTCTTGACTTTGTCCATAGACAATCACTTTCGGTAAGAGGACTTATAGGTGGATAATTTAAAGATTGTGGTGTATTTGGGTACCCTCGTCTCTTCACAAGTCACGAAAGGACTAGTAACCAACACCACTGGATTGTGGTCAGATATGGTTCTAGTTAACACATAAATCATAATAGAATAGAAAGCTTTCATCTTTAGTTTCTCACAGGTGAGACTAAAGGTTTCTTTCGCAAAAGTGAAAATGCATGAACTATTAAACCCTTTGTGACCCTTAGGTCCTAAGTTCCAGTAATACCAAAACCATCAAAACAATATGAAACTTATTTTCTCAATATGAATTGAATTTCGATAAAGAAACGAAAATCACATAAAAACTCAGGAAATACCATTTTAGGCAGAGGTGTCCATGAGGTCTTGAACCTTTTCTTAGCGAGATATTACCGAAACTACTTGCTAGGGACAGTGAACGCGATGTATTGAACTGCTAGCATTTGATGTAATTCGCGATTACAACCACGCATGATATCTCAAGCTGCCAAGCTCGTGCCGTAGTGTCCATTTTGGCCCTGGACATATCCCATTTATTAGGATGCTCTTGATAATCATCTCATATTCTCATAGGAAGCGACCCACTTCCTCATTCAGATAGGTGAGTTCCATCAAGAGTGTTTACTGCTACACCCTACTTCAATCTTAAATTGAAACTATATAACTCATTAAGACTTATTTAAAAGTCATCCTCCACATGCAGTCACATTATCGCGTCTACACCATAGAAAAGGGACAGAGAATAAAATTCTATGATAGTGTTTACCTTTTCCCACCACAAATTAGTTATCTCATTCGAAACCTTGATCTTGGGATCTCCAGTCAGCATGGTTGAGTATCCTTCATGGAAAGTTTAATTTATGAGCTTCAGCCCCATCCCCTTTGATACATTACTAACTATTTCTTTAGATAAACCTTTCATCAAAGGGTCTGTGATATTTCCATTGGGCTTAATCCAATCGATGGAAATAACGCCTGTTGATATTAGTTGTTTTTTAGATTTAGCTATTACAACTTAGCTAACACAATGTATAGATATAGCTGGCATCGGCCTATGCAAGAGAAAAATGTCTTCTAAATATCATCTTAGGAACTCGTCCCCCTATCGTGTTTTATCTAACATAATACTCTCAGATTCCATAATGAATTGATCAATATGTATGGTTTAGAAATCTTCCAAAAACAAACCCTCCTGCTAGAGTGAAAACATTTCCACTCGTAGACTTAGACTCTTCTGAGTCAGTTATCCATTTTGTATCACAAAATCCCTCAAGGATAACAGACACCTTTTATATATCAAACAAAAGTTCATAGAGTACTTTAGGTGCCGTAATACTCTACTAAGTGCATCTAAATGCTCCTGCTATGGATTACAAGTATAATTATACCTACTTAACTTACTCAAACTATAGACAATTTCTGGACTCTTAAAGTTCATTAAATTCATCAGACTTCCTATAACTCTTGAGTATTAAAATTGTGTTACTCTATCACCTTTATTCTTCTTGAGTCTACAAGAAGAATCGTACGGATTACAAGCAGGCTTACAATTAAACTGATTGTATATCTTAAGCACAGATTTAACATAATGAAAATGACTAAGACTATAACCGTTATAATATCTTCTAATCCTCATCCCTAAGATCACATCAACAAGGCCTAATTATTTTATGTCAATGTTCTCATTCAGTGCATGCTTTTAGTGGAATTAATCATATCTATGTTTGTATCATGTATACGCATATCATCAACATACAAGCATACAATCACACAGGCATCCTTAACAAGTTCATTGTAAATACACTTTTAATGTTACTGTTTATGTGCTTATTTCAAACAATACAAAGACTTCTTTAGTTTACAAACTTTTTCATCACAACCTTTCACTACAAAATCCTCAGGTTTATCTATGTAAATTTCATTATCTAATTCACGGTTTTAGAAAAGATTTCTTAACATCCATCTAATATTTCAATAAGTTGTTTATGGCAGCAATAGAAATTAACATCTCAACGGAAGTAATTCTCGTCACAGGTGAATAAGAATCAAGGAAATCTATACCTTCTTTTAGTTTATAGCCTTTAGCTACCAACCTAGCCTTATATTTTTCACAGTTCCATCTTGTTGATACATGAAAATAACTAATCCCATAATAGATGGCCCCTTAACCTATCAAAGGGTCCTTTTAAGATAAAGAGACTAGGGGACTAGGCCTAACCCACTAGAATGGGATAGTTCTAGTCCATTCAAGAGTGTATTAAGTTAGTTGGGATTTGGCCCAAGAGGAAAGCCTTTTAGGGTTTGGTAATAACTTAAGGAAAGGGAAATGGTAGTTTAGTAATATGTTAATCTTATGGGCACTTATCCATAACATGGTCATTATAAAATGGGAAAGAGGGCACACTTATTGAGATATCATTAACACACCATTACTTCTCATAAACCTCTCTACACCTTGGGAGTACTTTCTGTGATTAGGGATAGTTCCTCATTCCCACGTTTTACCCCATCAACATTGCGACCACAGTGGGAGGTTCTTAGCCTCTTTTCCAGCATGATACTCCCAAGTGCGAGCCAGGAAGTACCAGCGGGTGGAACACTCCCGAATCTAGACCATGTTTCCGTGGAAGACGTGCGTGGAGAAAGTGATGATGAGATACATTTCCAAGCAGTGGTTACTACACCCATTGTGCAAGGAGCATGAGACTCCCAGGGCGCATGAGCGTCTCATAAGAAATGAGTGATACTCAAAGAAAAAGCTGCAGCCGAGACAAGCGAGCAAGAGATGTCTAAGATACAAGAGGATCTAGACGCGTCTATTAAGAAACAGCAAGAATTGCGCGGACGTCTGAAGCAAGCAAGGGAGCAGAGCATGACGACCTAGGGCCACCTAGGGGTTTAAAGGCTTGTTGCACGTGCTAAGTGCAACCGACGATGCCTGCGACAGTGAGTTAGGATTTTATTTTGTAGTTTTGATTTGCTCGGGACTAGCAAATAATAAGTTTGGGGGTATTTGATAGACGCATTTATGTGTCTATTTTCATCTCTTTTATGTATAGTGTTAGTACCCATTTTTGTAATAATTTTGGTATTTTATCCCTTGTAGGTGTATTTTGGAGGAATAGGCTTTTGCGGGAAAATTGGCTCGAAAAGTTGCTAAAGGCTCCTGGGAGGACATTTGCTATTCGGACTATCATTCTGGATAAGGGGTAACCCATTTTCAGGCAGCTGCTAAGCACAGACCGAGACTGGATAGGGGGAGGTCACATTTCTTTACGTTTTCAAAAAAACAGAAAATGGCGGGAATTCTCTTCACACACAGGCGATTTTTTGGATGGATTTTTGATCGATTTTTAGGGAGATTAAAGGGCTGAATTTGATTGGGTTTGTTCCTATGGACCTAACAGGCGAGGTAAGGGTGTTGGAATGGATCCAAAGTAGCTAGAACTCGAATTGGAAGCGAAAAATGGTTAAAATATCACGTTCTATTTTTGGGAAGTTTCTTGGTTTATTTTTTAGAAATTTACGTGAAGAAGAGGAAGGAAACTCTTATTAAAGACTTGTTTCTATCAAGGGAGGAGTTTGGACAGCTTTTATGGATTGAATGCACGTGAAACAGAAAAAAAAAAAAAAAGGAAATAACTTAAAGTGCTGTGGAGGAAAAAACCAAGTTTATTCTCGAATTTTCTTTGCTCTACTATGTATAAAAGGGTTGGTTAGGGTCCTAGGAAGGAGAGGAAGAAGTTAGGGGAAGTTTAGAGCCTTAGAGAAGCTAAAAAAACCATTGGAAGAAATCACGTTCTGCTGGTGCAAAACTGAACCGGAGAAGACGAAGAACACAGAACAGCGGAAAAAGAAAGTTGCAGAGGCAGACTTATTTTCAGTGACAACGATTTACGGTCGCATCATCCTGCAGTCACCGAAGCTCTTCAGCAACGATTCCATCCGCTGTATTAGACTTTCAGTGACTACAGTATACCCTTTTCTCTCTTGTAATCAACTTTTGAACACCAAAGATGTATTTTGAGAACACGATTAATATGAGGAGCTAAACCCCTTAGCCGAGGCGACGGAGGAAGCCATTGTTCCATGAAAAGTGGTATAATTCTATTTTAATTATTTATTGCAATTATTTTACATGATTATTTGCATAGAACTTAAAAGAAAAATTGATTTTTATTGAGTAGTTGTGAATTGTTTTGATGGAACATGCTAGGTTTTGACACTTTTGATGTTTCATGCTTTGTGATTACAACTTCTACTTCAAAAATCTATTAGAGGCAAATATTAGAATCACTTTAAAAAGAATATTGCATGAATATTGATTAGGGTTTATCAATTAATTGGTCAATGGTGGAATCCAGAGTCTCGGTGTCTTTTTTATAATTTGATACAATTTTATTTTAGTTAATTTGAGTCTAAAAGAATCCTTCACAAGTTCGAGCATCGAACCTTTTCACCACTATTTTTACTACAACTACAAAACACATCACTTTACAAACGAGGATATCTGCTACCCGGGAGAACATCTTCGCCCCTTATACCTAACAGCTTTCATTAACAAACAACCTCTCAAGCGAGCTTTCATAGATGATGGGGCTTCACTTAACCTGATTTCAGTACACACGTTAGAAACATTGGGAGTGTCACGAGCAACAATCAAGATGCGCGCTACAACCGTACGAGGATTTGGAGGATAGACTTAGACAACAATAGGGATAGTACATTTGATGATGAAGATAGGACGTATCAGAGCACTCACCCCCTTTTACGTGCTCGAGGATGATACTACATTCCATGTGCTGCTCGGACGAGGATGGATCTTGAATCATAAGGTAGTAGCATCAACATATCATCAGTGTGTCAAGACTAATATTGAAGGAAGGCAGTTCCGGATCCCGGCTACGATAAATCCATTTAGGCCAGAAGAGGCCTACATGGCTGACGCGGTCTTCTACACGCAACTTGTCTTGAGTTAGGAAGAGCAACCGGAGCATCTAACGCCACTTCCAAATTGGGAGGAGTTCCAACCGGAGGAGCAGACAAAATAAAAAACTAAGTTAGTGTTCAGTTCATCACTGATGGGACCTACCACAGGGAATAAGAGAGCAGTAGCGGAAATAAAGAATTTCCAGTTCAAACGCTTCTCACGACCAGAAGGCGGACATGTCTACCGCTTATAGCAATTAGCCGGTGAAGTCTCGCAGAGCCAACATGATTATGCTATGTCATCAGCAGATAAGGAAATTGAGGAGACAACCCCAATGATAGAAGACTCACACGAAGAAGTAGAGGTTCCTGGTTCAGAGGAAGAAATTATATAAAATCTTCCTGAGGAGAAAATAAAGGTCGATCCAACACTTGATGGGTTAGAGGAAATAAACCTTGGCTAAGAAGAAAATCCCCGTTGCGTGCGTATCAGTAAGCATTTGGAAGAAAAGGAAAAATTACGGATGATTAAGTTGCTCCGCGAATACCAAGACGTGTTTGCTTTTACATATGATGAATTGCCTGGCCTGTATAGTGGTCTGAACGCGCACAACCTCAATGTCTCACCCGAATACAAGCCTGTCAAACAGCGAAGCCATAATTTTTCGGAGAAGATAGAGCTCGCCATTAAAGAAGAAGTGGAGAAGCTGTTGAAAGCTAAGTTCATTAAACAAATCCAACATCCCATGTGGTTGGCTAACATCATCCCGGTAGCAAAGAAGAATGGAAAGGTCCAATGCTGTGTCGATTATCGAGATCTAAACCGCGCGTGTCCTAGAGATGATTTTCCCGTACTGAATATAGACGTAATGGTGAATAACACGTGCGAATATGGTATGCTTTCTTTCATGGATGGGTTTAGCGGGTACAATCAAGTAAAGATAGCCGCAAAGGATGCCCATAAAACAGCTTTTCAGACGCCGTATGGAAATTTCTACTACGTTGTGATGCCATTCGGATTGAAGAATGCAGGTGCGACTTATCAGCGGGAGATGGTAGCTATCTTCCACGATATGATGCATCAGATAATGGAGGTATACATAGATGATGTCGTGGTAAAATCAAGAGCACGAGAGGACCATTTTGATCACTTAAGGCGTGTTTTCAACAGATGTAGAAAGTATCACTTAAAAATGAACCCCCTCAAATGCGCTTTCGGAGTCACCTCCGGAAAATTCCTGGGGTTCGTTGTTACTGACAAAGGGATACAGATTGCTCCAGACAAGGTTGAAGCGATAACCACTATGAGGTCGCCTGCAAATGTGAAATAATTGCAAACTTTTATAGGAAGAGTGTCTTATGTCCGGAGATTCATCCCCGGATTGGCACAATTACTGTCCGTGTTCTCACCCTTATTAAAGAAGAACAAACAATATGAATGGGGCGATGATCAAGAGCGAGCCTTACAAAAGCCCAAGGAATGCTTAATCAGTGCACGAGTCTTACCACCTGTCAAAGGCGAGCCCCTCTATATGTACACAGCATTTACCAATGTGGCAATCGGAGCATTATTGGCGCAAGATCTTGTCAACGATCAGCTGTGTCCGATCCATTATATCAGCAGAGGTTTTAGAGACGCAAAATTCAGATATTCGAAAGCGGAACAAGCATGTTTAGTGCTCATATATGCCACGCAAAAATTACGATCCTATTTGCTTGCTCATGAAACCATAGTTGTGGCAACTGCTAACCCAATCACCTACCTAGCCACAAAGCCAGTCCTATCCGTAAGAACATCCTGGTGGTTGTTGCAGCTATCCGAGTTTGAACTAAAGTATCAGCGGTCCAAAGGAGTACGCGGGCAGGCATTTGCATACTTGTTGGCCGCATTTCCAGGTACGGATATGATGGAAATAAGCGAAGAGATACCTGGAGACATTGCGGAGGCTGAATAAGAAAAGCGATGGGTAATGTTCTTTGATGGTTCATCATACGGCTCGCACGGAGGAGCTGGTATAGTTTTAGAAACACCCATGCAAGACTTGTTATCTTTTGTTTTCAAGTTAGATTTCGAATGCAGCAACAACGTAGCTGAATAGGAAGCGTTAATTCTAGGATTGCGCATGGCGGAGGAACTTAACTTAGGGGCGATAGACATAAAAGGAGACTCAAAGCTGGTCACAAACCAGATATCAGGAGATTTTCAGGTAAAAGAGCCGTATTTGGCTCCTTACCGAGCCGAGGTCCAAGAGATGATAGCAAAAGGAGGAAGTACCGTTATCGAGCACACAGGTAGGACCACTAATCACCATACTGATGCACTAGCAACCCTAGCATCAAAAATGCAACTGAATGAAGCGGATGAAGGAACAGTGGTGGTAAGGAAAAGAGCATTACCAAGCACATGGAAAGAAGATGCGGTATTTGAACAAAAGGATGACTGGAGAATAGTTTATATTAAGGATCTTACAAAGGAGGCGGACGACCAACTTCTGCCTACTAAAGTACTAAAGCAGTTTGTCATAATAAGAGGAGCATTATATTTTCGAACACTCGGAGGAGTCTTATCACATTGTGTAGGGAAGATAGAGGCACAAGAACTGTTGAACCGCATCCATGAAGAATCTTGCGGGAAGACGGGGGGAATTCTATTATATCGCCGCTTGCAAAGGATGGGTGTATACTGGCCAAACATGGCGGTTCAGGCAGCGGTAATATAGGATAAATGCGAATATTGTCAAGCGCCTCCACAACAAACAGAGGTCTGCAGTGCAGAAATAGAGGATTAGAGACAACCATATATATATTTCATTCAGCATAAGCGTCTGCCGCAAAACAGACAAAATGCACTTAGGGTTCAGAGGAAAGCCGGACGTTTCTTTATGAGATAATGAATTCTCTATAGAAAAAGCTAAGGATATAAGATATTGCGCTGCCTGTCGCAGGAAGAAGCGGAGGTAGTCATGGCTACAACTTATAACGCGGAGCATAAAGGAATGAGGAAACCTTTCTTGCAATTGTACGAAGGCGGGTTTTACTGGCCTACGATGGAATTCGATACAGCCGAACATGTAAAAAGGTGTCAGCAATTCCAAAGCCATAGGCCGCTAATCCGTGCCTCGCATACCTTGTTACACAGCGTTGTCACTCCGTAGACCTTTCATAGTTGGGGACACGATATCATTGGACAGATAAGTCCAACCTCATCTGGACGGCATAAATATATCATCACCGCGACTGAGTATTCCTCCAAATGGGTAGAAGCCATTCCACTCCGATATTATTCAGGAGCTACAATTGCAGCATTTATTAAATAACATATCATATGTCGGTTTGGCGCACCAATGGTCATCCGCTCGGATAATGGTACCTCTTTTGTTAACCAGACTGTTAAGGAACTGCTAGATCAGTATGACATTAAGTTCCATACTTCGACTGTCTATTACCCTCAGGGGAATGGACAGGCAGAGGCTACTAACAAAATATTGTTGAGGATATTAAGCCGCACAGTACATGATCACCATAGAAGCTGGCATGAGCAGCTGCCTCTTGCACTATGGGCATACCGCATCTCTAAGAGAAGTTCGACCGGTGCCTCCCCTTACTCCTTGGTATACGGAGAAGACGCAATACTACCAGCGGAGATTGTTATTCCTTCTGCGCGCGTAGCCATGGCTAGTCTCACCACCCCGGACGAGGTTTGCCGTTTTGCTCATCTTGATACCTTGGAGGAACGACGAGCTAAAGCTGAGCGATTCGCGGACAAGTATAGGAAAAGGACGGAAAGATACTATAACCAAAAGGTAAAAGAGCGAACTTTCTGTATAAATGACGTATTCATGAAGATTTCCCCACATGTTCAACGAAATGAGAAGGAAGGAAAGTTTGCCACGAATTAGGAAGGCCCCTACATGATTATCGAAGCAGCAGAGAGCGGATATTACTACCTCAAGCGGATGAATGGGTCACGGATCAATACTCCTATCAATGGTAAATGGCTTAAAACCTATTATACATAATAACTAAATGTATGCCAGACGACTGATTAGCAATAATACAATTATCTTTATCTTAAACTATGAGTCATTCTAAATATCCCCGAGTATGGCTAGGTTCTGTGCATGACCCAATGAAGTGCACCAATAGCCCTGAGTATGGCTAGGTTCCGTGCACGACCCAATGAAGTGCACCAATAGCCCCGAGTATGGCTAGGTTCTGTGCACGACCCAATGAAGTGCACCAATAGCCCCGAGTCTGGCTAGGTTCCATGTACGACCCAATGAAATGCACCAATAGTCCTGAGTATGGCTAGGTTGTGTGCACGACCCAATGAAGTGCACCAATAGCCCTGAGTCTGGCTAGGTTCCGTGCACGACCCAATGAAGTGCACCAATAGGCCTGAGTATGGCTAGGTTCTGTGCACGACCCAATGAAGTGCACCAATAGCCCCGAGTCTGGATAGGTTTCGTGCATGACCCAATGAAGTGCACTAATAGCCCTGAGTATGGCTAGGTTCTGTGCACGACCCAATGAAGTGCACCAATAGCCCCGAGTCTGGATAGGTTCCGTGCACGACCCAATGAAGTGCACTAATAGCCCTGAGTATGGCTAGGTTCTGTGCACGATCCAATAAAGTGCACCAATAGCCCCGAGTCTGGCTAGGTTCCGTGCATGACCTAATGAAGTGCACCAATAGCCCCGAGTCTGGCTAGGTTCTGTGCATGACCCAATGAAGTGAACCAGTAGCCCCGAGTTTGGCTAGGTTCCATGCATGACCAATAAAGTACACCAATAATTTCATAGCCGGCTAAGCTCCACGCATGAAACATAATAAATTGCGGAGGATAACCATAGACACAACACATCAGATAAATATTAGTCTTGACTAATCCAAGTGATGAATACATTTAAAAGGCGGAGCAGATGAAATGCAAATACAAAATAAGAAACATTATGAGCACTGACACTGCATAAAAGATAACGTAACTGATATACTCATTCATTAACATTTGGAGTAATACACGAAACGGATAAAACAAAACATTCTATAGATAAAAATCCATTAAGTAAAAGAACTGAAGATAGCACTGAGTTCGCGCGCCTCAGTCTACCGCGCGCAATAGCCAAGTCGTTCTCTCTATGCTCCATCCGGACACGAGCATTAGAAAATACCTCAAATGCTTCATCCGAAGCCATGACATTCTCCACTGAAGGATCGACCCGACAAGCACTCAACCGATCCACATATAAATCCATTGCATGAAGAAACTGAGTTTGGCTAACCTCAAATAGATCCTCACACTCACGCACAAGGCGAGTATTTCCGATAACAGTGGCTTGTAAAAATCCAAGTTTTGTCTTTTTAAGAAACAAACATAAAGAACTGATCGATTCTTCCATAGTTACTAATCATCTTTCTCTGAAAGCCTTTAGGCTATATAAAAAAACAAAAAAAAAAACAAAAAAAAAACGGAAAGGATTTTTAAGATAACTCAACCATAAGCATACGACAACGTGCCTCTTGTTCCACATCTTGCATCATTACAAGCGCTTCTTCACATTCAATTGTAGCCATAGCTAGAGCAGTCCGCATATCCCCTAGTACTTGGTCTACTTCGTACATAATCCTCTCGGATCCATTGCTCTGGCAAGCCATGTTAGAAGTCTCATTCTGCTCCTCGAAAGTTTTCCGCGCATTATCCTGCATAGTCAGCCTATGAGTCCGTAAAGCCTTCACTTCATCCCTTAGGACCAGCAATCATGCCAATTCCACTTGTTTATCAGAAGGATGCACTAGAGCGGATATCACACATAAAGATAATGCGTAACCACGCAAGCGACGACCCGGATGTTGGGAAGCATATGCATGACAGTCTGCTATAGCCTGATCAATATCCATCGTCATAAGGTTTAATTCCTGAAACAGCAGATCAGCTTCATGACGAGCGGAGACAGCGTCGCCTAGTTCACACTGAATTCCGAAAGAGACCAGCCTAGACGCTTGAGTTTCCCGAGCCGTTAAAAACACTTTGTATCGCTTATCAAACCGCGCGCGTGCCTTAGCACGACCCGCTGTTCTTATCTCCTTAAGCAATTCTATTTCAGCCTTCACGAGTAGTAAGCGATCTAACTCAGATCCTCTTTTATAAGGAGTTACTAACGTTGGAACAGAGGCCAGAGACAGTACATAGCCATGTAAAAGGTGGGCCATTCAGAGAATTCTAGTATAAACAATAAACAGAGTAAATAAATGAAGATACCACGCCAGTAAACGTACTCTATTTATATAGGATATATACACATCAAGCCATTTATTACTCCATACCTCCTATTTAACCAAAAAATAAAAAAAAAAAAAAAGATTATGGTAGCACGCGAAGTGCCCTATGAACCTCAGCAAGATCCATCTCAATAGACCTAATACTATGATCCGCCTCAACACACCGTAAATGAGTAACCAGACGTTGCCCAAGGCAATAACCACAATATTAAAGAAGAGTCACGTCAAGAAACCCGCCCTCACTTTGAATCTTCATCACAAGATGATCCGCAACTACCAATTGTTCATGCCAACACGAATTCTCGATCTCAAAAGTATCACGCGCAAGACACATCACCCGCAAAAGGCGATTTAGATACCTTACCTCCAGAACCAACCTCACATAATTAACCATGAAACATAAGAACTTAAAGAATATTTACTGTGATTAACCAAGACAATTCTCATATATATAACCAAATAACACAATACCCAAGAAAACGTTTTTTTATGAATCCCTAAAAAAAATGATGATGATGATAGTAATCTTTTTAAGAATGTTCAGTTATAAGCAAGCGGCAATAACAAATGTCTTCATCTAGGTCCTGCATCATCAACTGAACTTCACCATACTGAGTAGTGGAGTCGGTATAAGCATTACGCACCTCTTCTAGCACCTGATGAATCTTGTGCATAACATCGCCGGAGGCATGGGATTCTTGAGCTATGTTTAGCGTTTCCTTATGCTCCTCAAAGGCATAATTATTGACTCTTGGAATAGTCGCTCAGCCCTGTTCCGAGCAGCAGACGTATCATCTAGCGCACGTTGCACTGCCAGAGTCAATCGCTCGGACGCCTGCATCCTCTGAGCCATTAAATACGTTTCATACTGCTCATCAAACTGTACGCGTGTGGTCACTCTATTCGCCGTTCTGATTTCTCTAAGCACCTCTACCTCAGCCTTCACCAATAGCAAGAGACTTAACTCATGGTTTTTCTCATAAGGAATGACTAGCGTCGGCACAGGAGCCAAAGCCAAAGTGTAACCATGTAGACGATGAGTCATCCGCTGCAAAATATAACTGACAACCAAAAGAAGAAACAGAACAATAAAAGAAACTCGAAAGACACTAACTAAAGCAATCCCATTCATCTCTACTTATAGAAACGAATGATAATACCACATTAATTACCATCCAACCATAATAATAAATGCAGATAACTAAATAGTAAAATATGTCTTGCAAAAGAAAAACAAACCATCAAAGTTTTCCGGTTCTACCTAAAAAAAAGCAAAGAAATTATTGTTTGAACCCACTTATAACAACCCAAAATTTAATTAATGTCCAAAGCAACCAGCTCCACTCTCTTCTTAGTAAGGCGCCCATTAACCTCCTCAGCGGCAGCTCGGGCGATCCTCAACTCCTCAGCAGCTTGACCAACGTCCGCCATCAGCCGGTCATATGCCGTTTTCTTGACATCAGCAACATTGAGCAAGCGTCTGTATTCTCGATCCAGTTTATCAATTTCACGAGGCAATGTGGTTCGTGCATTGTGATTCGCCTTTGCCAGATCCAATAGATTCTTGAGTCAATGAATGGGAAATCGGAGAACTAGATAAGTATGAATGAAGGCGTCTCACTTCCTCAGAGTAGCCGGATCGATAGGAGTTTCCTCCGCCTGAGAAAGGCCGTCCGTTATATCCATTAAATCCTCATTAGCCACAACTAAAGAGTTGGCGGGCATTCCTTCATGAACACACATATGGCCAAACCTCTTCACTATGCATCGGTAGTTGGCTGCTTTAGACGAAGGGACCCAAAACCCATGCACTAGCTCGAAGCGGTTATCAACGCCAGCCTCTGCCGCTGAAATAACACGAGGGTATCGAAACTGAGGATCCTCCGGAGTAGCCATCAGCTCGGCATCAGCGTCCATGTTGCAAGAAACCTTAGGATCCATCTTGGAAGGTTTTTGCCGTTTACCGTTAGCACTCCTGGATTCGCTACCTTTAACTTGATGTCTTGAGCCGTTCCCTTTACTATGGGTGCCATCTCGCTTTCCCATATCCTAAGGAAAGAAAAGAAAGCGTAACTAAGTATCCCGACAAGAAGGGAACGGTGATGAAATCCGAACCCTTATCTTGTATGGCCTGGCCTTTCCCTTTACTAGGAAATTAAAGTCCGTATTCAAAACCTCAACATATATGCACCTTAAGGAAGACAGTAAACCCGCTGACAGGGGATTCGCGGGTATTTAGAAGCTTACCTCCCGTACCAGACGGGCGATGAAACAGTTGTAGTCGACTCGGGCCACGACTCCTATGTCATGTATGAACCTGAGGGGCCGAGACGATATCGTAATCGTCGTCCTTCCCTGCAAACAGTTTATATTTAAAAATTTACCCTTCCGTGGGGTTAAAAATAATAATTAAAGTCCAACGTTTAATGTTCCAAAAATAAAAAATAAAAGGTTCAAAAATAAAAATTTACAAAAATAAAGTCCTATTTACAATTTCTAAAAAAATAAAATCTAAAATAAAAATCTAATTAAAAATAAAATAATAATAAAAATCTAAAAAAAATCTAAAAATCTAAAATAAAATCTAATAAAATCTAATTAAAAATAAAAATAAAAAATAAAATAAAGTATCTTCGTCTTTTCTCCGTTCTTTTCGCTTTGTCTAGCTTTTAATCCCCCAGGTCTTTCGTCTCCAATTCCTCTTTGATTCAAAACCTGCAACAAAAAGACAAATACCCAAGAAAGGTAAAAAAAAAAACAAAAGAATAAAAATCTAAAAAAAAAAACTTTAAATCTAAAAACAAATCCGCGTCGGCGGCGCCAAAAATTGATGTAATTTTGAATAGTGGTAGTAATAGGGTTGTCGTTCACTCGGATTCGTAGAGATTAAAGTTTTTAAAAATACTAAATAAATATATACAAAGACTATTAACAATGGGCGAGAGGTACTGGGACTAAGGATTTAGCCAATCTTTATAACATAAGGTTCACTTATTTATTCTCAACAATTTTAGCTCAAGAAATATAAACATGGACTCTATTTTTGCCAAGGTAGATTCTCAAAACATTGATTGTAAATGTTAAGCATGGGACATCAAATCACCTAAGCTAAGCATGACCCATCTAATCAAATGACAACCAATTTAATCAAATCATATTTCAATTAATTTTAATGCAAAAGTCATAAAAAGAA
Source organism: Papaver atlanticum (assembly GCA_023531105.1). Taxonomy (NCBI): domain Eukaryota; kingdom Viridiplantae; phylum Streptophyta; class Magnoliopsida; order Ranunculales; family Papaveraceae; genus Papaver; species Papaver atlanticum. Next base: position 3,348,697 of record JAJJMB010015535.1, on the reverse strand, counting down.
TAAAAATAAATCTACCCATGTATGAAGTTCGGCCTCCTCCGTCGTCCCAGTGTTGGGGTTTAACTCATCATGTCGAAAACACACTCAAAATATGTATTCATGGCTCAAAAAGTGTTTACAAGAAGAGAAAATAATGAAACAGAAAATCTGCAACAGCACAGGTGCGTTACAGACCGACTGTTTCAACTCTCAACTGTTATGATGAAGATAATCGTTACAAATCTGAAAATAAATGTTGCAGAAGAGGATGAAGAAACTGTTACAATGAAGATAAATGTTGCAAACCAGTTGAAGAAACTGTTACAACGAAGATAAATGTTGCAAACTAGTTGAAGAAACTGTTACAACCAGTTGAAGAAACCGTCGTTGTTTCCCTGTTCTTCACGAGCAGCAGCAGCAGCAACAACAACAGAGTTCTGAAAACTCTTGATTCACGCCTCCTGAGCTCTCCTCTCGACCCCAAACTCTCTACACCCCTTCTATGTGATCCTAGGAACCTATTTAGACATCATTGCGACATTGAATCTCCTCCATTAACTACAAATAATCTTCTTTTACTCGGGTATATTTTTTTCCATTTTTTTCATTGATTTTGATTTTCACGCATCTGCAGCTGTATTTATTTCCTTCTATACCTTCTTCACGCTCTATAATATCGATTAAATCTTCCAAGCACGTGCCGTACACGTTTAAATTTCTCACAACTCATGCAAGCTCATGTTTTTCCTCCAACTCCCTGTTTGGATTAAACCAAGTTATCCAGCCAAATTTGATCGATAAAATCACCCATACTAGCTTTCTATAGTCATATCACGTCTACCCACTAAGTTTCATGGATTGAATCTCACTAAATCACGTCCAAATATCCGATTGAAATTCTGCTGTTAATGAAAATATTTTCCCGCCAAAATTCATTTTTTGAATTTGAGAAGAACATGTCCTCCCCCTAATCCTGCACGGGTATCCCTTTAGCACTTGTCTTATGGGGTGCAAATAGTAATTTTTGGGCGTAGATAGTAATTTTTCCGGGGTTCCTCTGACACATTTCTGGGGTGCTTCTGGTGCATTTCTGGGGTGCCTTTAGTACTCTATCTTGGGGTGTAAAACACCACTTTTCGAGCCAATTTCGCCGCAAGAGCTTATTTCTCTAAAAATACCTACAAAGACATAAAATAACAAAATAAATACAAAATCGAACACTAACAATATATACAATTGAGACATATTAGACACAATAATGCGTCTATCATTACTGGATAGGCCAGTAACTGTAGCATCCCAAGGTTCGCGAACTTAAACCGCCTAAACTCACCAGTTGTAACTGTCGTATAAACGTGTGACTGTTGACACGGTCATACAGTCAGGGGATTAATGTTGATACATGAAAATAACTAATCCCATAATAGATGTCCCCTTAACCTATCAAAGGGTCCTTTTAAGATAAAGAGACTAGGGGACTAGGCCTAACCCACTAAAATGGGATAATTCTAGTCCATTCAAGAGTGTATTAAGTTAGTTGGGCTTTGGCCCAAGAGGAAATCCTTTTAGGGTTTGGTAATAACTTAAGGAAAGGGAAATGGTAGTTTAGTAATATGTTAATCTTATGGGCACTTATCCATAAGATGGTCATTATAAAAGAGGAAAGAGGGCACACTTATTGAGATATCATTAACACACCATTACTTCTCATAAACCTCTTTACATCTTGGGAGTACTTTCTGTGATTAGGGCTAGTTCCTCCTTCCCACGTTTTACCCCATCAACACATCTACCTTACATTTTCTCTTAAAGACTCATTCTCATCCTATGGTCTTACTCCCTGGAGGTAAACCATGAGCTCCCAAGTAAGGTTTTGACAGACTTAGTCCATTTCAATAAATGAAGCTTCTTACTAGAATGGGGTTTCAGTAGATGTCAAGGCTTGTTTACAAGTCTGGGGCTCATACTAAGCTAGAAATGTTATGAAGTCAGGTCCATAAGAAGACTTAATTCTAATTCTTTTACTTTTCCTAGGCTCAACCTCAACTTCATCTTCCTTAAAGGTAAGTTCTGACTAGTTGAAAAGAAATCTAGGGGATCAACAATGCATTTCTAATTAGGGACATGTTTAAAATGAACATGTTCAAAGAACTCAACCTCCCTAAACTCCATAAAATTATTCATACCAATGTCAGAAAAATCAGAACTCACAACCAAAAAACTATATGCAATGTACTCAGGATACTCTATGAAGACACGGTCAACGGTTTTGGATCCTATCTTAGTTATCTTAGGACGAGGAATGGCTACCTAATCCAAACACCCCCACACTTTGACGTATGCATAAGAAGGTTGTCTATCTTTCCATACTCATATGGAGTTTTATCTGATCCTTTAAAGGTTACTCTATTTAGGATATAACAAATTTAGAGGACGACCTCCCCCCACAAGTTGGTGGTTAATTCTTTACTCAACATGGCATATATCATCTCCTTAATGGTTCTATTCTTACGTTCAACTATACCATTATCCTATGATGAATAAGGAGGTACGATCCCATGAATAATACCATTTAACAAGTAAATTTCTCCTATATGAATTTCATACTCGCCATCATGTTCAGACCTAACCCTTTTAGTTGTAACATATACTTGGCTTTCAATTTCAACTTTATATTCTTAAGGCTTCTAAGGCATCATCCTTACCCCTAAGCAAGTATACAAGATAGTACCTCATACAATCATCTACGAAAATTATGAACCACTTTTTACCAACTTAGTTTGGGTTGAATTCATGTCAACTAGGTCTAATTGAATTAATTTTAAGGGCTTAGAATTACTCTGAACATTTTTTCTAAAAGGTTCTATAGCATATTTTGATTATACATAGATTTCACTTTTGTGTTCAAAATCCAAACAACATATGAGTACGCATCCTATGCAGCTATGCTAGCCAGTTTATGCATTGACTTATAAGTTTATGTCTACCGTGCAAAACATTCAAAAAAGACAACAACAAAAAAGCACGAGAATCAACTATGTTGACTTCATTAGATTTTCCTTTAAGCTTATACAGACCCTAAGTCGTTTAACCCTTTCCTTAAAAATCACTGCCTTAGTTACAACAAGTTTACCATATTCAATTAATTAAGATCTTCAATCTTTAACCATCTACAACAGAATAAGATACAAGATTCTTGCATATGCCCAGAATATGAGAACTTCATTCAATGTGAGAATATTTACAGATATGAGTTTCTGCTCGACCTTTCCTTTTATGAAACCTCTGTCGCTGATGAGTTACTCATATAGAGTTAGTTTCTCAACATCCCATATCCTCTGATAAGAGGTGAACAGGTCTCTGTTTCAACAAACATGCTTGGTACTCCAGAGTCCCCCAACCAGTCTCTCACATTGGTTATTAAAATAACTCTGACGTCATTCCACTGAACTCGTTTTAGTTTTTTTCAACTAAATTAGCATTAACTTTCTACTTATTAAGGTTTTTACATTGTCCAAAATTTACTGCCGTATGGCCAGGAATTTTACAAACATACCTTTCTTATGAAGACTACGCTTGGGGTTGCGTTTGATATTCTCACCTTTGTCATCTTTGAAAGACTTTTATTCATCCACATGCGCCTATTAGCCATGTCCATTTCCAGTTCTCATGCCACAATCTTCGTTTATACTCTGACTATGGAGAAGGTAATTTCTTAATCACCTAAAACACCACATCTCACAAACCTTAGTTCTGAATCGGAAAATAAAATTTGAATTCTGAAGATAATATTTATATCTACAAACTTCATTTTAATCACCATTTTAAAAAACTCATGGTTACCCGAGAAAACTAATTTAGTCAACAACATTTTTCTGCTCTGATCAGAATTTTTTAGGAACGTTTCTCTGTTTTGTAAAATATCAAGAGATTACTTTTTCAATTCCAAATTTTTTGAATTTTTTTTTTTTTGGATAACTATGAGGATGCCTACTACATTATGAAAAAAGGGTTCACCAAAATTATTTATAGGTTAACAGACATTGTCGAAACTCTACCCATGATTCACAAACCAATCGACCGTTTTTTATTATTACGGGTGCAATAATCAAAAACAAGAAAAAAATCAAATAAACAAAAGTTATTGATACTTAGCTCCTTTATAATGGAAGTGATCGATTTGACGAAATGAACGAGCTCCCTAGGTCTTCGCAACAACAACATACATAAATTTTGGAAAACAGAGTGAGTCACGTGTTCAACACGCTGTCCTTAAGACATTAGCGCCCGACTACACTCAAGAGTGATGCCATAGACCTCACAGGACGGATGCCTCCAAGATCAAACACCTTACTACACCTATACTACTTAGTAGATGCTCAACTTGAGCTTGGCAACCAAAAAAAAAAACCTTTAAGGAAAATCGCGAATGCTTAAAACAAACAATAAAAAATATTGTTCTTTGGGTCTCTCTAAAATATAAAGAAACCCTTTTCCCTTGGATTATCAAAAGTAGGAGAAAAACTTTTTTATATAATTGAATTATACAACTTTTGGAAAGGAACTCCCCGATGTGGGATTAAAAAATTAAGATTGGAAACTCCCCGATGTGGCACTAATAACATTTTCATTCACAAAAGAAAACAAATATTTGTTTTATTTAGTTAAAAACTTTAAAATAAAGTACGTGTTGTTTTTCCAACAAATTTTACTAGTCAATAGGTAGGAGAAACGTATGTTCTTCATTTGGTTTTCATGATATAGTACGGGTTACAAATGCTAGGTTGAACATACGTACTTTGGTATATCAAGTGTTTTGTCAAATTTAGATGCCAAAACAATTTTTTAATTTAGCCTAATACAGTCAGTTTCGGTTTGGAATAGATTATGTAGTAGATTCTTAGGATTTTCCGAGTTACTCAAGATGAATGAAGAACATAAAATCACACGAAGAAATTAAATTGAAGTACATTATCGAGGTTATGAACGAAGACCGATCTTTCCTTTCAGACTCTTTTCCTTCCATCTATTTATCTTTCGCAGCAAAAGTCGAGGATTTTACAAAGAAAGATCATATATAGATGTATATATCTAGTATTGTTTCGATTTCGAATCTTGACTTGAAAGATATTTCGAAACTTTGTATCAAATAAGTGAAGTTCATATAAATTGTACATTTGAGTTCGGGAACCTAAATGATGAGTTTGCAAACCTACATAATGGTCAACGTTCATGAACTCGGGAACAATTCGAGTTTGTAAACCTATTTTGGTGAGCACGCAAACCAAACTGAACTTAAAAATTCCTGAACTCATAAATAATTTGAGTTCGCGAACCTACCATGTTGAGTTCTTGAACCAAACTGAAATAAAATGTTCCTGAAATTGATATATCTTGAATTCGAAAACCTAACATGATGACTTCGCGACCCTAACTGAAATTTAATTTTCTTGAATTTGATATTTATTTGAGTTTGCAAACCTACCATATTGAGTTCGAGAACCTAAAAAGGTGACATTGACCAAAATTGTGAATATAGGTTTATGCGCTCTCTTTTTTTGATAATCAAGGTGAAATTTTCATACGCTTACAGATCGTTATTTCTTATCAAATCCCTTTGCTTGGAAAGTCAAGTTCTTTTCTCTTAACAGTTCACTACAGGAAAAATATACATCTATAACTGGAATTCTACAACTTTTTTTCTAAAAGTCGTAGAACATCTCATGTTTTACAACTTTTTTCAAAGGAAGAGTTGTAGAATGGCATCACTACCCACCCCTAGATACAAAGGGTTGCGACAAGAAAACAAACGACAACTCTTTAAGAAAAAGAGTTGGCATCAACCATCCTTACACTTCACAAGTTTGGGTTTTTTGTGTTTTTTTTATGAAAATGTATAACAACCTTTATAAGAGTTGTTGAAGTAAAAATATAGGATGTTGGAAAATGAGGTTGCGAGGATTTGAACCTGAGCCTCAGGCATGCAAGTCCACACCATCAACCATGCCTAGACTATCACAATTCTGTCAGGTTTATGGTTTTTTTTATACTAACTTTATGACAACCTTTGACAACTTTTATAAGAGTTGTAAAAATAGAATATGATGTTCAAAAATAACACTCAGGTGACTAAGCCGCAAACAGCACGAAGCCTTACCTTTAAACAATCACATATATTCTACAATGACAATGCATCTCATTTCATATCTATTAGTTGAAGAAAGCATGTCTCTGACACTTCATTCCACATTTCACAGTTCAAGTTCCGCTCAGTTCAAGTACCCAAATATTGTTTTGTAACTTCAAGTTCAGTTCCAGGAATTTTCCTGCATTCAAAACACTCTAAACTTATAAGATGACTTACAAAAATTTAGTAATTTAGATATAAAATGGTAACTAAAAGCAAAATGGTAATCAAAGAAGATGGTGGTTTACAAAAGAAGAAGAAGTGATGAAGGAGGAGGTGATGCGGGAGATAAGAAAAAAAAAAGATAAGAAAGAAAAAAAAAATGGATAAGAAAGGTTAAGAAAAAGATAAGGAGAGAAATGAAAAGAAAAATGGACGGTTAGAGATTGAAATGGATGGCTACGATGTAAGATTTTCTGCAACCCCTTTCGCAACCTTTAGTAAAGGTTGTCGTAGGGGCACGACAAAAATTTTGTCGTCCTACTAAATTTTTTCACTTATGCAAATTTTTATTCACTTCTGCTAAGTTTTTCTCTATTCTGCTAAAAACTATTTTGGTATGCACTTCTGCTAAATTTTCTCTCTATTCTAATAAAAACTATTTTCTACAACCCCCTTTCGCAACCTTTAATAAAGGTCGTCGTAGGGTTACGACAAAATTTTCCGAGCTAGGTTCAGTATCAAAATTGAAGAAGAGGGGTGTGTTTAAGGTTTTGGGGAATATTCTGATGGAATCTTACTTATATATGGGTGGATTTATCGTTCTCACGAAGTTACCGAGTTATAATAGTCCACTCACGGCCAGGTTTCGAGCTCGGAGCCAGGTTCAATATCGAAGTTGACGAAAAGGGGTGTGTTTAAGTTTTCGGAGAATATTCAGATGGAATCTTACCTGTTGATGGGTGGATTCATCGTTCTTACAAAGTTTTCGACTTATAGTAGCCCACTCGCGGCAAGGTTTTGAGCTCGGAGCCAGGTTCAGTAACGAAGTTAACGAAAAGGGCTGTATTTAAGGTTTCAGGGAATATTTCGATGGAATCTTACCCGTGGATGGGTGGATTCATCATTCTTACGAATTTTTCGACTTATAGTAGTCCACTCCCGACCAGGTTTCGAGCTCGGAGCCAGGTTCAGTATTGAAGTTGACGAAAAGGGGTTTGTTTAAGGTTTCGGGGAATATTCCGATGGAATCTTAACCGTAGATAGGTAGATTCATCGTTCTTACAAAGTTTTCGACTTATAGTGGTCCAATCGCGGTAAGGTTTCAAGCTCGGAGCCAGGTTCAGTAACGAAGTTGACGAAAAGGGTTGTGTTTAAGGTTTAGGGAATATTCCAATGGAATCTTACCTGTAGATAGGTGGAATCTTCGTTCTTACGAAGTTTCCGACTTATAGTAGTCAACTCCCGGCCAGGTTTCGATCTCAGAGCCAGGTTCAGTATCGAAGTTGACGAAAAGGGGTTTGTTTAAGGTTGCGGGGAATATTCCGATGGTTCTTACTCGTAGATGGGTGGATTCGTCGTTCTTACAAAGTTTCCGACTTATATTAGTCCAATCGCGGCAAAGTTTCAAGCTCGGAGCCAGGTTCAATATCGAAGTTGACGAAAAGGGGTATGTTTAAGGTTTCAGGGAATATTCCGATGGAATCTTACCTTTTGATGGGTGAATTCATCGTTCTTACGAAGTTTCTGACTTATAGTAGTCCAAAACCCGGGCAGGTTTCGATCTCGGAGCTAAGTTCAGTATCGAAGTTGACGAACAGGGGTTTGTTTAAGGTTGCGGGGAATATTCCAATGGAATCTTTCCCGTAGATGGGTGGATTCGTCGTTCTTACAAAGATTCCGACTTATAATAATCCAATCGCGGTAAAGTTTCGAGCTCGGAGCCAGGTTCAATATCGAAGTTCATGAAAAGGGTTGTGTTTCAGGTTTCAGGAAATATTCCGATAGAATCTTACCTGTAGATGGATGGATTCATCGTTCTTACGAAGTTTCCGACTTATAGTAGTCCACTTGAGACAAGGTTTCGAGCTCGGAGTCAGGTTCAGTATCGAATTTGATAAAAAAGGGTGTGTTTAAGGTTTCAGGGAATATTCTGATGTAATCTTACATGTAGATGGGTGGATTCATCGTTCTTACGAAGGTTTCGACTTATAGTAGTCCACTCTCGGCCAGGTTTCGATCTCGGAGCCAGGTTCAATATCGAAGTTGACGAAAAGGGGTTTGTTTAAGGTTGCGGGGAATATTCTGATGGAATCTTACTCGTAGATGGGTGGATTCGTCGTTCTTACAAAGTTTCCGACTTATATTTGTCCAATCGCGGCAAAGTTTCAATCTCGGAGCCAGGTTCAATATCGAAGTTGACGAAAAGGGGTGTGTTTAAGGTTTCAGGGAATATTTCGATGGAATCTTACCTTTAGATTGGTGAATTCATCATTCTTACGAAGTTTCTGACTTATAGTAGTCCACTCCCGGCCAGGTTTCGATCTCGGAGCCAGGTTCAGTATCGAAGTTGACGAAAAGGGGTTTGTTTAAGGTTGCGGGGAATATTCCAATGGAATATTTCCCGTAGATGGGTGGATTCGTCGTTCTTACAAAGTTTCCGACTTATAATTGTCCAATAGCGGCAAAGTTTCGAGATCGGAGCCAGGTTCAATATCGAAGTTGACGAAAAGGGTTGTGTTTCAGGTTTCAGGAAATATTCTGATAGAATCTTACCTGTAGATGGGTGGATTCATCGTTCTTATGAAGTTTCCGACTTATAGTAGTCCACTCGAGGAAAGGTTTCGAGCTCGGAGTCAGGTTCAGTATCGAAGTTGATAAAAAAAGGGTGTGTTTAAGGTTTCAGGGAATATTCCGATGTAATCTTACCTATAGATGGGTGAATTCATCGTTCTTACGAAGTTTCCGACTTATTGTAGTCCACCCGCGGCCAGGTTTTGATCTCAGAGTCAGGTTCAGTATCGAATTTGACGAAAAGGGTGTGTTTAAGGTTTCAGGGAATATTCTCATGAAATCTTACCTGAGTTTCATATCGTTATTCCAAATTTGAAGTCAGAACCCACCCAGAGCTTCATTGTTCATAGTTTGTTTGTCGTTATACCGAATTTGAAGTTCGAATTGACACTGAGATTCATATTTATCGATTTCGATGATGTATCCTGTTGGTTCATAGTTTGTATGTCCTTATACCCAATTTGAAGTTCGAATCGACACTGAGATTCATATTTATCGATTTCGATGATGTATCCTGCTAAGTTTGAAGTCAGAACCCACCCAGAGCTTCATGGTTCATAATTTGTTTGTCGTTATACCGAATTTGAAGTTCGAATCGACACTGAGATTCATATTTATTTATTTCGATGATGTATCCTGCTAAGTTTGAAGTCAGAACCCTCCTGGAGCTTTGTGGTTCATAGTTTGTATTCCATTATACTACATTTGAAGTTCGAATCGACATTGAGCTTTATATTTATCAATTTCGATGATGTATCATGCTAAGTTTGAAGTCAGAACCCTCCCGGAGCTTCGTGGTTCATAGTTTGTTTGTCGTTATACCACATTCGAAGTTCGAATCGATACTGAGCTTCATATTTATCGATTTCGATGATGTATCCTGCTAAGTTTGAAGTCTGAACCCACCCAGAGCTTCATGGTTCATAATTTGTTTGTCGTTATACCGAATTTGAAGTTCGAATCGACACTGAGCTTCATATTTATCGATTTCGATGATGTATCATGCTAAGTTTGAGGTCAGAACCCACCCGAAGCTTCTTGGTTCATAGTTTGTATGCCGTTATACCACGTTTGAAGTTCATGACTTGTATGACTAGTCGAAATGGCTTCATGACCTATGTGACTAGTCGAAATTCAAACCGGAAGCACAAGGAGAAAGCACAAAAACACAAAGAGAAAGCACAAATAAACACACTAATTATCGAATTCGTTTATTTTTTCTCAGCATCATTCCCATATATTTTTCGGAATTTTTTTATAACCGAAGGTCTATAATAATATCTTAAATTTATTGATATATTTTTTGGATTTTTTTTCATATCGAAAGTTGATAATAAAACCGAATACACGAGTTTGTATTAGCACAAAGAGAAACACACAAGATTCTCAATCCGTATGAGCATCTTAAAACGAATATACACAGTCCCATAATTTCTGCAATCCGTATGAGCATCCTAAAGCGAATATATAACGTCCAAATCTAAGTATTTACCTTATCTACACTAAATAAGAGAGAGAAAGCCACCGCTCATTCTCCCCCTCTCACTCTGTTCTCTCTTCTTGCCCTCTTTTCTCTTTCAGCCTCTCTTCTTCGTCTTCTTCAACTCCACCACCGAACCGAAAACTGAAACAAAATCAGAAGAAATCAAAATAAATTACTAAAAATCATTGCTCCCCAACCTAACCCCTTTCTCCGTCTTCTTCATCTCCTGCACAAAATTGAAGTTCTCCCGTGAACCCAATCTAAACCTGTTACCACAGAACAAAGCAAAGTGGTAAGATTCATTCTTCCTGAACCATTTTCTTCTTTTCTTCTTTGTTGCTAACTTTAAACTCTCTTAAAATCGAAGTTCTCCCGTTATATCTTCTTTTTCTTTTGATGCATAACCCTAATCTCTCACTCTCTTAAAAACATGTTTTCTGCAGAATTTTTTTTTGTTGTTGAGAGAATGAGAGAGATTAGGTTTTGTTGAGTTCGTTGTTTTCATCCAATGATTGATTGATTCTAAGTAAGTTTTTTCTTAGTTTTTCCAATTAATTCGCTTTTTTCTGAGTAAATGGGTATTGTTCAGATCTGAAAATTTCAGTGGTGGTTTTCGATTGTTTGCTTCTTTATTCGCATATGTACGTTTTTGGTGTGAAAGATTTCATGATTTGCGGGATTTTTTCTCATTTTTTTGGATTTCTTGAGGTTGAGTTCATAGTGTGTATCAAGGGTTTTCAATTTATGTGTCATAAAGTCTGAATTTGTTTGACAGAACGGGAAGTAAGATAATAGGAACATGGGTTTTCAATGGCTGAGTTCAGAGAAGCATAATAAGATGATAGTAATTTGATTTCTATAATTTGATTTGTGTAAACAAGTAAATTGTAACCTAGTTTAGATGGTTTTTTGTAAATTGTAACCTAGTTTAGATGGTTTTTTCCGTGACCATGGGTTGCTAAGCTTCTGCTTGTGTTATTTCTTTCACTTTAATTTTTATTGATTTGTTGGGTTATAATGTCGATGCACAGCCACACAGCAGCAATTGCTGCTGGAAATAATGGAATTCCGCAGATACGATATATTACTCTGATCTTCTCTGGCCAATGATGTTATGAGATTTTTGTGATTGATGTTTATGGAAGTTTTGATTCTGTCTTCTGCAGCTCGAGAAGGTGAAACAAGACAAACAAGACATCCAACAACTTAAAAATAATCCTCAGGGGCTACTTTTGGAAGCGCTTCATTCTACTGGATACACTGGTGCACTGGTGAATCCCCTTTTGGCTCCTGAAGATGCAGTAGATAAATTAAAATGGAGATCTCTTGGAGAAATTTGTTGTTGTAAGTTCAAGATCCATAACATTATGTCTTTTGTTACTTTTGTATGACTTTTTTTTTGAGTCTTGGGTTCATTCTAATTTTAGACTGTATATTGCACTGAGCATTTCAGGAAAATTACACAGCTTCCCGTATTGTACTTTCTGCATATGGACTTGAACACGAGGAGCTCTTTGTAAATTGCAGAGCCACTTCTATCTGAGCTTCCTGCGGTGCCTCATCATATGAAGCCACAGTCTGTGTATATTGGAGGAGAGTTCCGTTGTTCAGCTGAAACGCCGGTGTGTAAATTGAGATCTCTTTTTCATTTGTTCTGCGTTGCGTCCAGTTTATCAGTGATCCTTACCTTTTCTAATATATTTTCCTCTCTGTTTTGATGGCAGACCACAGATATAGCTATGGCTTTTAAAATTCCTGGTGGCTGGCAAGCAGAACAGGATGCAATTGACTGTCCTTCAGGTCCTGAAATTTGATCTTGCCAATCCAGACTGCACTTTGCACCCTTTGGTTTATTTATTTTTTAAACCCGTTTTGAATTTTTCCGTGGGTGCGAGATAAGTCAGATTATCCGAAGTGCACTTAGAGTTGTGTTTATATTTTTCTTTCTTCACTGTAGCTGGTATTCTTTGGATGTTCCTCTATCCCTTTCTTTATCTGCCCAATGTCAAGATAAAACTAACATTGTCATCTTCTTGCAGTTTCTCATGGGAGGTGGTGGCTCTTTTCTTTTCATGTATTAGGATTCGGAGTATGTTGCCACACCAGGAGACGGTCTGCTCCACTCTTTATCTTTTTGAATAGTCTGGTTTATTGGGTTAGATGTGGAGATACAACTATTCCATAGGAGAAAGGATCAGATGATGAGTTTGAGCCACCTGCAGCGTTAAAAGGTGGAAAGAAGAAGGCGTCACCAGCAGCAAAACTTGCAGCAGCAGCACCAAGGAAGAGAGGACCAGCAAAGAAACAGACACTGATAACTGACACTCTGAAACCTGCTGAAAATATCGGGATCTCACCAGAGAAGAAAGTTAGGAGGATCCGACAATCTCCATTCAACAAGAAGAGTAGTTCCGTAATGGGCAGAGTCGGAGAAGGTAGTAGTAGTGAGATGATGATGAAATCTGACAATCAGTGAGGAACAGCTGAACGTTGTAGCTGCTCCGGTAAGAAGGCCTGTAAGAGCAAGCTGTAACGTCACCAAGTATGTTTTAATATTGCTGATCATGTGCTGTGTGTAGTTTACGATTTGTTTACGATTTCTGACTTGACTGTTACTTTGGAGTGTGTTCAGGAAACTTAACTTTTGGTAACAAACATCTATATCACAGCCATTTTTTCAATGTGTTCAACACTGGCAGGTTAACTTGAATGAATGTAAATGTGTTACACTGGCAGGTTAATGTAAATGTGAAATACTTTTGGCAATTCGGTTTCAGCTATAATTTTTTTTTTCAAAATAGTTTTATGCACACAACTTCTAACAAAAGTTGTAGTTATACATTCATCTACTGAAAACTGAAGTTGTTACTTCAAATATTGCAACCTTTAAGGATTTTGTGTTAGAGATTATGACTACACTAGACAAAAGTTGTGAAATAAAGTATAACAATATAAATAATAGTTGTACAAGATTTTTCAACCACCCGAACAAGAGTAGTGACAGGACTAATCACAATCATAGTAAGAGTTGTGAAAGAAACTTTAGAAAATTATGTTAGAGTTTGACAACCTAACTAGGGGGTTGTGATAAAGTTTTCTACTATACATAGTGGTTGTTGTGGAAGGATGTCCTACAACTCCTGTAGGTATAGTGAAAGAAGGATTCACAACTCTTATTGGAGGTTGTGTTAGGATTCCAAAATAAAATCGAAAGAGAATCACAACTGAACCGTAAGGTAGTCCAAACTTGAACCACAACTACGTTTACGACTCTTAGCTCGAATTCGTAGTAAATCGGGGACCTTCTACAACCCCCCCCCTCCCTTCCACAACCCACAGAATAGAGTCATCATAGGTCTACTACAACACCTGTCAGGGGTTGTCAAAGTATGTTTTTCCCGTAGTGGTTTGATGTTATCTTTGGTAGTAATTCTTCTCATAGAATTTATTTCAGCTAGCAATAGTTGTATACAACTACAAACTACGGAAAGAACCTCAATGCAAATCTAACTCTAACTAATAAAGAAACAATTTTTGAAATCTCAGGAAACAACTTAGATTTACTTATTGGGTTGCAAGAAATTCATTACTTACGACTTAAGCAACCCATCCTTCACCGGTTACTACAAATTGGAGACATCGTCAACATTGAAATCTCAATCCCTACACACTTGTGTATATTTTTGCAAATTTCATCCTCCAAACACCTAAGGATCTTCAAGATCTAAGACTTGACTTTGAAAGACTTCACTTGGGAAAAGTGAAGCACAGGTTCACCTATCTCGAAAGAAATATAATTTCGTAACATGTATCTGTATTTGTTTTGTTTGCAACTAATTTTTGTATATTATAAGGTTCATCTCTTCTTATATAAGGTCATTCAAGAATTGCTGATGAAATCCAGATTCGGTAGAAAACTTCAAACACAGTTGTGTATAACTAATATGATTGAAACCTTGTTTGTAAGTTTCCGCAAGAAATCATCTTAGAGTTTGATCCAAATCAATATTCTTGTATACATAGATAATTAGATATCTCTATAAGTTTTGAAGTGTATAAAGATTACTTTAGAGATTTAGATTCGTCTTAATCAGGGATCCTTGATCTTGAATCAGAAAGAAATTCATCGAGTGTTTTTTTGGAGGTAGGGTAGCGATAGTCTTCACGACTGTCTGTGGAACAACTCATATTCCTATAATGGACTTCAATAATGGGGATCAAGTACGTAGGTTCTTGTGAGAATCAAGACATACATTGGCCACAACTGCAGTAAAGTAGCTTGGGGGATTTATTTTGTCTCAACTATATTCAAGATCGAAGTCATATAGTAGGCTAGTATTTGTAGTGGCTTAATATAACATACGTTCAAATTTGACTAGATCCTGGAGTTTTTCTGTTTTGGATTTTTCCTTGTTAACAAAATTTCTGGTGTTGCTTTGTTTTACTTTTAATTTCCGCATTATATTACTTTATCTTCATAATTAAAAGTACAAAGGAGATTGTTGACCAATCCTTGTGATTAAAGAATCTCAATTCGGAATTATTCAAGCATATGATCTTGTTTGCTTTAATATTTGATTTAAGTTTACACAAGAAAATTGTAAAAAAATGTTGGTAGTGTACTTGGTACTCTCCCCATATCCAAAACTTATAAAAAGAAAATGTATGTTCTTAGTTTGGTTTTCATGATATAAAATGAGATGTAAAATAACGACGAAGGAGGTGGAATACATATATATTTATATATGTGTATCTATACTTTTTGTAGAGTGTTAGCGATTATATGACGTACAACAAATTAATTCACTTGTTTTCACTCAATTAACTAGTAGTACAACAGGAAGTTTCGTTCTCATTCAACTAGTAATGCAGTGGAAATAAAGTTTGTTCCCATCAAAAGCAATAAGTAACCTTAACGGATGTTTTGGAATAGGTCTTAAAAATAAGAAAAAGATTGAAAAGATTAGGTTGAAAACAATGGAAAGCAATATGATCGAGGATTTTTTTCGTTACCATACATTCATTGAACTATTATACTCATCTATTCTTCAAATTCATCACAGATTATCACCAACTATGTATAGGACAGCAGCTACCTAATGGTTATGCCTAAAACTCCTTATATTACTGGATATGGAAGTCGTCTAGTATACTTGGTATCACAGAAATAAATAAATTGCAATAAATTATAATTAGTATTTAATACTTCAACTTGGAAGAAAAATTAGGAATCTGATGATATTTGAAAGCTAGCATGTGAAAATATCCTCGCATTTTAAATATTTCTTCTTTTTCGGTAAAATTAAAATATTATAAAAGAGAGTGATATGAACAATGCATCTTATTACAATCATTGCCGATGGCTGTTGATTTTCATCAGTGGCATGACGTATGTGGGGTCAAGCACCAAATCATTATAATACCTCGCCATTTTTAACTATTCTTCTTTTCGTGAAGATTAAAGTCTTCCACAAAGGAGTGATATGCACAAAACATCTTATTATGAACTACCGATAACCAATTATTTTCATCAGTGGAGGGCATACCTGGGGTCAGGTGGGGTTTCCTAACCGACTCGATTTTGGATCAACTTTTGTTGTAACATTATCTGCTAGGCATACTCCAATGGGTTGATCCCGCTTATGATATACAGTATCTATCAACATTCTAGAGCTATATGCTAAGGAGTATCGAAAAAATTTCAACTTTGACCCTTTAACTTTTCTGCTAAGTCTAATTTAGCTTATGTTATCGAATCTTATTTTCCCTCCATAAAAATGGTGAAAAGTACAAAAAAGATTTTTACCGTAAAGGTACTTAATTAGGGTAATAATTGCGTGCTTGACTAAGTCAACAACACAATTCTTGAGTGTCCAGTTAGTGTGTGAACGCAATCAACAAGTTGTTTTTTGAGTATTCTTCCCGTCTTTGACTAGTCAACACTATATTTCTTCCCGTCCTTTAGCGGTCAATATTAAGGTTATAGGACTAGGTTAATTAACAAAACTGTTGCGAAAGATCCACTATCAGGGGGAAAATAGGTTTAAAACCATTAGCGAAGTCAAAAGTGTTATTGCTGAATTTTTTGATAATGGAACAATAAGCGCTCGGAATTTCAGTCTTTTTTGAGTCCCTTCCTCGTAAACAGCTCCTAACAAAATGGCAATGGTTTCACTTGACACTCGGCCACGCCTTCGTTTGTGCTTTGATCCTAGTGAAATAAACTCCTGGATCATTCACTGTTTTTCATAGCACTTAAAAATCACGTTAATCTTGAGCAAATCGACCTTAACGATACATTTTCGATGATTGTCATAATCGAATAAAACACAATTCATCCTTTAAGAGAGTACAATAAGCAGTATAATTTGCACGAAAGATAACAAGCCTATCATTCTTAAACCAAAAAGTAAGTTAAGGAATCCATGAAATAACCTTATCCATCTGAAACCAATGGAATATAAGAAATCCATGAAATGATGAGTGTTGCTCATATACACCATAACCTTCTTTTTGATTTTATGTTTTTCCCGAAATTTCACTGTTATGCTAATCTGATTGATATGCTTTTGCACCTGTATATCATTAATTACACAACCTTAAGTTTAAATTTTATACTAAAACGGAAAAGTCCATGCCAGAAGTGTGTGCAGCACACGCCAGATATCGACTTAGGCTAAGTCCTATGGTCTTCTAATCTAGAAGTCCACGTCGGTTAGGGCAACCTCCTAAGTCCATCAACAGAAACACACCGGTGACCTATGGTCCGTCAATTTTGTAGTTAAATCTTGAAAGGAGGGAGTTATCACGTATGATCGGTTGAAATAAATTACTCAATACTCCCTCCGTCCCAAATTAAATGAGCTAGTTGGTTTTAAATTTTGTCCCAAAATAGATGAGCTATCTCACTAATCAAGGGGGTATTTCTAAAACTATCCTTTTAATTGATAATTGTTACTATAAGAAATATGTATAATTTGATAGCAATGTTTATATTCATTGAGTATGTGTTTTAAAATGTTTTCCAACGGTATAAAGTTTACGAAAAACCATCAGGGGTTAGCCCAGTTGGCCAGGAGCCTGACTCTCAAGTAAGAGGTCAGCGGATCGAGTCTCCACTCACGAGTTTGGAGATCTCATGAAATACTCCTCTTATGTAAATACTTATATCTTTGTTGTGGGGAATGGGCCGGGTCTGCTCAGGGGAGTAGGCTCGGTGGCTACGCTGCCAGGGGGCAGGACGGGCCTATGCCAAGTTGCAAAAAAAAAAAAAAAAAAAACCGTGGAATAGTTTAACAGATAAATCATTTCTAAGTTTTACTAGGTATTATCCATAATGGTATAATTGTAAAAAATACTTAAACATACTCTCATTTTCTCATTGCCTTAAAAATTGTGCAAACTATAACTAACTCATCTAATTTGGGGCGGAGAGAGTATATAAGTCAAAACATAACCATATCTACCTAATGATTGTTTCTTTCCTTGATTATTTTGTTCCTTCGCGCTTCCGTACAAGAAAAAAACCGTATTGTGTGTGCGGTGATTCAATGATCATATCACCACAATTAAGGAGATGATTAGCGCGTGGATAGGGATGTAAAAGTGTGGCAGGACTGGGTTTGTTGACAAGGTGTACTCACATCTAGCTCTGAGCCTCTGACATGGGATTATTGTCCCATGATGATAGATCTACTGTACTTGATAATAGACCATGTGTACTTGATGGTAAACCTAATTTGAACATGCAAGCGGCACGTGGCACAGAAGGTTCCAGTTCTTTATTTTGGTTGCATAAGGTCCACGTTAATAAGAAATGAATTAGACATTGTGCAGAACTATAAATCAGTCGTAATTTTATAGATAGCAGATCGAAACGATCAACCAACAACTCCGTTTTCAAATCTTCGTCTTCTTCTCCGCCTTGGTTTTTAAGAGGTAATACCTAAACGGGTTTTAGAGATAAGAGCTAATCATTGGTATGAAAAAATGTAAAACACTATAAAATATAAGAGAGAATGAGTCTATGCATTGGAGAATGCAAATATTCATAGATTTTTGAACTTCTCTCTCTACAAATGCATTCTCTGATGCAAAGAATCATTCTATCTCTTATATTTTATAGTTTTTTACACTTTCCCATGCCAATAATTGGCTCTTATCTTGTGCATGGATGCAAACTTCAATATCCTTGCAACATTTTCAATTATTCGGTTTCATGATATATGATAATATCTGTTCATTGTTTTTCTGCGTCATGTCTTGTATTTTCAAGAATAGTACGATTATGTGCGGTATATATGGTATCCCAGGCATATAACTTAGTCATACGGATATAGGATAGATCCTTATAAGTTGTAACAAAACTCATGGATGATATGACTCATATTATGTACGTAGAAGTATATGTGAAAAATGAAACGTGAATTAGCCGAATTTATGTAGAATTTTTCTACTTATGAAGTTTCCAGCCCAATTATAAAGGATGGTGATTGCTATTAACATTGGAATGATTTTCAATAAGACACCTGTTTTTAGTTGTCAGAATGATTTCCTGTTCTTTCTTTCTTTTAAAAACCTTCATGGGCACATGTGAATGAAATGCAAATGTCGACATATACATATTCCTTTCGCTCTAAGAGCAGAAATGAGAAAAACAGAGGTGATTATATTTTTCTTTTTGCTTTTGTCGTGTTCATCAATGCTTTTGCTTCTTGCGTTTTAAATTAAGATTCTGATCACTTTTACTACCTATTACTTTAAATTTGGAACTCACCGAGCATCCATGTTATTTTTGAACTTTTGTAGGTTTTTCAATTTGACGAATCCTAGGGTTAGATCGAGAATTTCATCTAGTTCGTGGTTGAAAGTTGTAGTTAGGTTGATTTAGTTTGACACTGGTGAGTTCTGAATTTGTTCAAGTCATGGAAGATGGAGAGTTAGATTTCTCTAACAAGATGGACCATCAATTACTGGCACTGGATAGTTTTTTGGATGATTTCCTGGGTGATAGTCATGCATACACTCAAACCTATACTTCCAACCAAACTGAACAAGATGCACCTCACTCGCAAAGTGATTTCCATCACCGTTCTAAAAACCTTCCTGCCGAAGAGAAAACCACTACTGAGGAAACAGATGACTCTGTTGAAATTAAATCTAAAAAGAAACGTGCACCTGGTAATAGGGAGTCTGTTCGTAAGTACCGCGAGAGAAAGAAAGCCCGCCAAGATTTAATAGAGGAAGAACTTAACAAATTGAGAGTCGTAAACCAGCAGTTGTTAAAAAGGTTACAGGGCCAAGTTGCTCTTGAGCAAGAGGTAGCTAGGTTCAAGTGCCTTCTTGTGGATATTAGGGGAAGGATTAAACGCGAACTTGGATCATTTCCTTACCAGAGACCAACTAAGGGAACATGTACTGGTGGCATTTCACGGAACATGTCTGCCGCCTCAACTTTGGCTGGAGCTTATGATGTGAACGACTTTCAATACCATGGATTAGATAATCAAGATGTTGACGTATCCAGTGGACTTCAAAATGAAGGTTTTGGGGCTTCTGATGATAGTTATTTACCGTTTGTTTGGAATAATAGTTCCGCATACAGTGAGTTTCTAGAATTTGGACAAACAAAGGTTAGGTTTACTGCTAGTGTTAATAATCCTTCCACCGCTGCGAAGAAGCGCAAAGGAAAAATCTCAAACAAAAATTTGAATAGATAACTAGCTAGGAAGCACTACACCAAAACCAGGATTTGTCACAGGGATTATCTGTTACTTTTAAAATATGAATACGCCGTTACAGAAAAGCTGAGATTGAAATTAGTATCGTTTTTTGTAACAGTTTTCTCTGTGACAAAAATTGATTACAGTCACATTTATAAACTGTTACAATAATTAATAGTAACAGTTAACCTAATTTTAATATTTCGACACGTGGCAAATATGTCACAATAACTATAACAGATTTATTTGTTATTCTAACTTTCCAACAATTCGGTGATGACACGTGTCTTTTAAGGCAAGGTATGCAACTATTATGATTTGGACACGTGTCACTTTTTCTTATGAATACAGTAACACATATAAGTGTTGCCTACTTTTTGCAACAATTTCTCAATGGACACCTATCATATTTTTGTCACTATTATGTAACGTTTAAACTGTTTCTCTTATTTGTAACAGCATTAAGATGATGACACGTGTTGTTTTTCTTCACAGTTTTGGCACAGTTAACCCAGTGACAATTCTTTCAATTACAAATAAAAAAAATGGATAGTCCGGGTCATTCTCATGGACCTGGCCTTCCAGTTTACAGGCCTGCAATACAACAATTGAACCTGAAACTCAGGCCTGCAATTTTGTATTTTTCGATCTGGCATACATTCTCAATTTGCAAACTATCCGCAATTTACAATTCATACATACACATTTACAAAAGAATCATTCTATTCATTATGAACAAACAAACAAACAAACAAATATGATTGCAAGTAAGAAAACAAACTTCCTATGCACCAAAAAATAAGTGTCTGAACAAACAAACAAACTAATAGACACCAACAGTCCTCTTGTGAAAAGGACCTTATCATTTGAGTGTGCCTGGAGAGTAGAGTCAATACCGAATGCCCTACACAGATAAACAAAATAACCAAATCAATATGAGAACAAATGCAGAAACAACTGACTAATCAGCGGACAGCCAATATATGGACATCACAAAGATTTAAGTAAGAAAATTAAATTCAAAGATAGTATCTTACTTGGTACAAGAATCGCATGAAACTAACCCAGTAGATTTTAGAGATTTGTTTGACTTGCCTCCACTTGCAAGGGTCTTTCCTCCCTTGGGGTAATGAGTACCTTGACGAACAGCACCAGCTTTCTTGTCATCAGCACCTGCAAAAACGTGGTCAGTTACAGAAAATTAGAACAAATAAGAAAATGGCAGCAACATAACAATAACGAAGCAAGCCAAATGAAAAAAGATTTTCACCTTACTTCTGAGGAGTTTCTACTTTAACATTTTTGTCCAATAGTGGGCTTCTTGTTAGCAACTTCATCAAGTCTCTTCTTTCCCTATAAGAAACACATAAAGTTGCAGTTGGTCAACAGTGGCAAATACAGAGAACTCTTAGTCAAGCTAATCATGGAAGTACTAAAAACGACGACATTCTTCGCAAAAAGTAAACCACAAGGTTGGACAATGCATGAAAAGCAAGGGGCGTGGACAACACAAATTATGGGACATGATCAACAACAAAGCAAATTTTGAGAATATTAAAGTACTCACTCTTAACGCAGCTTTATGTAGAGATGATGAGCGCATATAGGCTTTCATGAGCCTGAATATCATTGTAGTTACTAATCCAAGGATGTCCTGCCAACAGAAATATAATTAGGATCACAAAGAAGAAATTCAACAGTCTTTTTAACAATATGAGAATATTAACTTAATGTCTCAGCAGCCATCATTCGTTTACGTGGGTCTTTATTCAATAGACGCTTGACAAAATGCTTGGCTTCAGAAGATAAAGCCAAGGAGGTTCATCGAAACTTGAGTCCGCCCTAAAGGCCCTAAAAATCCCCGACTATGTGCTAGAACGGACGACTTCCACATAAAAGTATATATGATATCACACCAATACTCCACACATCAGCCTCTATACTGTAAGATGTATGTAGAACTTCAGGTGCAACATAGTATGCACTTCAAACAATGTCATTAATCCTTTCATCTGCATCGTGTCCGATAAATTACAACTTAGAAACCTATTTTTAAAAGCCAAAGCTAAAGAAGCCTAATTTTACTTCTGAAAAATATGGTCAGCACCCAAGAGAGTAAAAAATCACCTGGTTTCACAAAATCGGACAAGCCAAAATCAATGGCCTTCAATTGCGAGTTTTCATCAACAAAAAATTATGATTCAATCAAACCACTACACTTGGTTAGAAATATAAAAAAGTAAAAGAACAAGAATGTTAAGAGAAATAACTCGTGTGTTTCGTATGATAACTTGGAAAAAGATCCATGCCAACCTAGCATGTTTTCCATGTAGTAACAACATTATAATCCTGCCTGGGACCGCAAAATTCCAGGTAACTCCAACTATATGATATAGTGGTTGAATCCTTGATAACAAGTTAATGAACAAGCAAAACCATCCAATGAAATTACATAATGAAACTTCTTCAAATCATGTCCTGAAGAAATCTTGCGCAAGAAAGTTAGAGCCCTGTTAATCTCAATTCTCAAACCAGCAGTAATCTGCAAGAATGGATCCTCAGGAAGATGGACTTCAGGAATTTTTGGGCGAAACCTGAAAAGAACAATAACAGATTAATAAGAAATAACTCCAGGAAAAAAGAATCCATTGGAAAGCTTGCAAATGCTCAATCAATAGACTCACTTTTGGATGAAGGTAGATGCATTCGACCACAAAAACAGAACAACCAAAGTCAATATAGCATAGTGGCAGACCATGGCCAGACATTCTCTCTTGCACTGATTTTCACAGCCAAGCCTCATCTAACAGCATCCACTTCAATTGTATTATCTCAGCACCATCTTATACTGCTGCAGTTCATAATTCCACAGCTGTAGCTTTAATTGTACTATCTCGCACCATGTTCCTGCAATAAAGAGCACACCTTTTTCCCTCTTCCTTTATCCAGGCTTGGGACCGGCATTGCAATTGCAATAACGGAGTTAAAAAGGGTGTGGTCGACATATAAAAGAACATTAGAGAAACTACATTCCATAATTAAAATAGGAGCACAAACACTTTGTCTTTCAAAAAGTGATTCTAATATTTTGCCTCTAATAGATTTTTGAAGTAATAGTTGTAAACACAAAGCATGAAACATCAAAAGTTTTAAAACCTAGCATGTCCCATCAAAACAATTCACAACTACTCAATAAAAATCAATTTTCCTATATTAGTTCTATGCAAATAATCATATAAAAAATTGCAAAAATAATTAAAATAGAATTATACCACTTTTCATGGAACAATGGCTTCCTCCGTCGCCTCAGCTAAGGGGTTTAGCTCCTCATAATAGAAATATGATCAAAAGTTGATTTCATTGCTCAAATAAGGTGTTTTTATTAAGAAGGACGAGCTATAGTTACAGAAAGCTTTTTGTAAGGAAAGTAATGGTCGCTGAAAGTATTAGCAACGACAGTGAAAAACGATAACAGCTTTCTGTAGTTGAATATAAGACTGCTTCTGCGACGGTTCGGTGTGGGTCGAAGTTCTTCGTGTTCTTCAGCAGCAGCAGCAGCAGTAGCAGCAGGTTTTCTTCAACTTTGATTTCTCGGCTCTGTGGTGTTCTAAACTTCCCCTAACTTTCGACACCTCTTCTATATAACCCAACCAACCTATTTATATCAAAAAGACCGATTAAATCACTCCAAAATCTTCAAAAATCTCTTCCTTTTTCTTCACGGCCAAGTTGCGGCAATTTCTTGTTTTAGGATTTCTACGCGTATCTGAGCTTTACTTTTGATTCTAAACTCTTCCTTAGATAGATATCAAGCTTTGGGAAGAAAATCTTGCCTTTAGTCTCCCTGAAATTCCTAAAATAATTCATCAAAGACCCAAAACTTCCATCACCTATGTTTTGCTCTAATTCGATCTCTAGCCAATTTGGGTTCAATCCAAAGACTTTACCAGGCCTGTGTAGTCCTAAGGAGTAAACCCAATCAATTTCATCCCTTTAATCTCCATAAAAATCGATCAAAACTCCAACCCTAAAATCCGTCCGTGAAAACCATTTTTCCGCAAAAACTTTCCTTTTAAACCGTGAAGAAGGTGTCCCCCTATCCAATCCCGGTCTGTGCTTAGCAGCTGCTTGGAAATGGGTTACCCCTTATCCAAAATGAGAGTCCGAATAGCAAATGTCCTCCCAGGTGCCTTTAACAACTTTTTGAGCCAATTTCGCCGCAAAAGCCTATTTCTCCAAAAACACCTACAAAGGGATAAAATACCAAAATTAGTACAAAAATGGGTACTAACAATATACACAATAGAGATGAAAATAGACACATAAATGCGTCTATCAAATACCCCCAAACTTATTATTTGCTAGTCCCGAGCAAATTAAAAACAGAAAATAAAATCCTAACTCATTGTCGCATGCATCGTCGATTGCACTTATCATGTGCAACAAGCCTTTAAACCCCTAGGTGGCCCTAGTGGTTTATTTATAGTCTCGGGAGGGTTTACCATAGGTGTACCCACAAAACCTTTACTCCAGACCCTAGCTATCTATGCAGAACCTTGGAATGCACTAAAGAATCTCCTTGGTTGGCATACTTATTGATTACGGGAGGAAGTACCCTGATGCGAAATTCCAATTGCTGTATATGAGTTTGCACTCAAGTATACTAAAATTCATATATAAGTGACAAAGCTCTACTCAGATAGTCGCACTATGGACATCAATATCCGGAATCAAACAAATCACATGAATAGATTAAGAAGATGGATATAGAAATAGATGGTTGCGAATGGACTTCAATGCCAAGATGAACCTATGACCTAGTGGATTGAGATACTGGTCTAATTGGTCTGGTCTTTTTTTTTTTTTTTAGTAACTCAATCACTCTATTTCAACCCAGCAGACATCAACATAAAAATTTGCAAAAACAAAAACAGAAGTAATAAGATGATTCCGAGATACGGTGAAACTATCATGTTATTTCTAACACCTGAGCTCTGTGCTTTTATGAATAGACTCTTTAGATGTTTCCATCTACTCAGATTGGTTCCTCAACTCCTAAAACCAAAATGCTTCCATCCACTTAGATTGGTTAGTGCCATCCTTAATAGGCATACATTTCTAGGCTCTGGAGTTTAAAATGCAACTAAAAAGTTTCTCCCATACCCCCAAACTTAAATCTAACATTGTCCCCAATGTTCTAAAGATGAAATTAAAAGCATGAACAAGGAGAAACTGTTACCATTTGAAGAAAAAGAGTTAAGGAAAGATATTACCGTGTTGCATGAGAATGGGTTACCTCCCAAGAAGTGCTAAGTTTAAAGTTTTCAGCCAGACATCAAGTACCATAAAATGGCTAATTCCCTTTCAAATCATATATCAGTAGTCGAAATAACTGTTGGTCATCAGAACCAAATAGCACTGCCACTAATATGAGACAACTGCACAGGACTACAAAATAACTGTGGGTCATCAGAACCTGATCTAAACTTTCTTGCAAGACAACTGGGTTTATCTGTGACGCCCTCTTAGGCTTCATGTGAGTGTCTTGACAAACATACTTTTCTGAACTATGAGTTCCCAGTTCCCGGACAGTATCAGGAGGATCAGGTTGTGGAGTCGGGACAGATTCAAGTAATATCTCAGGCACACTAGACTCGAGTCCCAAGTTAGGGACTTCTAATAAAGATACTTGACCATCACTACCCCCAAAATTAGAGTAGTCAGTATTCTCAGACAAACCTCTAATTATTGCTTGAATTTCCGGATCCTCAGAGTCTTTAAAATACTCAAGAGCTTCTTCCAGTTCTCTACCCCCAAACTTAGAGTCATCATTACTCACAGAAAGACCTAACACTAGTGACTGAATTTCTGGGTCTGTAGAGTCCTTAAAATATTCGAGAGCTTCTTTTAGTTCCAAAGTTTGGTCATTTATCTTACCTAAGATAATTGTCTCATCAAATTCATCTAAAGAATCACCAAACAAAGTGTCGTCCCAACTATCCTGAACCAAAGTACTAATCATATTCACTTCCTCTAAATCATCAGAAGGTTGTCTAGTAACATTAAAGACATTTAGTTCAGTGGTCATATTACCAAAGGATATGTTCATAAGTACGGTCCTACAGTTGATAACAGTATTATATGTGGCTAAAAATGGGCGACCTAAAATCACCGGTATTTGATTCTCTGGGTCAGGGACAGGTTGTGTATCTAGGACTACAAAATCCACAGGATAAATAAACTTGTCGACCTCAATAAGAACATCTTCTATCACACCACGAGGAATTTTAACAGACCTATCATCTAACTGCAGTGTTATCTTGGTAGGTTTCAATTCACCAAGTCCCAGTTGTAAGTACACATTGTACGGAAGTAAGTTCACACTAGCTCCTAAGTCAAGTAAAGCTTTTTCTACCCTATGTTTTCCTATCGTGCAAGCAATGGTAGGGGCACCTGGGTATTTATACTTAGGAGTTGTGGTGTTCTGAATAATCGAACTTACATGACAGGCTAAAAAGGCTTTTTTAGGGACACTAAGCTTTCGCTTTCGCGTACACATATCCTTGAGGAACTTGGCATAAGCCGAAAGTTTCCTAATTGCTTCTAGTAACGGAAGGTTTATGGTAACTTTATTAAAAACCTTCATAATGTCATTAAAGTTGGATTCATTCTTTGATGGTACTAGTAGCTGTGGAAATGGGGCTCTAGGAATAAAATAGGGCCTCTTAGGAACCGAATTGACATCATCAGAGATTTTATCAGTCTCCTAAGCTATGGATGGTCCTGAGGGGTGAACTACAGTTTGCTCACTTTCGGGCATGTTTACCTTATTGTCTACAACTCTACCACTCCTAAGGGTTCTAATAGCATTCAATTGATTCGATGGTTTTGTACCTACTTCATGAACTCCTCTAGGGTTGGGTTGTGTTTGACTAGGAAACCTACCTTTTTCTCTCAAAGACTCATTTATCAAACTAACCTAGGTTTTTAACTCGGAAATAGCCTGAGAATTATCTTGGACCATCTTTTTATTTTCATCTAAACCTTGTATCATCGATTGATGAAACATTGCAGTTTGTTGGGTTAACAAAGCGAGAGATTCCTCTGGACTCAAAATTTTTTTATCAGACTGATTCTGAAACTGAGCCGATCCTGAAGGATTCTTAGTATAGCCAAAACCTAGAGGAGCATTCGAATTACTAAACTGACCTTGACTCTGGCCCTTATACCATGAAAGGTTCGGATGGTTTCTCCACCCAGGATTATAGGTTTCTGAATATGGGTCAAATTTCTGACGATTATCGAGTCTAGTGTTATTATAAAGAGCATTGGCTTGCTCTTCATTATTCTGGCCTTCCCAAAAAGGCTCCAATCTACCACTAGTGTGACCCATTTCTAGAGCTTCTAACCTTTTAGCCATCGCTGCAATCTTGGCATCTGATTCATAGCCTCCTTCTACCCTATTAACGTTTCCTCTGCTAAGAAGAATTGTTTTCCGGGGTTCCCTACTATTTTCCCATTGTAGGGTCTTTTCGACGGCTTCATTCAAAAATGTCATTGCCGCCTCAACAGTTTGGTTCTCAAACCCACCTGGACACAGAGCTTCAACCGTGGTTTCTGTGGAATAATCTAAACCCTCATAAAGGATCTGAACTAGCCTAACCTTTTCTATACCATGGTGAGGACATTGTGTTAACAAATCATTAAACCTTTCCAAATACCTATACAAAGATTCTCCCTCTTGTTGTGAGAATGTGCAGATTTGCGTCCTAATCGACGATGTTTTATGCCTAGGGAAAAACTTATTGAAAAAGGCAGATGTAAGTTGTTCATATGTTTCGATTGACTCAGAAGTCAAACTATACAGCCACGATTTGGCTTTATCTTTCAGGGAAAAGGGAAATAACCTAAGTTTCAAAGCATCATCATCTAAACCTCTAATTCTTAGGGTACTGCAAATTTCTTCAAAATCCCTAACATGGAAATAGGGGTTCTCATTTTCTTTCCCTAAAAAGATTGGAAGCATCTGTATGGTCCCAGGTTAAGCTCATAATTGGCTTCTGTGTCAGCTAACTTAATACACGAGGGACGAGTGGTCCTAGTCGGATTCAACAAAGCTTTCAAAGTAGCCATTTCTGGTACTATCGAAGTATTAGGGATTCTCTCCTCAGTAAAAGGAGAACGTTCAAAACAGGACTCTCCGAAAATCGGACTTTCTAGATTAAGGTAATCGAGACGCTTAGAACTGCTAGGTTTTTCTTTAACAAATCTACCTAGGGCGTCTCTTTTACGTTCAGGCATACACAAGAATTTCCTAAATTGGAAGGGTAAGCAATCAAAAATCAAGGACGACTCAACCAAATCAAACTTATTGATTTCTAGCAAACAAAAAGCATGATGGCTCCACTTAGATTGTTTCAAGACCAGCTTCTACTCTTCCAAGAGGCAACTGGGTACAATTTTAGCAATCCTCGTAGGACGATCCGGGTAAAGTAAGTCGAAGAGAAGTAGGAGAAGCTCAGAGGAGCTTTCATACCCCCACCTCTTTGGAAACGCTTCCCTGGGTTACAAGGCGGCTCTAATCGACTTACAGTAATGTTCCTGAACTTTGAGTTAGGCTAACAAGACACCCAATACGATCCTTTTGAACGAATTTCCTATAAGCTCGTTACCCTATCGGTCTCGTTCTAGTCAATATTTTAAGCTTGGGTTCGCGTTCGGTATTGTTTTCCTAAGGCGGGAAAGAAAAGAATGGTGATGAAATCCGAACCCTTATCTTGTATGGCCAGGCCTTTCCCTTTACTAGGAAAATAAATGTCTGTATTCAGAACCTCAACAGATATGCACCTTAAGGAAGACAGTAACTCGCTGACAGGGGATTCGCGAGTGTTCAGAATCTTACCTCCCGTTCCAAACGGGGGATGAATTGGTTGTAGTCGACTCGGGCCACTGACTCCTGTGTCAGTGTACGAACCTAAGGTGCAGAGACAATATCGTAATTGTCCTCCTTCTCTGCAAACAGTTTTATAATTAAAGGTACCGTTCCGTAGGGTATATAAAAATAAAAATAAAAATAATGTCCAGAGTCCAAAAAGTCCAAAAAAAGAAAAGAAAAATTACAAAATAATAAAGAAACCCTAATACAATTATTTTTTTAATAAACAAAACCCTAAAAAAATAAAATAAAATAAAATAACTAAAATAAAATTGTCTTCTTTTCTGTTCTTTTCGCTTTAATCTTTAGCTCCAAGTCTTTGCAAAATCACAAAACTCCTTGGCTCAATTTTTTTTTTCTTTATGTTCCAAAACCTGTAGACAAAAGACAAATACCCAAAAATGTAAAATAGAACAAAATAATAAAAATAAAAATAGATGTAAAACCCTAAAAACAGCGTCGGCGGCGCCAAAAATTGATGTTATTTGTAATTGTAGTAAAAATGATTCGAACTCTAAGACTTGTGAAGGATTTTCTAGACTCAAATTAAACTCAACAATTAAATAAAGTTCTATCAAAAATATAAAGAAAACACCGAGACTCTGGATTCCACCATTGACCAATTAAATGATAAACTCTAATCAATATTTATGCAATTTTTTTCTTTTTAAGTGATTCTAATATTTTGCCTCTAATAGATTATTGAAGTAATAGTTGTAAACACAAAGCATGAAACATCAAAAGTTTTAAAACCTAGCATGTCCCATCAAAACAATTCACAACTACTCAATAAAAATTAATTTTCCTATATTAGTTCTATGCAAATAATCATATAAAAAATTGCAAAAATAATTAAAATAGAATTATACCACTTTTCATGGAATAATGGCTTCCTCCGTCGCCTCGGCTAAGGGGTTTAGCTCCTAATAATAGAAATATGCTCAAAAGTTGATTTCATTGCTCAAATAAGGTGTTTTTATTAAGAAGGATGAGCTGTAGTTATAGAAAGCTTTTTGTAAGGAAAGTAATAGTCGCTGAAAATATTAAGCAACGACAGTGAAAAACGATAACAGCTTTCTGTAGTTGAATATAAGACTGCTTCTGCGACGGTTCGGTGTGGGTCGAAGTTCTTCGTGTTCTTCAGCAGCAGCAGCAACAGGTTTTCTTCAACTTCGATTTCTCGGCTCTGTGGTGTTCTAAACTTCCCCTAACTTTTGACACCTCTTCTATATGACCCAACCAACCTATTTATATCAAAAAGACCGATTAAATCACTCCAAAATCTTCCAAAATCTCTTCCTTTTTCTTCACGGCCAAGTTGCGGCAATTTCTTGTTTTAGGATTTCTACGCGTATCTGAGCTTTCCTTTTGATTCTAAACTCTTCCTTAGATAGATATCAAGCTTTGGGAAGAAAATCTTGCCTTTAGTATCCCTGAAATTCCTAAAATAATTCATCAAAGACCCAAAACTTCCATCACCTCTGTTTTGCTATAATTCGATCTCTAGCCAATTTGGGTTCAATCCAAAGACTTTACCAGACCTGTGTAGTCCTAAGGAGTAAACCCAATCAATTTCAGCCCTTTAATCTCCATAAAAATCGATCAAAACTCCAACCCTAAAATCCGTCTGTGAAAACCATTTTTCCCGCAAAAACTTTCCTTTTAAACCGTGAAGAAGGTGTCCCCCTATCCAATCCCGGTCTGTGCTTAGCAGCTGCTTGGAAATGGGTTACCCCTTATCCAAAATGAGAGTCCAAATAGAAAATGTCCTCCCAGGTGCCTTTAACAACTTTTCGAGCCAATTTCGCCGCAAAAGCTTATTTCTCCAAAAACACCTACAAAGGGATAAAATACCAAAATTAGTACAAAAATGGGTACTAACAATATACACAATAGAGATGAAAATAGACACATAAATGCGTCTATCAGTGATAGATGGTGCCATGCCATTTCATGTGCTAACCTAGGTTCAACATTTAACCTCTTGAGCCTTGGCCCAAGGGGAAAATATGTCATTACCTTGTAAGGTTCACTTGAGGACAACTCTACACCATTAGGCATCCCAGATTGAGGATCAGCGGCAGGATTTGGTAGAAGACCAGCTGCGTTGTTGGAGTTTTCACCCATACTCATCTACAACAAATGAGAAAAATAAACAAGAAGTTAAACTTACATCAACAAGGTATTATAAGATTAAGCAGCTACCATATTAAAAATGCCATAAGACTTACATCACTATACTCTGAATCTTCTTCATGTAAGGCCTCACAAGTGGGTTGGTGATTGCCATCACGTGGTTTTGGTATGAACTCCATGGCAAACCTGATTGTTTCATTCACCAGGTTCTTCTCCTTGACAGACCCTTCAATGTACCTTGCCCTGTATCAGATTGCACATTGACATTTCATTAGAAAAGAGATGTGTTATACAAAATAACAAACATCACATGAGCAAGGCCAAATTCATGCTAAGAACTCCTGCATTGCACGTATAATTGGGACTAAAATTTCCTTGTATCCATCAGTTCAAGAACTAAATAATATATACATGGGTAGCCATAATAAAACAAATGCAGGTTATTTGCGTAGTTGGTGATTCAAAGTTGCATATATACTAATTTTTATTTTAGATTTTGCGATTATGTATACATTCAATAAAATCAATAATACAAATTCAAACACCATATCATGTATGACTTCACAGAATATACCAAAGAAATACAACACAAATACATTATATTTTCTTCATCTTTCATTATATTTTCTTCATCTTTCATTAGATTTTGTTATAAGGTACTACTCCTCAATCTTCATCTTTCATTATATTTTCTTCATCTTCATATGTGATTCGTTGTAAAACCTAAATTTTATGTTTATTTTTTTTATTTTGAGTAATGGGTTTTATCATATTTAGGCAAGAGATGCATTTTATCCGTGTATAGAGAAAGAATCAAACAAGAAACCTACTGAAACTGCCACCGTCGGTCTTCTCTATCCAGCTGAATGCAAAGAATCTAGGGATGAATAATTATCACCCTACTAAACTACCATTAAAAAAACTAACAAGGGTCAACTGGAATTCGATTTTCAAAACAAACCCACTTCTCCTATTTGTTCATCCAGTCAATTAGATTTTTGCTTTCTACAAATGAAGAACCCTAAATCTGACACAATAGATTAAAAAGAAAAAGAAATAGACCCAAAAATTAGAGCATCAGTTGCGAAAAACAATAAAAGTAAACCCAAATGTATAGATCGGAATCTATTCAGTGAAATTGAGGGATAAATAGCAACAGAAAAACAAGCGATAACTTTCATCTTTTAGAGAGACGAGATGAAAAACAAGTGATACTTACATCTTTCACAAATCGGAGTTATAGATCTGTAGTCACGGAGAAATTTGCTTCAGAGAAAATTAAGGTTTCTTCTTCTTCGTTAAAGACGAGAGGATTTGAGCGAAAATGGTTCTGAGAAAGATAGAGTTTTTTCTCTTAGTTAGAGAGAGACGAGATGATTTGAGCGAAATTGGTAAGAGTTGGGAAAGGGATAAGGCCAAGTCCTGTGGTTGAGGTTTGTCCATCAAAAAGGAAAGGTTTAACGGTTGAGCTTAGTCCGTCAAAAAACACGGACGACTAGCATTTTTTTTGAGGTTCTCATAAGGATTAAGGGGAATGTGTGAGAAGCATGTATTTCTAGAGAAAATCACAAACCGTCAAACCGAGTTAGACCTGATTTTGTCATTCGGATGAACCGGAGATGAAATTTATCAGATTTGAACATCCCAGGTTCGTAGATTACTAGAGTTAGACCTGAGTTTGTTATTCAGATGAACAGGAGATGAAATTTATCAAATTTGAACATCCGAGGTTTGAAGATTACTAGAGTTAGATTTGAGTTTGTCATTCGGATGAACTGGAGATGAAATTTATCAAATTAGAATTGGAGATGAAATTTATCAGATTCGAACATCCGAGGTTCGAAGATTACTAGAGTTAGACCTGAGTTTGTCATTCAGATGAACTGGAGATGAAATTTATAAGATTTGAACATCCCAGGTTCGAAGATTACTAGAGTTAGACATGAGTTTGTCATTCAGGTGAACTGGAGATGAAATTTATCAGATTTGAACACCCGAAGTTCGAAGATTACTAGAGTTAGACCTGAGTTTGTCATTCGGATGAACTGGAGATGAAATTTATCAGATTCGAACATCCGAGGTTCGAAGATTACTAGAGTTAGACCTGAGTTTGTCATTCGGATGAACTGGAGATGAAATTTATCAGATTTGAACATCCGAAGTTCGAAGATTACTAGAGTTAGACCTGAGTTTGTAATTTAGATGAACGGAATATGAAATTTACCTGATTTGAACTGGAGATGAAATTTATCAGATTCGAACATCCGAGGTTCGAAGATTACTAGAGTTAGACATGAGTTTGTCATTCAGATGAACTGGAGATGAAATTTATCAGATTTGAACATCCGAAGTTCAAAGATTACTAGAGTTAGACCTGAGTTTGTCATTCGGATGAACTGGAGATGAAATTTATCAGATATGAACTGGAGATGAAATTTATCAGAATCGAACATCCGAGGTTCGAAGATTACTAGAGTTTGACCTGAGTTTGTCATTCGGATGAAATGAAGATGAAATTTATCAGATTTGAACATCCCAGGTTCAAAGATTACTAGAGTTGGACCTGAATTTCACATTCGGATGAACTGAAGATGAAATTTATCAGATTTGAACATCCCAGGTTCGAAGATTACTAGAGTTGGACCTGAGTTTGTCATTCAGATGAACTGGAGATGAAATTTATCAGATTTGAACATCCGAAGTTCGAAGATTACTAGAGTTAGACATGAGTTTGTCATTCTGATAAACAAGAGATAAAATTTATCAGATTTGAACATCTCAGGTTCGAAGATTACTAGAGTTAGACATGATTTTGTTATTCGGATAAACTGAAGATGAAATTTATCAGATTGAACATCCTAGGTTTAAAGATTACTAGAGTTGGACATGAGTTTCTCATTCGGATGAACTGAAGATGAAATTTATCAGATTTGAATATCCTAGGTTCAAAGATTACTAGAGTTGGACCTGAGTTTCTTATTCGGATGAACTGAAGATGAAATTTATCAGATTTGAACATCCTAGGTTCAAAGATTACTAGAGTTGGACCTGAGTTTCTCATTCGGAAGATGAAATTTATCAGATTCGAACATCTGAGGTTCGAAGATTACTATAGTTAGACCTGTAGTTTGACCTGATGTATGTGATTCTGTAGTTGCTCAATATGGGTTTCTTACATTTAATCTTAGCAACTAATTTGAAATGTCAGTTATAAAAATATACAACAAGATGTCGTTTTTAAATAACAGTAAAACACTAATTTTATGGCTTTCACCAGTAGCTATCAACGTAAGGACCTAATAGAGTCATTTCAGTACCTTCTCATACAACCACTCAATGAACTCTGTTTGTTTTTCGACTTCGTCGTCCGGGACCTCTTTTCCAGCATCTTGTGAAATGGATAAAAGGTTTTCACAATAGTAGCTACATATAGCAAAATGAGATTTGTAACATAAGCAAAAATCACCATTGCTTATCAATGAATTTAAATTTACCATGTGTATAATTGAAAAACCGAAGATATTTATCAAAAAATACCTATAATAATCAGCGAGACCATCGGGATTACATCGAAAAAGCACCCATCTCCGTATCTGTATAAATTGCGTGGAAGAGAGCGTCACGTTCGTTCCTTTTTTACCCATAGGACCTACATCACTATACTCCGACTCTTCTCCAAG
Organism: Papaver atlanticum; assembly: GCA_023531105.1. NCBI lineage: Eukaryota > Viridiplantae > Streptophyta > Magnoliopsida > Ranunculales > Papaveraceae > Papaver > Papaver atlanticum. Next base: position 3,313,842 of record JAJJMB010015535.1, on the reverse strand, counting down.
AAAGGCCTCCCAACTGGCTTGGTGATTGCCATCACGTGGATTTGACGTGTGCTCCATGGCGTACCTGACTGATTCATTTACGATGTTGTTCTCCTTAATAGACCCTTCAAGGTATCTTTTGTTATTGGGAATGTTTTTGAACTCCTTCATTGCCCTGTATCAGTTTGTACATTGACGTTTCATTAAAAAAGATATGTGTTATCCAGAATAACAACATCACATAAACAAAACATAAACTCACCTTTCAAAGGATATCGAACGGGTCCACAAAGTAATGCCTCGTCAGCCAAATGAACCGTCAGGTGAACACTTATATCGAAAAATAAAACTGGATAATACTTTTCCAACACACACATTGCCTCGGCAACCATGAACTTAGCCTCTTGCAGTCCACTTTTGCTTAGGATTTTGGAGCAAAGCAATCTGAAATACAAACTGATCTGGTGAAGTGCACGACGCAACTCTGGGTGCTTTGGAAAAGCATGCTGAAGACAAACATGTAGCAAATACTCCATAATGACATGATAGTCATGGGATTTGAAGTTACCGAAACTTGAATTCTTAACATTAACATTGTTGCTCAGGTTCGACGCAAAACCAGAAGGAAATTTGAGGTCTTTAAGAATCTTGCAAAATGATTCCTTCTCAGCTTTGCTCAAGACAAACATTGGTTTGGCAGCAACTGTACTACTCTCAGGTTTACTGGTAGTCCACTGTCCACGGTGCAAGCCAAGCTCATTCAATTCATCCCTTGCATTCCGCGATTTCATAGACTTACTACCAAAATCAAAGATCGTCTCAAGTATATGCTCCATTACATTCTTCTCAGTGTGCATTACATCTACACAATGGTGGAAATAGAGGATACGATAGGTCTTCAGTTCCCAAAAGATAGACTCCTTATAGAATGCACCAGTAAGTTCATCGTCAACACCATCACCATAAGGATCATCATCCACATCGGGATCATAGCTCTTTCTTTTCGGCGCCTTGCTTCTTACTACCAATTTACCAGGTTTGTAAGTCACATTTGCTAGTTTCTCCAACGACTTCTTTCCTGACAGTCGCTTTGGAGCATGTTTAGTTTCATCAGTTTCTAATCCCAAGTTCTCTCCCTTCCTAAAAGGATGATTAGCCCTGAGGTATATCCGATAATAAGGGTAAACATTCTTTCTTGCGTATAGCAGATACGCACTTCGAGTCTTGTCCGCACAATGTACACAAGCGAAATAGCCGTGCGTGGTACATCCAGACATATTACCTTGTGCTGGCAAGTCATGAATACCAAACATCAAAGAAGCCATCAGCTGAAACGATTCTTGTTTGTGCGTATCAAAAGCTTATATCCCATTCTCAAACAGATCTTTGAGCTCGTCTACTAGCACACGGAGACATACATCAATATCTTGCCCCGGTGCCTTAGGCCCAGGAATTAATATCGTCATGATTTGGAACTCAGGTTTCATGCAAAAGGAGGAAGATTGTACAAAACCACTATCACAGGCCAACAACTATAATTCGGAGACTGCATACCATGAGGATTAAATCCATCAGTTGCAATTCCAAGCCAAACATTTCTTCCCTCATTTGCGAGCCCAGGAAACTTCTTCTTCACTAAATCCCATTGAGATGAATCGACCGGATTGTCAATTCTAATCTCCTAAAGTACTTAGGCGTAGTCTCAAAACTAAATAACTGACACATTTTAAACTCATACGTTCCCATAATTGGTAGAAAAGTTTTTGGTGGGAAAACAAAATCGATCTGGGTATCATAGCCTTGGTAAACCACATCAACCAGAAGATGGGTTTCTAACAACTGAACTTCCTTATGGACAACACTAGGTTCAGGAAAACGTGTTTGAAGATAATCTTTTAAAATGGTTGAGGCACATATGTCAAGTCCCAAGTGAGGGACCTTTCTAAGAGTTAAAGCACATGGAGAATGATAATCACCCCCAAACTTAGAGTTTTCAGTGTCTCTAGATAAACTAGTCACAATCTCCTTAATTTCTTGGTTATCATATTCCTGAAAATGGTCAATTGATTCTTCTAAGTCAGGTTCATCCTCACTCATCTCTACGAGTTCATGTTCTTTGTCTAAGTCTATTGTTTCTAAATCCTTGGACTCTAAAACAGTATTCTCAGAATAAACCCGTTCCCCTAAACCATCATCGGCTTCGTAAAAAGGAAATACTACTTCGTCTAAAACGTGGGTATCTCTAGTTAAATCCTCGTCCTTTTGAATAGGTGAATAATTATTAAAATTATTTGGATTTGAACTAGAAATAATATTATCATTATAAAGCTCAATTGGAATAACAAATTCCTGATCACTATGCCTACATATTTCATATTCTTCATCAACACTATCCTCGTCATAATCATCATTGTAATAACATGAAAATGGTCGAACCTCATCTAAACTAGTGTTTCCAATGCTAACCTCGTCATCTTGATTATGTAAATAACTATCCTCATTTTAAAGAGTACTATTGGAAACACTGTATTGGAAATCAAGATTATTTCGAGCAAGTCTTTCGTTCGTCTCAGCCATTTGCTTGAGGGATTCCTCTATAGAAAATTCACTCAATGGTGCAGTTCGTTTATTCATTTCCGACACAAACCTATTTGTTTGCTCAGTTAACTTCTTAAGAGACTCTTCTAAAGATACGGAAGGATCATAAATAGGAACAGAAGGATCATAATAAGGACTAGTTTTTAACAGTTTGATTGTATTGTCCAAAGATGAGGTACTAGCACTATAATAATCCTTATTTTCTTACTCGTATGACCGGTGTGTGTGTGGATAGTAATTGGGCTCACCATGGTATGAACCATAACCTTCAAAAGGTTGGTGTTCCCAACCACTATTTACACTATGGTCGTAATATGAATAATGTCCATTTTGAAACTCAGTCGGATATTCATTGTATTGGATATTGTAATACCAGTTCGACATTCTAACTGCAAGGGAATTCTAAACAATCACAAACAAGGATGACTTGACCAAATCAAACCTATAAAATCTAATAAAAAACAAGCATGATGGCTCCCTTAGATTGTTTCTAGACTAACTTCTAATCTTCCAAGAGGCAACTGGGTACAATTTTAGCAAACCTCGTAGGACGATCCGAATAAAGTAAGTCGAAGGGAAGTAGGAGAAGCTCAGAGGAGCTTTGATACCCCCAACTCTTTGGCAACGCTTCCCTGGGTTACAAGGCGGCTCTAATTGACTTACAGTAATCTTCCTGAACTTTGAGTTAGGCTAACAAAATACCCAATACAGTCCTTTCAAACGACTTTCCTACAAGCTCGTTACCTTATCGGTCTCGTTCTAATCAAAATTTTAGGCTTGGGATCACGTTTGGTATCGTTTTTCTAAAGCGGGCAAGAAGAGAATGGTAATGAAATCCGAACTCTTATCTTATATGGTCTGGCCTTGCCCTTTGCTAGGAAATTAAAGTCCGTATTCAAAACCTCAACATATATGCACTTTAAGGAAGACAATAAACCCGCTAACAGGGGATTCACGGGTGTTTAGAAGCTTACCTCCCGTACCAGACGGGCGAAGAACCGCTGAAGTCGACTCGGGCCACCAACTCCTATGTCAGTGTGCGAACCCGAGGGGCCGAGACAGTATCGTAACCGTCGTCCTTCCCTGCAAACAGTTTATATTTAATGGTACCCTTCCGTAAGGTTTAAAAATAATGTCCAAAAGTCCCAAAATGTCAAAAAAGTCCAAAAATAAAAAAATAAAAAGGTTCAAAAATAAAGTCTTATTTGCAATTTCTAAAAATAAAAAAATCTAATTAAAAAAAATTAAAATATCTTCGTCTTTTCTCCGTTCTTTTCGCTTTGTCTAGCTTTTAATCCCCCAGGTCTTTCATCTCCAATTCCTCTTTGATTCAAAACCTGCAACAAAAAGACAAATACTCAAGAAACGTAAAAAAGAACAAAAGAATAAAAATCTAAAAAGTCTAAATCTAAAAACAAATCCGCGTCGGCGGCGCCAAAAATTGATGTGATTTTCAAAGATGTTGTAGTAATGGTAAATATGATTCGTACTCTAAGACTTGTGAAGATTCGAGTTTTTAAATTTAATAAAAATATATACAAAAATATTACAAAGGGTGCGAGAGTTACTGGGACTCAGGATTCCACCGAATTCAAAACATAAGGTTCAATTATTAATTCTTTGACAATTTTAGCTCAAGAAAAACATGGACTCTATTTTTGCCAAGGTAGATTCTCAAAACATTGATTGTAAATCCTAAGCATGATGTATCAAAACACCTAAGCTAAGCATACATCATCAAATTAAATGACAACCAATTAATTCAAATCATAATTTCAATTAAAATTAATGCAAAAGTCTTAAAAAGAATTAATAAAATTACCCTATGATATTCGTCTTCCTCCGTCATCCCAGTGTTGGGGTTTAGCTCCTAATGGTAAAAACATGCTCAAAAAATTGATTCATGGCTCAAAAAGTATTTTTATTGAAGAGAAATAATAATACAGTGAATCTGCAACGCTTTTCTGGCGTTACAGAAATCACCGTTACAATGAAGTGCTGTTAATAAACGATAAATCGGTTATGCTGTTGAAGAACGACACTCGTCTGCGACTGTTCCGTGTGGGTCAAAGTTCTTCGTGTTCTTCAGCAGCAGCAGCAGCAGAACCCGGTTTCCTGCACCTTTGATTTCTCGGCTCTGTCGTGTTCTAAACTTTCCCTAACTTTCGACACCCATTCTATGTGACCCAACCAATCTATTTATATCAAAAAGAGCGATTAAATCTCTCCAAAATCTCTTCCTTTCTCTTCACGGCAAAGTTGCGGCAATTTCTTGTTTTAGAATTTCAACGCGTTTCTGAGCTTTCCTTTTGATTCTAAACTCTTCCTTAGATAGATACCAATCTTTGGGAAGGTTTATAGCACTTTAATCTCTCTAAAATTTCCTAAAATCGGTCACACACGTGACTTTCCATATTTTGTTGTTGAGATAAAAATCCGTCGATTGAGCCCAGTTTAATCGATTTCAACACCCATGTTAGATTCCTAGACCCATAAGGAGTCTACCCTATGAAAATCAGAGGTTTAGTCGACCTCAAACTCCTCCAAATCACGATCACCAAAACTGCCAGGAATGTGTTTATATTTTCCCGCCCAAATTCAGAATTTGAACTTGAAGGGGAAAGGTTACCCCTTATCCATTGCTGGAGTCCGCATAACACCCGTCCCTTGGGTTGCATTTATCAACTTTTCAAGCCAATTTCGCCGCAAAAGCTTATTTCTCCAAAAGCACCTACAAAGAGATAAAATACCAAAATAAGTACAAAAATGGGTACTAACAATATACACAATAGAGATGAAAATAGACACATAAATGCGTCTATCAATAATCTAGATTTCAACACATGATTCACAAGTAACCATGAGTTCATGGTACGAAAACCTTGGTTCGTACACCCACCTATCGTTTATCGGCACGGAAAGCCTCCATCGCTTGTCAGGAACAAAAGTTCCTATGGGGATCATACCCATCTGCTCTCGGGGATCATTACCCATTTCATTCACGGTACGAAAACCTTGGTTCGTACATCCACCTATCGTTTACCGGCACGGACAGCCGCCATCGATGGTCAGGAACAAAAGTTCCTATGGGGATCATACCCATCTGCTCTCGGGGATCATTACACGTTTTATTCACGGTACGAAAACCTTGGTTCGTACATCCACCTATCGTTTACCGGCACGGAAAGCCGCCATCGATGGTCGGGAAACAAAATTTCCCTTGGGGATCATTACCCATTTAACTATCGGGGATCATTACCCGCCGTTAGCATGGAACATGTTCCATACAACGGTAAAACATGAACTCATTTCTTTTTATAAATCATTTTCACAAACAACACAAGAAATCATGGCTCAACAACATGAATTTCTTTCAAGCATTTATGCAAACAAGTTAACTGCATCCATATAACATTATATGTTCCATGGTGATAACTTTATCTGATCATCTTCAAACTTTACAAGGACATACATGAATCAATAATATACAACATATCAAAAATCCACAGTAAACTAACGGTTCAAACAAAAGATGTTGAATTTATAATGAAAACCAAAAAACTTGGCAGATTACATGTTATTACAAAAAAATTCACCATAAATTCATATTAGTCTCAAATTAAAAAAATAAAAAACACAATGAAATATAAGACATTTATATACAACTTTTGTTAGACCTCAAATAATTTTAATATCATTAAGACTTTCTAAGAACATCAAAACCACAGCAAAACGAAACTGTCCAGAATTTCAGAAATCATAATCCAAATTACAAGGAACATTCAACGGTGAATTTGTGTAGTAAAATTCTCAAATTTTAACAAGAGATACCTAATCATGTTATCTATCAATAGGAGAAGTCTGATTATCAATAAGAGATATATATTTATTCAATTAAATTGCAGAAACCTAACAATTCAAAGGCATACGAAATAAACACCAAAGATAAACACCAAAAGAGAAAGGGTTTCACATTCTACCTCTCAATTGCTACAAACTCCTTCTAATTTTATTTATCCTTCTTCTCCAAAAATCTCTAGCTTCATCTTCCTCTCCTTCTCATTTTCTCTAGTTTAGGTTAAAACTCTTTATTTATCTTTTCAATTTCACTTAATTTTATTTATTATTAAAACTAATTAAATTATTCTATTTCAACCCTAACTTTCTAGTTCAAGCAACCCACCTAGAATAAGGAAATAATAATCTAACTAACTCGGTTAAAATCTGACCCGGAACAGTAACTAAAAATATAGGGTGTTACATTCTACCACCCTTAAAAGAAATTTCGTCCCGAAATTTATACTATACCTATAAGCTCAAAATTTCACATAAATGAATAAATATAATAAACAATACGACAATGCAATCTAGCATACAATTATCAATTCACATGAATTTTACAAAGCCATAATAAAGCTAGTTAGATGAAACAAGCAATACAACACAAAAATCAGACAAACATGCATATCAACATACGAAACAATTTATTTACGCTCCCTTTCAAGATCTAAATCCTAGAGCTCTGATACCAACTAGTAACACCCCGAGTTCCGGATCAGGGTCAAACCCATATGGAGATCCGAACTCAAAGCGTTATGGGTCGGAAAGAGACTTATGCATATATTTCTCTTACTTAAATTTATTTAAGTTCTTACAACAACATAATTTAGCCTTTATAACAAGAGTTTACACATATGAAACATGAATTGATGAATTTGAATTTACTAGAAATCTTTAAAAACATTTTAGTTCAAATTTACATTTCAAACAATTTTAAGAAAACAACGCAATCACTAAGCTACTCATTCCTAACTTTCGCTGCGCAACTCTGATAAATCTGCAAGGATGTCAATTGGGGTGAGATGACAGCTCAATAGAATGCATTCCCAATTCTCTAAAGATGCGCAAACATAATCATTTTGTCAAGGAAAAACATATAACAAGAAACACAGTACAACTTCAACGAATCAATGATATATTCAACAATCACAATACCAACAATTTTTTCTATAAATTATCCAATCTAGAATTCAGTCTATGAGTTCACAACATTAATATTATTATAAACAAATCATCCATTTAAGTTTCAACGCATGAGTTCATAACACCAATTATGTTTCCGACAAATCATTTAATCTATATTTTAACACATGATTTACAAATTAATATTGTCACAACAAACCGTGAGTCCAAAATACCATTATTATTGTCAACTAATCATCCAATTTGGGATTTAACACATCAATTCACAATTCATCCATATCAGTCCACACTTGAGTTCAACAATTCATTGAATTAGATTTTGCACATGAATTCATAACACCAATTATGTTTTCCAACAAATCATATAATCTAGATTTCAACACATGATTCACAAATTAATATTGTCATCACAACAAGTAACCATGAGTTCACGGTACGAAAACCTTGGTTTGTATATCCACCCATCGTTTATCGGCACGGACAACCTCCATCGATGGTCAGGAAAAAAAGTTCCTATGGGGATTTTACCCATCTGCTCTCGGGGATCATTACCCATTTCATTCACGTACGAAAACCTTGGTTCGTACATCCACCTATCGTTTACCGGCACGGATAGCCGCCATCGTTGGTCAGGAACAAAAGTTCCTATGGGGATCATACCCATCTTCTCTCGGGGATCATCACCCGTTTCATTCATGGTACGAAAACCTTGGTTTGTACATCCACCTATCGTTTACCGGCATGGACATCCACCATCGATGGTCGGGAAACAGAAGTTCCCATGGGGATCATTACCCATTTAACTATCAGGGATAATTACCCGCCGTTAGCATGGAACATGTTCCATACAACGGTAAAACATGAACTCATTTACTTTTATAAATTATTTTCACAAGCAATCATGGCTTAACAACATGAATTTCTTTCAAGCATTTATGCAAACAAGTTAACTGCATCCATATAACATTATATGTTCCATGGTGATAACTTTATCTGATCATCTTCAAAATAAACAAGGACATATACGAATCAATAATATACAACATATAAAAAATTCACAGTAAACCAACGGTTCAAACAAAATATGTTGAATTTATAATGAAAACCTAAAAACTTGGCAGATTACATGTTATTACCAAAAAAATCACCATAAATTCATATTAGTCTCAAATTAAGAAAATAAAAATCACAATGAAATATAAGACATTTATCTACAACTTTTGTTAGACCTCAAATCATTTTAATATCATTAAGACTTCCTAAGAACATCAAAACCACAACAAAACGAAACTGTCCAGAATTTCAGAAATCATAATCCAAATTACAAGGAACATTCAACGGTGAATTTGTGTAGTAAAATTCTCAAATTTTAACAAGAGATACCTAATCATGTTATCTATCAATAGGAGAAGTCTGATTATCAATAAGAGATATATATTTATTCAATTAAATTGCAGAAACCTAACAATTCAAAGGCATACAAAATAAACACCAAAGATAAACACCAAAAGAGAAAGGGTTTCACATTCTACCTCTCAATTGCTACAAACTCCTTCTAATTTTCTTTATCCTTCTTCTCCAAATATCTCTAGCTTCATCTTCCTCCCCTTCTCATTTTCTTTAGTTTAGGTTAAAACTCTTTATTTATCTTTTCAATTTAACTTAATTTTATTTATTATTAAAACTAATTAAATTATTCTATTTCAACCCTAACTTTCTAGTTCAAGCAACCCACCTAGACTAAGGAAATAATAATCTAACTAACTCGATTAAAATCCGACCCGGAACAGTAACTAAAAATATAGGGTATTACATTGGTTAGTAAACTAATAAGTGTTCAATTACCAGATAGATCTCATACCTCTGTGACACATATTGGACATGTTGATTTATCTCCCACTCTAAGGTTACTTGATGTTTTTCACATTCCAAGTTTTAAGTTTAATTTAATCTCTGTCAGTCAACTGACTCCTACAACAAACTGTTGTATCAAATTCTCACGAGAATCTTGTGTGTTCCAGGACCGTAACAGGAATAAGGAGATTGGATGGTGTAAGCACATTGCTGGCCTCTACCATTTTACCTTCCATCCACTACCATTTTACCTTCCATCCATTTGCTTTATCTTTAGCTGCAAATAAACCTGTGGATACATGGCATCGCCGTCTCGGCCATCCAAGTGTGGATTTTTTTCGTTTTCTAGCTAGCAAATTTACTTACATTAGTTCTTAGTCAAGTCATGCATGTGATGTATGCCTTAGGGGAAAACAGGCTCGTCTTCACTTTAGTAAAAGTATTTTTTTATCTTCTCGTCCTTTTCAATTAATTCATGCTGACATATGGGGACCTTTTGCAACTGAATCTTTCACTGGTGCTAGATATTTTCCTACGATTGTAGATGATTATAGCGTTGTTGAGAGAAAACATCGACATCTTCTTAATGTAGCTAGATCATTCAGATTTCAATCAAATTTGCCTCTCCGATTTTGGGGAGAATGTATTCTCACAACTGCATATTTAATAAACAAGCTGCCAACTCCAGTTCTATCTCATAAAACACCATATGAGATGTTACTGAATAAGCCACCAGATCATGCATATCTCCGTGTCTTCGGCTGTTTATGCTTTGGCAGAAATGCAAAAGTTTCTCATAAGTTCGACCAACGTTCCAAGCCAGGCATATTTGTTGGCTATCCTCATGGTCAAAAGGGATACAAAATCTTTGATCTTGAAACCAAGTCTATTTACACCTCACGTGATGTAGTATTTCATGAACATTGTTTCCATTTTCATGAATTATCCACTACTTCGCATGTACCAGCACCCGTATATCAACAAGAGAATGATTATTTTGACTCTATTTTTCACCGTCCAGCTATTGTTCCTCCTTTTATGTCTCTTAGTTTTATTTCACAACTCAACTGTGAATCTTCTGATCCTGCAGAATATCCAGATCATTCCACTGCACTCCTATATGGTACTCAAATCAGGTCATTCACTCCCATTTCTCCATTGGATTCTCCACACACCACCACTGATCCAGTGGTTCAATCCATTGTTCATTCTCCGGAGAAATCTTGTCATTCATCACATAGTCGTGTTTCTACATCTGACCTACAACGATCTTCTTCTGCAGAACCCATTACTGAGTCAGTTATTCCCACAACAGAATCTCGCCCATCTCGTACTTGCAATCCACCGGTCTACTTAAAAGACTATCATTGCTCAACTGTTAAGTGTAAACCTACTTCCATCTATCCACTGACAGATTATTTATCATTTGATAAATTCACTCCATCTCATAAAGCTTTTTTGTATGCTATTCTCCTTAATGAAGAGCCTAGAACATTCTTACAGGCTATTAAATGTCCAAAATGGCGTGCAGCTATGGCCAAAGAAATCTTGGCTTTGGAAGCCAACAATACTTGGATAATGGTGGATTTACCACCTGGTAAAACAGCCATTGGCTGTAAATGGGTTTTCAAAAGCAAGTTTAACCCTGATGGTTCTATAGAACGTTACAAAGCTCGCCTTGTTGCCAACGGTTACACCCAACAAGAAGGTATAGATTATCATGATACTTTTGCACCGGTTGCAAAACTGGTCACTGTACGTGTTTCATTGTCTGTTGCAGCCATCAAAATTTGGTCTTTACATCAATTAGATATAAACAATGCATTTCTCCAAGAGGATCTTGATGAAGACATCTATATGAAGATACCCCCAGACTTGGCACGCAAAGGCGAGTCCCAAGTATTCAAACTTTAGAAATCACTTTATGGTCTAAAGCAAGCCTCTCGTCAATGGTTTGCCAAGCTTTTCAGTTTTACTAGCTGAAGGTTTTCAGAAATCATTATGTGATAATTCTCTTTTCACAAATCATCAAGGAACAACTTCGATTTTTGTTCTAGTATATGCCGATGATATAATCATCACTGGCACAGATGATAACTTCATTCAATCACTTAAGCTATGTCTTGCTTCTCACTTCTCTAAAAAGGATCTTGGCCGCTTATAATACTTCTTAGGAATTGAAGTTTCTCGTTCTTCTAAAGGTATTTTTCTTTGCCAAATAAAATATGTTCTTGAATTCTTAAGGACTCTGGCCTCACAGGGGAACGTGTTTCATCTTTTCCGATGGATACTCATCTCAAGTTACTTCCTACCGATGGTGAGGAGTTAACTGATCCAAGTCCATTTCATCGTCTTATTGTCCGTCTGTTGTATCTTAGTGTCACTCGTCCAGATATAAGTTATTCAGTTAATTATTTAAGCCAATTCATGCAGAAACCTCGCACATCTCATCTTGATGCTGCTCATCGTGTGAATTCTGCGTTATCTCAAAGGCACAATAGGCCATGGTATCTTCTTTAATCTTCATCCAGTTCTTTATCTTTGCGTGGCTACACAGATTCCGATTGGGCAGGCTGCGGTATTACTCGTCGTTCTACGACAGGTTATCTTATATCACCATAGGTGACAGTCCTATTTCTTGGAAATCCAAGAAACCGCCTACAATGGCTCGTTCTTCTGCTGAAGCAGTTATCGGGCCTTGGCCAATCTCATGGCCGAACTACAATGGTTACTGTATCTTTTTGATGACATGCACATTTTATGTCCTCTTCCTATCAAAGTTTCTTGTGATAGTCAAGCTGCAATTCACATCGCTCAAAATCCAGTTCTTCATGAGCGTATTAAACATATTGAAATAGATTGTTACTTTGTTCGTGAAAAGTTGCTAAGTGGGTTGATATTACCACAACACCTTGAGTCTTCAAATCAACTTGCGGACATTTTTACTAAGCCACTAGAAGCTCAACAGTTTGGCCGTCTGGTTAGCAAGTTGGGCGTTCGTTCTGGCTCTAGCGCTCCAACTTGAGGGGGGTATTAAGTTTATCAGTCTGTTGATAAACTTACATACGTACATGTTGTTGTAGCTTACACTAGTTTCCATATTCTTCTGTTGTAACAACTAGTCTTCCTATTCTTTAGCTCATTAGGTTCAGTTCCTCTATTCTTTAGCTACATCTATTCTTTTGCTTTTATTGTTATGTATCCTTATTTGTATTCGTATGTAATCGGTATATATATTTCTTAATGAAATCAGTCTCAACACAGCTGTGTGAGAAACTTAAAACCCATATTTCTTTACAGAACACGCACATCAAAAGCATCATGAGGCAGGCCATTCAAAAATAATTTTACTACAAGAGCCAACGGCATTGTACGTCTTTCTTTGCAATGACTTGGACAAAATGAATGCAAGAGGTGAGGCGACGCGCCCAGGTAGGTAACTCAACCACTTGGATTAAAAAAAAAGGCTTATATATAGAATGATAAAACAAAGAGGTAACACAAGGCCCTAAAGCAAGTAACAATTTTTTTATTCATTTTTTTTGTGTTTTTTTTGGATTGGTCTAAGTAAAATATATTACTCAAAGTTGGATCACAATCAACACCTTCACTACACCAAAACTAGGATTTTGTCACAGTGTAACCTGTCACAGTTTATTTTTCAGTCACAGATACACCTGTGATAAGTCCTATAACAGTTATAACTGTTAATAAATTTTGTATTCGTGATAATAATTAGGAATATTAAATTCTTTTATTAGTCACAATAATATTTGTTGATAATTAACTAAACACCAACAATTATAATCTAAAATGATGATTCCACCCAAAAAATTCACCACATCTAAAACAGCTCCAAATTTACCACTATTAGAAATTTTCTTGTCACAATTTTCCCAACATTTTCACAAACTAACAATTGAATTTAATTTTTAAAAATCAAAATTTATTTTTTTATTTTCTTAATATTAGAAAATAGGCGTAAGACCAAGTCAACAGCTCATGACTTAGCATGAAAGTTGACTTGTACAAATGTAATCCCTTTTGTATCGTTTTTTGTCCAGAAACACAAAATAAGAAAACTCGTCTTCCTTTGTTCTTCGTGCGTGCCGCCATTGAAACCTTCTGAGAGTGCAAAAATTTCTGAAAGTTAGTCGTTTCACCAAAAAACATCTGAGTTTTAATTTAAACCCGATCAATTTTAGCTAGGTTATATATTCTGGGATTCATGTCGATCGATTTAACCTAAATTGTGAACGATGAAGATGAAGAAGATGGCTGAGAGTTGATTCTGGTGAAGATAAATTTCGTTGGTTCTTCCTTTTCTTCGACGAGGTAAGTGATTATGAGTTCCCTATTTCTTAGGAATGAATTGATAATTTGTTTTGTTATATGAAATTGGGTGTAAGAGTAGGGCAAAAATTGAAGGGTTTTTTTTTTTGAATGTTTAAATTGATTACAGAACTGATTTTTGATGTGGGTTCAATTGGTTTAGATTGATTACAGAACCGAGTTTGGTTTTTAATTAGTATGAGATGCACAATTAGTATGAGTAATCTGTTCTTCATCAGTTGCTTTGATATTTTGATAATGAATTTCCCACTTCTACTTTGCTTGATTGTGTTATATGATTTCTATTACCCTGTAATCAATGAATTGAAACTCCCTTTGCGCTAAATTTTTTTTTTTGCAGAGTTGCTTTTCTTACTACTTCACTTTGATTAATTAGATAAAGTAAAATGGTACATACTTTGATATTGGCTTGTCAATACGTAAACAATCCTGATGATGCTGGTTGTTCATTTTCTTTTTAGTCATCACTTGACCATTTCCATTAATTAGTAAAATACTGAGTATGGGGCAAGATTAAGAAAAATGCCAAGTTAATGGTAAATTTTGGTGGATTGATTGGTTTAGTAATACAAATTCTATAGTGATATCACTGGTGACCGTGACTGTCTAAAAAAGGTAGGTATTGACTGATCACGGATGTTTATAATGCACACGTTATAGTGTTAAAAGGATGATGAATATCTGTTTCAGGTGTATTTTGAAAGAAAACTGAAATTTGTTTACTTTCTGTTATTACTGTGATATATGCAAGCATATTATAGTGTTAGGATTCAGTGAATAGCCATATGATGGTCCAAAATGTTTCTAAATGATAAGCAATATCTTTATCCTTAACTGTCCAATGAGTGACACCATGTTCCATCCCCTGTGTTTTTAAACTATTGATTTTCAAGTAAATGGTTTGAATGGTTTAACTCTTTATTGTCACAGAGAACTGCTCAAGCACAGAACTTTAGAGACTCACTTGTAGAATGTCGGCTGTTGTGAATAAAGCTTGGATGAATGAACCAGACATATTTAGCAAAACATATAGAGATGGGGTTAAAAAATTTATGAATTATGCAGCCAATTATGGTTATCCGGACACAACGTGTTCTTGCCCATGCTCGAAGTGTCAAAATGGGAAACGTTTGGAAATGTGGGAAGTGAGGAGACATCTTAACGAGAAGGGTATCGACAGGAGTTATGTTACTTGGTTCTTTCATGGTGAAAAAGAGGGTGATAGTGCGGTAAGGCATCCAGGTAGTAATCTTATACCAACTGAAATGGATGATGAGCAAGTTAGAGAAGGTGTGGTAGAAGATATGGGTTCCTTTGTCGATGCTGCATATGGAGTTTTTGACAGGGGTGATGGTGTTAGTGGTAATGAAGAAGTTGAAACTGAAGAATTTGTTCCTGAACCAGATTTGGGGAAGCGATATTACAGGTACAAACAGTTGGCTAAAGACAAGTTGTATCCTGGTTGTAATACTAGCATCCTAGCTGCAATTGTGGAGCTGCACAATGTGAAGAAAACATATAAGATTTCAGCTAACTGTGTAGATAGTTTGTTGGGTGTTATAAAGGGTTGGTTGCCAAAAGGAAACAATTTGCCAGTAAAATACACGGCAATGAAGTCGATGCTTAAAGATATGGGGATGAAAGAAAAGTCAATTCATACGTGTGAGAATCATTGTATTTTGTATTACAAGGAGAATGCAGATTTGACAAGCTGCCCGGAATGCCTCGCACCAAGATATAAGGTAAAGGTTGATAAATTTGGGGAAGAGTTGTCGTCGAATGAGCCTTCCAAGGTATTGAGATATTTTCCCCTCGGGCCAAGGCTCAAGAGATTATATACGATACCTTGGATAGCACATGCAATGACATGGCACGATCGAGCAGAAGTTTCTACAGATTGATTGACTTTAGGAATCCACAATTATTCAGGTTATTATTGTGTGCTTCTAAGTTTTTAGTTGAGTTTTTCTAGACTCTTAAACCTGAACTTTTAGATCTTAGCTATGAGGAAATCCAACCCATGAAAATATTTTATATAGATCCTTTCATAGAGCCTGAACCCGAACCACAACTAGATGTAGTTTTTTTAAACAGGAAACTAGATAAGGGTGTGCATTCCATGTTCATTTTCTTGGCTTGTTGCAGGTTCCTTTTATTTGTGATAGATTTATTTGGTTTTGATAACCCATAATTATTTCGGCTATTGCTATATGATTTGAGGCGACTAATCCTTTCTTAGTCTGGCTGAAGACTTTAAACTTAGCACTTCTTGGGAGGTAACCCATTCTCATGCAACACGGTAATATCTTTCCTTAACTCTTTTGCTTCAAATGGTAACAGTTTCTCCTTGTTCATGCTTTTAATTTTATCTTTAGAACATTGAGGACAATGTTAGATTTAAGTTTGGGGGTATGGGAGAAACTTTTTAGTTGCATTATAAACTCCAGAGCCTAGAAATTTATGCCTATTAAGGATGACACTAACCAATCTAAGTGGATGGAAGCATTTTGGTTTTAGGAGTTGAGGAACCAATCTGAGTGAATGGAAACATCTATATAGAGTCTATTCATAAAAGCAAGGAGCTAAGATGTTAGAAATAACATGATAGTTTCACCATATCTCGGAATCATCTTATTACTTTTGTTTTTATTTTTGCAAATTTTTATGTTGATGTCTGCTGGGTTGAAATAGGGTGATTGAGTTACTAAAAAAAAAAAAAGACCAGACCAGACCAATCGGAATAAATATTAACACTTGGATAGCAATATGTGTGTGTTCTCCCTGTCTCCGTCGCCTAAACAAGCGTGGAACGCAGGATCCATGGGAATTACCATGTAATCTGCTGACAAGAAGCATGCGCTTGGATCCAAAAGATCTAATCATGTTGTTAAAAAAATAAAATAAAAATAAATAAATAAATAAAGGTTTATTATAAAGTCGACCACTGGTTCCCTTGTATATGCCAGCTGAGTTGATGTAGATTTAGGATTGTCGACCACTGGTTCCCTTGTATATTCCAGTTGTGTTGATATTAGTCCATACCAGTATCTCAATCCACTAGGTCATAGGTTCATCTTGGCATTGAAGTCCATTCGCAACCATCTATTTCTATATCCATCTTCTTAATCTATTCATGTGATTTGTTTGATTCCGGATATTGATGTCCATAGTGCGACTATCTGAGTAGAGCTCTGTCACTTATATATGAATTTTAGTATGCTTGAGTGCAAACTCGTATACAGCAATTGGAATTTCGCATCAGGGTACTTCCTCCCGTAATCAATAAGTATGCCAACCAAGGAGGTTCTTTAGTGCATTCCAAGGTTCTGCGTAGATAGCTAGCGTCTTTAGTAAAGGTTTTGTGGGTATATCTCTAGTAAAACCTCCCGAGACTATAACTCGGCCACTAGGGCCACCTAGGGGTTTAAAGGCTTGTTGCACATGCTAAGTGCAATCGACGATGTCTGCGACAGTGAGTTAGGATTTTATTTTGTAGTTTTGATTTGCTCAGAACTAGAAAATAAGAAGTTTGGGGTATTTGATAGACGCATTTATGTGCCTATTTTCATCTCTATTGTGTATATTGTTAGTACCTATTTTTGTACTTATTTTGGTATTTTATCTCTTTGTAGGTGCTTTTGGAGAAATAAGCTTTTGCGGCGAAATTGGCTCGAAAAGTTGATAAATGCAACCCAAGGGACGGGTGTTATGCGGACTCCAGCAACGGATAAGGGGTAACCTTTCCCCTTCACGTTCAAATTCTGAATTTGGGCGGGAAAATATAAACACATTCCTGGCAGTTTTGGTGATCGTGATTTGGAGGAGTTTGAGGTCGACTAAACCTCTGATTTTCATAGGGTAGACTCCTTATGGGTCTAGGAATCTAACATAGGTGTTGAAATCGATTAAACTGGGCTCAATCGACGGATTTTTATCTCAAAAACAAAATATTGAAAGTCACGTGTGTAACCGATTTTAAGAAATTTTAGAGAGATTAAAGTGCTATAGACCTTCCCAAAGATTGGTATCTATCTAAGGAAGAGTTTAGAATCAAAAGGAAAGCTCAGAAACGCGTTGAAATTCTAAAACAAGAAATTGCCGCAACTTTGCCGTGAAGAGAAAGGAAGAGATTTTTGAGAGATTTAATCGCTCTTTTTGATATAAATAGATTGGTTGGGTCACATAGAATGGGTGTCGAATGTTAGGGAAAGTTTAGAACACGACAGAGCCGAGAAATCAAAGGTGCAGGAAACCGGGTTCTGCTGCTGTTGCTGCTGAAGAACACGAAGAACATTGACCCACACGGAACAGTCGCAGACGAGTGTCGTTCTTCAACAGCAGAACCGATTTATCGTTTATTAACAGCACTTAATTGTAACGGTGATTTCTGTAACGCCAGAAAAGCGTTGCAGATTCACTGTATTATTATTTTTCTTCAATAAAAACACTTTTTGAGCCATGAATCAATTTTTTGAGCATGTTTTTACCATGAGGAGCTAAACCCAAACACTGGGATGACGGAGAAAGACGAATATCATACTTTGGGTAATTTTATTAATTCTTTTTAAGACTTTTGCATTAATTTTAATTGAAATTATGATTTGAATTAATTGGTTGTCATTTAATTTGATGATGTATGCTTAGCTTAGGTGTTTTGATACATCATGCTTAGGATTTACAATCAATGTTTTGAGAATCTACCTTGGCAAAAATAGAGTCCATGTTTTTCTTGAGCTAAAATTGTCAAAGAATTAATAATTGAACCTTATGTTTTGAATTCGGTGGAATCCTGAGTCCCAGTAACTCTCGCACCCTTTGTAATATTTTTGTATATATTTTTATTAAATTTAAAAACTCGAATCTTCACAAGTCTTAGTGTTCGAATCCTATTTACCATTACTACAACATCTTTGAAAATCACATCAATTATATGATTTGTTGGAAAACATAATTGGTGTTATGAATTCATGTGCAAAATCTAATTCAATGAATTGTTGAACTCAAGTGTGGACTGATATGGATGAATTGTGAATTGATGTGTTAAATCCCAAATTGGATGATTAGTTGACAATAATAATGGTATTTTGGACTCACAGTTTGTTGTGACAATATTAATTTGTAAATCATGTGTTAAAATATAGATTAAATGATTTGTCGGAAACATAATTGGTGTTATGAACTCATGCGTTGAAACTTAAATGGATGATTTGTTGATAATAATATTAATGTTGTGAACTCATAGACTGAATTCTAGATTGGATAATTTATCGAAAAAATTGTTGGTATTGTGATTGTTGAATATATCATTGATTCGTTGAAGTTGTAATGTGTTTCTTGTTATATGTTTTTCCTTGACAAAATGATTATGTTTGCGCATCTTTAGAAAATTGGGAATGCATTCTATTGAGATGTCATCTCACCCCAATTGACATTCTTGCAGATTTATCAGAGTTACGCAACAGAAGTTAGGAATGAGTAGCTTAGTGATTGCGTTGTTTTCTTAAAATTGTTCGAAATATAAATTTGAACTAAAATGTTTTTAAAGATTTCTAGTAAATTCAAATTCATCAATTCATGTTTCATATGTGTAAACTCTTGTTAGAAAGGCTAAATTATGTTGTGGTAAGAACTTAAATAAATTTAAGTAAGAGAAATATATGCATAAGTCTATTTCCGACCCATAATGCTTCGAGTTCGGATCTCCATATGGGTATGACCCTGATCCAGAACTCGAGGTGTTACAACCAAAGTATAATAAGTAAAAAAAGAAAGAGAATAACAGATATGATGAGTTGCACCACTATCTACTATCCAGACATGATTAGAACAGGACAAGACAATATCTGCAAAATTGGAAGATGGAATGACGGCAGTACCTGCATTATCTGGATCAAGGAGAGAAAGCAGGCGTGCATATTGAACAACACTAATGTTCGGCGCAACAGGTGTAACAGATACAGCAGGAGCATCCATAGCAGCAACAAGGAATGATTCTGAATCTTTAGGCTTCGGAAAATCCTTAGGATATCCATTCAACTTCCAATAGGTGGTCTTGGTGTGGCCATGTTTGTTGCAATGGTCACAAAAAGGGCGTGGGCGCTTATTGTTACCATTATTAGGAAAAGCTCCAGGGTTTCGCTGTTCACCGCGAGTAATATTCAGAGTTGCATATTCAACAGAGGTGATAGAAGAAGAATTTGATACCTTGTGGCTCTTCTTCTTGCCTGACATGATAATAAATCTTAGCAGGTGATGGCATAGGTTCCGTGAGAAGAATTTGGCTACGCAGGGGAGAAAATCGATTATGTAAGCCCTGCAAAAACTCCATTGATATGTCCTTATTGTGTTTGTTCACATAAGGACAAACACAATAAGGTATGTGATTATGTAAGCCGGTCCGATCCAACCAGGCTAGTGCTGTTCCAGCTTGTTCCTGGTGTGCTGTTCCAGCTGGTTCTGGGCTATGCACGGCCAAGGCTATTCCGGTTTTGTCTAGATACAGCGGGAACCGAAAATTGAGGTATGTGACTAACTAATGTGGGTTTTTACATTGAATATACGCTGGGCTTATTTATTTACCTGTTTTTAGAACATGTGTAGTTCTATTTTATTTTATTTTTTGTCTTAAGATAAGCCCATATTATATAAAAGGTTAACTTAAACTATGACTGTTAACCTCGACCATTAAGAATTTTGGTTAATGTTATTTAGTTCTCTTGAATATGGTATTGGCTATAGTTGAATGTTGTCTTTTGTACAATTGGTTATACCAACTTGATTCAAATGTATGTATTTGGGGTTTAGAAGTACTTGAACACCATTATTGCATATTTGATATTTTCTCCCCAAACTTGAATGTCTTGTGGAATGTAATATACTTGCGCGACTATTAAAGAGTTGGTAGTTTCAAAAGATACATTGCAAATAAAATAACATGTATTCCAATATTTTGTGGAAGAACTCAAAAAAAAAATTTATTATTTGAGTCAAAAAATTTCCATTTCTCTAATTTATCCATGATACTAACGAAATAGTATATGTTGAAGTATGACAACAAGATAATTACCTTTAGTAATCTACTCAACCTAAAGTAAGTGGTTGACATGTGTAGTGAGAATCTCTTGGCCTGTTGAGATAAAGAAATTTCTCAAATTAAGCTAAATGTAGCAAAATTGAAAATGGAAAGAACCCCGAAGTAATGAGGGTTAGACGTACCGACTCATATAAAGCATGTGAAAAGGGATATATATATATCATGAGACAAATATGTATTTTTGTCTCCAGTAGTAATGACACCAAAGTACAGGTATCAACTGAACATGGAATGAAGCTAAGATGTAATTCTAGCTCTCACCAAAGAGTTGGGAATGAATCTTCTTACCGGTATTGGTACAAGCAATGTAATGCGGGTACCGTAGCAACAACCAATTTCCATGAGAAGGTCATACTTTAGACATCAACTTTAATGACAAAATGAACTTTGCATGGCAAATTAACTATTTAACTAGATCAAATGTCTGCGCTTATGGAATGAAAAGTACATCATTCTAGCGAGACATAAATTCTCTAAAGCACTTGAGATATATCTGGATGAAACGTAACATATATTCACTCTAAAGTACTTGAGTTGAATCCGACTTTTGTTACGTAATAAGGCCACACCACTTGTCAAATCTCTCAAGACTCAATGTCTAAGCTCTGTATGTACTAAGGGCTAATCACATCTTGTTAAATGCAAAGGGTGTTCATGCGTGAACTTTTACCTACCTTTTTGGAAACTTATAGTGAGAATAAAGTTGATTGCATCTATAAATTATTTTTAATGAATATGAAAGGAAGCATATTCTTAGACAATTAATGTGTCAATCTAGTGAACTGTAAATCACTGGAACTTGAATTACTGAATCCATATTAAGCCCAACAATGAACTAATTGGGATTGATTCATAAAGACTTTGAAATAACCATAAGGCACATTGGTTGTGATACGATGTTCCGTTTTGAAATTACTAACACGGGCATCACTTCATTTGAGTGTACAAGACAATGAACTGATAGAATGCGAAGTTACGCCATCTATATATTACGATCAGTGATTTCTAAAGTTACTAGATTTGCACTGCCTCTCCCCATTATGCTTTAGAGTAAGAAAGCACGTCACTCATCTAACAAAGTCTTTCTTTAGTAAAACATGATTGAGACCACCCTGTTTTACTTAGATGCAAATGATGAATAACTCATTCTACAAAGAAATAAAGTGTTATTAGTGAACATATATCCATGCAGAATGCGGACCATTCAAGTGATTTATGGCTCTGGTGGATGATTCGAGGCATTGAATCAGTTATTTCTCACAACAAACGATGCGTTTAATTTTTGTAGAATTCGTAGCACATATTACACAATGCAAAGTGCAAAGGCTCACCACCTTTGTTAATGCTAGAGAATTTACATCAAAAGGACTTGATGAATATTGCGTGTTTAATAGGATCAATATAGAGCATCTTATACCCAATGGTCTCGCAGAGGCTACCATCAAAGGTTACAGATGGTGCCTAAGGAATAGGTTATGCGTACCAACCTACCTTTTATTACTTTAAAGATATGCAATATTATACGCATCTTTACTTAATTCGTTTTTAGAACCCAATATTAGTCAAACTTTTATGTGTACCAGTTGGTAATTGGATTTAAGCCTGACATTCGTGTTCTTACGCATTTTTGGTTGCACTATATATGTACCATTACGACTCCACATCGTACTATGATGGGTTTTCAAAAAATTTAAGTAGTTATGTTAGAAATGAGTCCCCAACAGTTATCCGCATTTTAATTTTTTTTGCAGGAGATCGCTTACCGCTAGATTTGAGGGTCATCACTTTAATGAGACAGTCTTCCCGTCGTTTAGGGGGAGATAAGAAAAAGTATTTTCTAAGGGAACAATAGGAATTGTCGTGGTGTGTTCCCACTGTGTCTCATATTGATTCTTGTACTCCACAAATGTAAATGTGAAGTGACAAAGAATAATCGGTTTTCAGAATGTACACTGATGTCGCTAAAGTGATGAGATCACATATACCAGCTGCAGACCTACCTGCAAGGTTACAAATCCTCAATAAGGGAGATATACCATAGACTAAGGTGTTGCAACCACACCTAGTGGAAGTGTGGTTGAAGCCGTGGCTCCATAAAGGAAGTTGGAGAGACCACTTGGTTCAACCAATCCTCACCTAGAAAGGAAGTAGGTGAGGAAGGCACAACTTATTTATATCATCAAAAATCATCTCATAAGATTGTCTCTGAATATGTCCATGAATCAAACTGGAGGACACTCCGAAGTTTAATGATTCCAAAGAACAATGACATCCCAAGTGGATTATGAGAATGCGCACGAGTCAATGGAAAGATCATGCGAGCATATTGATGATTAATTTCATATACACTTGCTTAAGGAAATAGAGCAAGATGAGATCGAACCAAGCTCCTTGTTGCTTAATGTCAACGAAGAGCATATTTGGCCTATACAATCCAGGTAGAACTTGGTTCTTTGACAAATATATAGGTATTTGGTGTGGTAGTGCTAACCAACCAAGTGTAAAACCTATTGGACATTCATGATTAATTTGTCACAAAGCATAATGAGAAGAAAGCAGCCTTAAAGAATAAAGACTCACCTTGTGGCGCGAGGTTTCTCACAAAGCCCTGGAATTGTTCTCTTGTAATGAACGTTATAGCGTTCTGCTACTTAGTTAGCTTGGTAATTTCAAAAGGACTTGAAATGCAGCATATGTATGTAGTTGTTACGTATCTCTGAAAGAATCAAGATATAGTTGATATTTACAAAAGTACTTGATAGACTTTTGTTTCCCAAATCAAGTGACTCTAAACCACAGAGTGCGTTTACAGTTAGATATAACTCTCACTTATAGATTGAAGCAATCAGGCGGATGTGGTATACCCGTCTAAGTGACTATTTGATTTGGAGGGGATAGACAAATAAGGTATTTTTCCTTGCATATTCACAAGAAAGTTCCTGATTTGGAATTGTAGTTATCTATGTCGATGGTACAGACATGATGGGTACTGATAGACGCATTATTGTGTCTAATATGTCTCAATTGTATATATTGTTAGTGTTCGATTTTGTATTTATTTTGTTATTTTATGTCTCTGTAGGTATTTTTAGAGAAAGAAGCTCTTGCGGCGAAATTGGCTCGAAAAGTGGTGTTTTACACCCCAGGATAGAGTACTAAAGGCACCCCAGAAATGCACGGAAGCACCCCAAAAATGTGTCTGAGGAACCCCGGAAAAATTACTATCTACGCCCAAAAATTACTATTGGCACCCCATAAGACAAGTGCTAAAGGGACACCCGTGCAGGATTAGGGGGAGGACATGTTCTTATCAAATTCAAAAAAATATTTTTGGCAGGAAAATATTCCCTTTCACTGGAAGAATTTCAATCGGATGTTTGGACGTGATTTAGTGAGATTCAATCCCTGAAACTTAGTGGGTAGACGTGATATGACTATATAAAGCTAGTATGGGTGATTTTATCGATCAAATTTGGTTGGATAACTTGTTTTAATCCAAACAGGGAGCTGGAAGAAAAACATGAGCTTGCATGAGTTGTGAGAAATTTAAACGTGTACTGCACGTGTTTGGAAGACTTAATAGATATCCTGGAGCGTGAAGAAGGTATAGAAGGAAAGAAATACAGCTGCAAATGCGTGAAAATCAAAATCAATGATAAAAATGAAAAAAAAATACCCGAGTAAAAGAAGATTATTTGTAGTTAATGGAGGAGATTCAATGTCGCAATGATGTATAAATAGGCTTCTAGGATCACAGAGAAGAGGTGTCGGGAGTTTGGGGGGCTGAGAAGGCTTGAGGAGGCGAGAATCAGAATTTTACAGGCTCTGCTGCTGCGGAACTGAAGAACACGAAGAACATAAGACGCCCAAAAACAGTCGTAACTGATACAGTGTATGCGACCGTTCCAGGACAGTCTTATATGCTACAGTAACAACAACACTTTACAATTATCTTTCTCTGTAACAATTATATTTGTAACAAATATAATTGTTACAAAACCCGATTTTCACCATTTTTTCTCCTTTTCATCAATTATAAAACACTTTTGAGCATTAATAAAGATGAATTTTGAGCGTGTTTTCACCATGAAGAGCTAAACCCCAACACTGGGACGACGGAGGAGGTCGAACTTCATACATGGGTAAATTTATTTTATTCTTTTTTTATGACTTTTTCACTAAAATTAATTGAAATATGATTTGATTAAATTGGTTGTCATTTGATTAGATGGGTCATGCTTAGCTTAGGTGATTTGATGTCCCATGCTTAACATTTACAATCAATGTTTTGAGAATCTACCTTGACAAAAAATAGAGTTCATGTTTATATTTCTTGAGCTAAAATTGTTGAGAATAAATAAGTGAACCTTATGTTATGAAGATTGGCTAAATCCTTAGTCCCAGTACCTCTCGCCCACTTTGTTAATATTTTTGTATATAATTTTTATTAAATTTAAAAACTCGAATCTTCACAAGTCTCAACGAATAACAAAGTTGAAAACACATCAATTTTTGGCGCCGCCGACGTGGATTTGTTTTTAGATTTAGAGTTTTCAGATTTTTATTCTTTTGTTCTTTTTTACGTTTCTTGGGTATTTGTCTTTTTGTTGCAGGTTTTGAATCAAAGAGGAATTGGAGATGAAAGACCTGGGGGGATTAAAAGGTAGACAAAGCGAAAAGAATGGAGAAAAGATGAAGATACTTTATTTTATTTTATTTTTATTAGATTTTATTTTTATTTTTAGATTTCATTTTTAAAAATTGTAAATAGGACTTTATTTTTGTAAATTTTAATTTTTGATACTTTTTATTTATTTTTATTTTTGGAACATTAAACATTGGACTTTAATTATTTTTTAAACCCTACGGAAGGGTAAAATTTTAAATATAAACTGTTTGCAGGGAAGGACGACGATTACGATATCGTCTCGGCCCCTCGGGTTCGTACATGACATAGGAGTCATGGCCCGAGTCGACTATAACCGTTTCATCGCCCGTCCGGTACGGCAGGTAAGCTTATAAACACCCGTGAATCCCCTGTCAGCGGGTTTACTGTTTTCCTTAAGGTGCATATATGTTGAGGTTTTGAATACAGACTTTAATTTCCTAGTAAAGGGCAAGGCTAGGCCATACAAGATAAGGGTTCGGATTTCATCACCGTTCTCTTCTTGCCCGCCTTAGGAAAACAATACAAAACATGAACCCAAGATTAAAATATTGACTAGAACGAGACCTATAGGGTAACGAGCTTAATAGGAAAGTCGTTCGAAAAATATTGGTTGCTCTTTTAAGTATACTTTGAAGTTCAGGAAGATTACTGTAAGTCGATTAGAGCCGCCTTGTAACCCAGGGAAGCGTTGCCAAAGAGGTGGGGGTATCAAAGCTCCTCTGAGCTTCCCCTACTTCTCTTCGACTCACTTTATTCGGATCGATCCAGAGAGGTTTTCTTAGATTGTAACGAATTCCCTTTCGAAAGAGTAGAAGCTGGTCTAGAAACAATCTAAGTGGAGCCATCATGCTTGTTGTTTGCTAGATTTTATAGGTTTGGTTTGGTCGAGTCATCCTTGCTTGTGATTGTATAGAATTCCCTTACAATTAAGAATGTCGAACTGGTATGATAGAAGCCAATACAACGAGTATCGACCTGAATTTGATTATGGACATCATCATTTTTATGACCATGGTGGGAATAGTAGTTGGGAATGCCAATCTTTTAAAGGTTATGGTTCATCCCATGGTGAGCCCAAGTACTATCCACACACGAATTGGTCTTACGAGAATAATTCTAATAATTCCTCTTTACTAGAGTCGACACGTAAGTTAGCTGAGACGGCACGTAAGTTTGCAGAAATGAATAACTTAGTTATGGACGAGAATGCAACAAGTGAACTTTCTTTACCTTCTTTCCTAGATTATGTCAGGAAATCATGTGAGTCGGCCCAGAAGCTTTTGTTAGAGACCCAGAAAAGAACTTCTCTAAAAGATCTAATTATTCAAAATAATGTTTCCGATTTTACTCTTGATATCAATGGTGAATATTTGCCTAATTTAGAGGACGAGGTTAGAATAAAAGACACTAATTATTTAGATAAGGTTCAATCATCTTCGTACTATTATGATGATGAGGATAGTAATAATGAAGAATCTGAAATATGTAGGCATAGTGATCAGGAAACTATTAATCCAATTGAGATTTGTAATGATTATATTATTTCTAGTTCAAATCCAAATAATTTTTATGATTATTCACCTATTCAAAAGGACGAGGATTTGATTAGGGATACCACCGTTTTAGACGATGTAGTTTTTCCTTTTGATTACGAAGCCGATAGTTGTTTAGAGGAACGGGTTTATTCTGAAAATGTTGTTTTAGAGTCTAGCGACTTAGAAACAATAGTCTTAGACAAAGAAGATAGACCCGTAGAAATGAGTAAAGATGCACTACCTGATAATAACTTAGAAGAATCAATTGACCATTTCCAAGAATCTGATGATCTAGAAATTAGGGAAATTATGACTAGTCTATCTAGAGACACTTAAAACTCTAAGTTTGGGGGTGATTATCACTTTCCTAGTACCTTACCTTTAACTCTCAGAAAGTCCCCTCACTTAGGACTTGATATATGTGCCTCAACCATTTTAAAAGATTACCTTCATACTCGTTTTCCCAAACCTAATGATGTCCAGGAAGAAGTTCAGTTGTTAGAAACCCATACCCTGGTTGATGTGGTTTTCCCAGTCTATGATACCCAGATTGATTTGTTTTCCCACCAAATAGTTTTCTTCCAAATGTGGGAACGTTTATATTTCAAATGTGTCGAATATTAAGTTCTGAGACTAAGCCTAAGTACTTTAGGATAATAGAATCGACACATTTACTTAATAATGACCATTACTCTCATTGTGGTCAATTATGTAAGTCAAATCTGATTGACTTAGAGGATCCTCGGTTATTTAGGTTATTATTGTGTGCTTCTAAGTTCCTATTTGAGTTTTTCCAGACTTTAGGACCTAATAATTCGGATCCCACCTATGAAGAAATGCAGCCAATGAAAATATTTTATTTAGACCCTTTCATAGAACCTGAACCTGAACCACAATTAGATATAGATATCTTAATCAGGAAACTAGATAAGGGCATGCTAGTCTTGTTCATTTCGTTGGTTTATTGCAGTTTCCTTTGGTCAGCTCTATTTGGTTTTGAAGACCCACAGTTATTCCGACTACTGTTATACGATTCGAGGTGACTAATCCTTTCCAATTTCTGGCTGAAGACTTTAAACTTAGCACTTCTTGGGAGGTAACCCATTCTCATGCAACACGGTAATATCTTTCTTTAACTCTTTTGCTTCAAATGGTAACAGTTTCTCCTTGTTCATGCTTTTAATTTCATCTTTAGAACATTGAGGACAATGTTAGATTTAAGTTTGGGGGTATGGGAAAAGCTTTTTAGTTGCAATAAATAAACTCCAGAGCCTAGAAATTTATGCCTATTAAGGATGGCACTAACCAATCTAAGTAGATGGAAGCATTTTGGTTTTAAAAGTTGAGGAACTAATCTGAGTAGATGGAAACATCTATAAGAGTCTATTCGTAAAAGCACAGAGCTGAGGTGTTAGAAATAACATGATAGTTTCTCCATATCTCGTTGAGTCCTTTTCACTTCTGTTTTTATTTTCTTTTCTTTTTAAAATATGTTTCTCTAAGTGATTAGGTGGGGCTCACGATTCAAGTTGTTACCACTGCTAGGGTGTAATAGAGTGATTGAGATACTAAAAAAAAAAAAAAAAAAAAAAAAAAAAAAAAAAAAAGATCAGACCAATAGACCAATCGGAATAAATATTAACACTTGGATAGCATTATGTGTGTGTTCTCCCTGTCTCCGTCGCCTAAACAAGCGTGGAATGCAGGATCCACGGGAATTACCATGTAATCTGCTGACAAAAAGCATGCGCTTTGATCCCCAAGATCTAATCATGTTGTTAGTTATTAAAATATAAAATAATAATAATAATAATAAATGTGTGTTCAATAAATCGACCGCTGGTTCCCTTGTATATGCCAGTTGTGTTGATATTAGTCAGACCAGTATTTCAGTCCATTAGGATAGGTTCATTTTGGCAGTGGCCTTCAGACAGATATGAGAAACACCGTTTGATAGACGCATTTATGTGTCTATTTTCATCTCTATTGTGTATATTTTTAGTACCCATTTTTGTACTAATTTTGGTATTTTATCCCTTTGTAGGTGTTTTTGGAGAAATAGGCTTTTGCGGCAAAATTGGCTCGAAAAATTGTTAAAGGCTCCTGGGAGGACACTTGCTATTCTGACTCTCATTTTGGATAAGGGGTAACCCATTTTCAAGCAGCTGCTAAGCACAGACCGGCACTGGATAGGGGGAGGTCACATTTCTCAAATTTTCAAAACAAAAAAATTGGCGGGAAAATTTTGTCAGAAAACAGAATTTCTGTTTTGATTTTTTGATGATTTTTAAGGAGATTCAAGGGCTGATTTTCATTGGGTTAACTCTGTTAAGGATAAACAAGTTTGGTATGAGCTGTAGAATCGATTAAACAGGGATAGAAATCCGTGTTGGAGAAAAACAGGGAGAATTCATATTTTGAGTTGTTTTCGGTTTACAAAAGAGTTTGTGAAGAGTTTACGGCAAGATAGGAGTGTATGGAGTCCTTATTCAGTCCTGGGAGAGTTTAAGAGAGTTTGGAAACCAAGTTGACGTGTAAAAAGAAGATTAAAATCCCGTAACGTGCTGTTAAGAAATAACGATAATATTTGGATTAACTCGAGAGATTTTGGGGTTTGGTGGATATATATAGGTTGATTCGAGTCATATTGAGAAGCAAAAAAGTTTAGGGGAAAGTTTAGAGCCTTAGAGAAGCGTGAAAAAATCAACTGGAGTCGATACAGAAACTTTTCAGCTGCTGCAAAGAAGAAGAACACGAAGAACATTAGACCCTCAGAGACAGTTGCTGAAGCAGACTTATTTTCAGTGACAACGAGGTA
>JAJJMB010015535.1:3258933-3273960 GCA_023531105.1 Papaver atlanticum | reverse complement strand
AGTTCGAGCAACGAACCTTTTTACCACTACAACTACAAAACACATCACCGTTCACCTAGTCAACATCAAAACCATCTATGTTTTTCTATATCCATCTCTTAATCTATCCATGTGATTTGTTGACTCCGGATATTGATGTCCATAGTGAAACTATCTGAGTAGAGCTCTGTCGCTTATATATGAATTTTAGTATGCTTGAGTGCAAACTCATATACAGCAATTGGAATTTCGCATCAGGGTACTTCCTCCCGTAATCAATAAGTATGCCAACCAAGGAGGTTCTTTAGTGCATTCCAAGGTTCTGCGTAGATAGCTAGGGTCTGGAGTAAAGGTTTTGTGGGTACACCTCTGGTAAACCCTCCCGAGACTATAACTCGGCCACTAGGGCCACCTAGGGGTTTAAAGGCTTGTTGCACATGCTACGTGCAATCGACAATGCCTGCGACAGTGAGTTAGGATTTTATTTTGTAGATTAAATTTGCTCGGGACTAGCAAATAATAAGTTTGGGGGTATTTGATAGACGCATTATTGTGTCTAATATGTCTCAATTGTATATATTGTTAGTGTTCGATTTTGTATTTATTTGTTATTTTATGTCTTTCTAGGTATTTTTAGAGAAAGAAGCTCTTGCGGCGAAATTGGCTCGAAAAGTGGTGTTTTACACCCCAGGATAGAGTACTAAAGGCACCCCAGAAATGCACCGGAAGCACCCCAAAAATGTGTTGGAGGAACCCCGGAAAAATTACTATCTACGCCCAAAAATTACTATTGGCACCCCATAAGACAAGTGCTAAAGGGACACCCGTGCAGGATTAGGGGGAGGACATGTTCTTCTCAAATTCAAAAAAATATTTTTGGCGGGAAAATATTCCCTTTCACTGGCAGAATTTCAATCGGATGTTTGGACGTGATTTAGTGAGATTAATTCCCTGAAACTTAGTGGGTAGACGTGATATGACTATAGAAAGCTAGTATGGGTGATTTTATCGATCAAATTTGGCTGGATAACTTGTTTTAATCCAAACAGGGAGTTGGAGGAAAAACATGAGCTTGCACGAGTTGTGAGAAATTTAAACGTGTACTGCACGTGTTTGGAAGACTTAATAGATATCCTGGAGCGTGAAGAAGGTATAGAAGGAAAGAAATACAGCTGCAGATGCGTGAAAATAAAAATCAATGATAAAAATGAAAAAAAATATACCCGAGTAAAAGAAGATTATTTGTAGTTAATGGAGGAGATTCAATGTCGCAATGATGTATATATAGGCTTCTAGGATCACAGAGAAGAGGTGTCGGGAGTTTGGGGGGGTTGAGAAGGCTTGAGGAGGCGAGAATCAGAGGTTTACAGGCTCTGCTGCTGCGGAACTGAAGAACACGAAGAACATAAGACGCCCAAAAACAGTCTTAACTGCTATAGTATATGCGACCTTTCAAGGAGAGTCTTATATGCTACAGTAACAACAGCACTTTACAATTATCGTTCTCTGTAACAAAGGTTTGTAACAAATATAATTGTTACAAAACCCGATTTTCACCATTTTTTCTCCTTTTCATCGATTATAAAACACTTTTGAGCATTAATAAAGATGAATTTTGAGCGTGTTTTCACCATTAAGAGCTAAACCCAAACACTGGGACGACGGAGGAGGTCGAACTTCATACATGGGTAAATTTATTTTATTCTTTTTTATGACTTTTTCACTAAAATTAATTGAAATATGATTTGATTAAATTGGTTATCATTTGATTAGATGGGTCATGCTTAGCTTAGTTGATTTGATGTCCCATGCTTAACATTTACAATCAATGTTTTGAGAATCTACCTTGGCAAAAAATAGAGTCCATGTTTATATTTCTTGAGATAAAATTGTTGAGAATAAATAAGTGAACCTTATGTTATGAAGATTGGCTAAATCCTTAGTCCCAGTACCTCTCGCCCACTTTGTTAATATTTTTGTATATAATTTTTATTAAATTTAAAAACTCGAATCTTCACAAGTCTCAACGAACCTTTTACTACAACAAAGTTGAAAACACATCAGGTACTCTTGATGTAATAAGAGAACTTAAAAGCTATTTGAGATCCGAATTTGAGATGAAAAATCTGGGGAAAGCTCGACCGAATACTGAGCTTGTGGTATATTATTCCACCAGTTTGCATATGTTTAAAGTTGTCAGGAAATTTAACAAAGACATGCATCCTGATAGCACTCCCATGATTAGTCGAGGTTCAAATGTAAGTAAGTGACCATTTCGTCTAAAGGAAGATGCCGAAGATGTGTTGGGAGATGAAATTTCCATATCTAAGTACAATAGACGCATTGTTGTACTTAGTATAATAATGTACTTAATTAAATTTTACATCCTCAGGGAACTTGTTAGCTAGATATAGCTCAGCGCCAACGCAACGTCATTGGAATGCTACAGTAAATGTAATCATGTACTTAAAAGTAACCATTGACATAAATTTGTTTTATCCCTGCAAAGACATTAAAAGGAATGCTAATGAAAGTGCAATCCAAAAGTTGTTGATTACAAAGGTACAATAATCTCTTCTCCAATGAAAGTAATCAGGGGGAGATATGGTAGACTATTTACTAAGTCATTACCGATATTTAGTTTCAAAAGGTACATGACTAAAGGAACTATCTGGAAGAACTCTGAAAGTAATCATGGGGAGATGCCGACATCAGGGGAGGATCCAAGGATATGATGTCGACATATTTTACTTCAAAATTGAAGCTGTGTTGTACTCTTTTCCCTTCGATCGATAATAGTTTTTCCCAAAGGGTTTTGTTACTCGACAAGGTTTTTAGCGAGACAACACTAAAAACATCAAGTATGTTGAACGTTGAAGACATAAAGATCGCATTGATATATTATTGAAAATATCTGAATCAAATAAATGAAAAGCGATAGTCTGTTAAGCAACGTAACTTCCATAATCAACAACATGGTCTTATAAGCATTTAAGTCACCAAGGTAAAGTGTGATAAACTCCTTTTGACTGCATTAGACTAATGAAAATTGTCTGACATCAGGAGGAGCATCTAATGGTATGTTGAATTATTTTCCTTCACCGAGGTTGCTTTTTCCCACAGGGTTTTGTTACTCGGCAAGGTTTTTAATGAGACAACAACAAACACCGGAAATGTAATTTCCCAGCTAAGGCAATTTTCTTTTTCACGAGGATTTTCTGCCTTAAGAGGTTTGAAGCAACTAGTCAACTTCAATGGAACAAAGCGATCATCTGCAACAGATCACCTTTACTTGCATCTGTCACGTTGTACTCTTTTCCCTTTGTCGAGGTTTTATCCCACTGGGTTTTCCTTGTCAAGGTTTTAATGAGGCAACATATTCGAGTCGAACTATATTCTAAGTTTTCTTAATATTGTACTCTTTTTCTTTAGTTCAGGTTTTGTCCCTATGGGTTTTCCTGACGAAGTTTTTAACGAGGTAATTAACTTAGACTCATCGGTCTTTGAAGATCGTATTGCATGTGATGAACTACATGTAAAGTACGAGAGAACATGTGAAATATTACATGTGAATAGTTTTACCAAGTTTTGTCCCACTGGGTTTTTCCTTGTCAAAGTTTTAACGAGGCAATTGATTTCGGCACAAGTCATCAAGGAGAGAATGACATTTGAAGAACTATATTCAAAGCGCTATATGTGGCACTACATCTGGAGTTCCATTACTGAAACGCACAAGGGGGAGTGTTGAAGGGCCCATGCCAATGGATGTGCGGTCCAAAACGGAAGCCTTTTGGTTTTCCCTTTCCCATGTATATTAAGGAAACTGTTCCATGTAACCCTATTATTCTGATAATGAAATCTATGCCTCTTTACTTTCTTTTCCTTTTGACTGCAAAAGTAAATGGATTTTATTTTTCTCATTGACTTTCCTTTCGCTCGATTATTATTATTACTCACGTTCAAATGATTAGGCTAGTTACCTAGTACGTAATTTCACTGGTTAAAATGATGATGTGATTATTAATTATTACTCACGTTCTTTACTTGGGGTTTAGATTTCAATGATTTTTGAGCCAGTTAGTTTTAATGATGTAATTGTTGTGTTGAACTTATTGGTTTGTTACAATTTGGCAATATATTTACTAATTCATTTAGCTACATATATATTTACTTAATGATGTGATTGTTTGGTGGCCATACATGGATTAAAAATAAATAA
Organism: Papaver atlanticum; assembly: GCA_023531105.1. Taxonomy (NCBI): domain Eukaryota; kingdom Viridiplantae; phylum Streptophyta; class Magnoliopsida; order Ranunculales; family Papaveraceae; genus Papaver; species Papaver atlanticum. Next base: position 3,269,762 of record JAJJMB010015535.1, on the reverse strand, counting down.
AAATGGTTAGTTAGCCATATTTGCTTTGATACTCATTAAATATTGATCATTGGGAAAGCATGTTTGTTTCCGTCCTCACTTTTTATTTTTTTATTTGTCTAGGATGGTTTAATTTTTTTTGTGCATCTCTTTTTAATTTAATCAATGGAAATTTTTCTTTCTTGATAAGAAATAAAACATTAATCACCTTTACGGCTATCAGGGCCGGTCCCGAGGGGTAAGCAGGACAAGCTCCACTTTGGGGCAACAAAGGGTTGGGGGTGTGGGGGCAACAGAAATAGATCTTGCACATTTGGTTTTTTTTGTCTAATAAAAGTTTATCAGGGACTTATACAAAATTTATATAAAATACAAAGGCAAAACCGCAAAAGTTAATGGTGTTAGTTAGGACTAGATGGTTTTCTACTTTCTAACTATACTATTTTTCTCTGGATAACCCTTCGGAACTAAATACTCTAAATTACATATGAGGAGGGATTCCCTCACACTTTTATTATCACACTATCTCACACGTTGGACGTCATTTTTGCTAATTAAAACTAAACCGTAACGGATTTGAAGCTAATACTTTGGGGATATGTTACTATTACGTAGCTCTACTTTCCTATCGAAAATGAGTGTATTCCGAGACGTATAACACCATCATCTACTACTTTGAAAATGAGCCATTGAAAATACGGATTTCTAGCCGTCGAAATTAAGACCGGTAGATTGTGAGGTTTTATATTTCAGAATGAGCTCATTTTTGGTAGGCATGTAGAACTTAGTAAGAGGAACATATCCTCAAAATATTAGCTTCAAATCCATTACGGTTTGGTTTTTATTCACAAAAATAACGTCTAACATGTGAGATAATGTGATAATAAAAATGTAAAGGGATCCTTCCTCATTATATATATATATTAATTTTTGCAAATATAAATGGAAGTTCTGGGATAAGAATAGTGAACCCACTGTCAAAATGATATACATGTAGTTAAGTTTGTATGCAATTTTCTATTTGTGGGGAAAAAAAGAATTTATTCGCTTATGGGCAAAAAAGATCTCAGGAACGGCCCTACGGCTATCATAAACAAAAGTATTATATGGCTAATATTTTTTATTTATTTTTATAAGCAAACATAGAGAAGTACAAATTACACGTTTCCCCTTAGGGATTTGTGGTCATCACATAATGAAGATAACAACCACACCGGTGGCACAGACCAGACCATGTGGTTTTTATTAACCTTAGCCCACTTCGCTAGTTCGTGAGCTGGTCTATTAGCAGTGTGATTGACATACAAAAAGGAGATAAATTGAAATTTTGTTATTAGGGTTTTGATGTCTTGAAACAGAACATGGGTTCTTTGATCTCCCACAAAATTCTTCTTATTGATTTGCTCCACAATCGTTGCCGCATCACTTTCAATAATGGTCTGATCTTTCTTCTTCTCCCAAGCGAACTTTAAAGCATCCCTGATGGCTCTGGTTTCAGCTTCCTCAGCTGAAAAATAAACAAGGTAGGTTGATTGAGCAAATATAAATTCCTGATATGAATCTCTCATTATGAACCTCATTCCCCCATCTTGAGAGTTTAAATTCCAAGCACCATCTGTATTTATTTTAACCCAATCCTTTGGTGGAACAACCCAATCGGAATCTGATTGTTTAGAGGTAATTACAGAAATACTATTCAAAATTGGGGATTTAGGGTTAGTCAACAACATAGATTTAGCTCTAGAAAAAATTGCCACAGCTTCCTCTAATTTCTTATTATGCACCATTTCATTTCTACTATCCCAGATTGACCACATGAAGCAGGCAATTTTTGGGAAAAATTCATCTCTATTATAGGAGTCTGTGTAAGGTTTAATCCTTAACCAATATCTAATCCATTGATTAAAGGTAAAATTCATGAACTTTCTATTTTGTATGTTTAGCATTCTCCAAACTTCTTCAAGTTTAGCATAAGAAACAAGTGAATGCATAATAGACTTTGATTTCCTTTTGCATCTTGGACAGGTAAATTCAGAGATGTGTATGCGATTATGAAGAATCTCATTTACTGGTACGGCACCTTTCAGTGCTTTCCAGACGAAGAGCTTCACCCTCGCAGGTAATTTTTGTTTCCATAAAGATTGCCATAAGTCAGAGTTGGACAAGTCCCCACTCACACTTAAAGTAGAGTAAGCAGACTTAGTATTGAAGTTACCATCTTTTGATGGAACCCACACCCTTATATCACTAGAGGGCTCAATACTGAGTTTTTTTTTTTTTTCAATCATTTCTATTGAAGATTGATAAAAAACAACACTCAATTTCACCGTATTCCATGTTCTAGGTTCCTGAATGATGAAATCATTTACTCTTATGTTCACATCAGGCGCAGTGTTAGCCTTTGGTGTGGCCCTCCCTTTTCCAGGGATCCAATTGTCACACCAAGGATCAATGAAACTTCCTTCCCCCACTACCCATGAGATAAAATGATAAATGGCTTAATCTTAGTCATGGTTTTGTGAAGGCATATCCAAGCCCAGGAAGCATAATTTGGACATTTAGCATTTAAAACATCTGTTTTTGGGAAATACTTTTCCCACCAGCCTCCATACACTCCTAGCCATCATTGCCAAATTGTTTACTTCACACTTTCTAAATCCCAAACCTCCTTCCTTTTTTGATTTACAGATGTTTTCCCAAGCTATCAGGTGGAGCTTTCTAGTACTTGAGTTGGGATCCTCTCCCCACCAGTATCTATTTAAGTGAGCATCAATCTTCTCGCACAAGTTTTTTGGAATCAAGAATGTAGCCATTTGATATAGCGACATTGCTTCGCCCACATGTTTAACCAACGTGGTTCTTCCTGCCTGAGAAAGAAATTGGGTTAACCAACTATTAATTCTAATCTGTACAACAGTTAGGAAAGAAAGATGAGTTTTTGTTTTGGGTTTTAGAATTGTGATGGGGGACCCTAAATATTTGTCACCTAGACTTAGGTTAGATATGTTAAGGATGTTTTCCAGCATTTTTATATGTCTTGGATGAACTTTATTACTGAAGAAAAGACCTGATTTCTCAAAGTTAATCTCTTAACCGCTAACTTTGCAATACTTTTGTAGGTACCCTTTTATCGCATGAAAATCATGGATGGTTGCTTTTGTAAACAAAAGACTGTCATCCTCAAACAGCAGATGGCTAATTTGAGGAGCAGAACCGCACTTTATGCCGTGAACCAGGTTAGCCTCCTCCAAATGTTTGATGTATGTAGATAGTGCTTCTGCACAGATGATATAAAGGTAGGGGGATATGAGATCTCCCTGCCTTAACCCTCTTTCTGGATTGAATTTTCCCAAAGGACTCCCATTAAGGATAATAGAAAAAGAAATCTATTCAAGACAATTTATAATTAGCCTTATCCATTTTGGGTAGAACCCCAATTTAGACAAAACTTTGGCTAAGAATGACCATTCGATCCTATCATACTCCTTGGACATGTCCAACTTTATGGCAGCATAACCTACCTTTCCTTTTTTATGCTTAATAGAGTGGATTAACTCATGCGCTAACACAACATTATCAGCAATTTGTCTTTTAGAGACAAATGCACTTTGGTTTGGTGAGATCACCATGTCCATCATATTTTTCATTCTGTTTGCCATTGTTTTCGAGATAACTTTGTAGGAAAAGTTACATAGACCAATTGGTCTGAACTTATCCACTGACTTAGCTATTGGAGTTTTGGGGACCAAAGCTATGTTTGTGTGGTTGAATTGAGTGAGTAAATGTTCAGACTCAAAGAATTGCTTGACCATTTGAGTTACACTTTCCCCCACCACATCCCAGTAGGTTTGATAGAACATCCCAGTGAACCCATCTGGTCCTGGGGATTTTCTCGCTCCCATTTAAAAGGCGGCAATTTTAATTTCTTTATCAGACAAAGGAGCCAGCAAGGCCTCATTGTCCTTTGAGTGACTTTAGGTTTAATGGTTTCAATAATAGTATCCTGGCCATCATTGCCAGAGGTTCTATAGAGCTATTGAAAATTAGATACAAATTCCTCTCCAATAGCCTCTCTTGTGGTTAGCCACGTACCATTTCTAGCTTTAATCCAGGAGATATTGTTTTTCTTTCTTCTGAACATGGTAGTTTTGTGAAAAAATGGTGTATTGTTGTCACCTTCTTGTAGCCAGAGTTCTCTAGACTTATCTTTCCACAAGATTTCTTCAAGGGAGTAGAGATATGTTAATTTGTCATTTAACATAGAAAATTTCCTTGTATCCCCAGGAGATTTTGTTTGCACTTCAAGAATCTGGTCTTTAGTTTCATGTAAAGAGAAGTTAATGTTCCCAAAAGAATTTTTGTTCCACTGTTTTAATTTCTCTTTAGCATGGTTCAGTTTTGTTTTATCTGATATGCCTTTGTGCCCCTCACATTGATTAACCAAGCTTGTTCAATAACAGTTTTGTAGGTGGAATCTTTTGTCCACATCGATAAGAAGTGATAAGATTTATTCAAGCTCTCCGCAGCAGGGTTAAGGGAGACCAAGATGGGAGAATGATCAGAACTTATACGAGGTAGGTGGAGGGTGTGTGTATGAGGGAAAGCATTCTCCCGCACACCATTTAAAATAGCACGATCAATTTTGCCCATGACTAAATTTACACCTTCTTGTTTGTTTGACCATGTAAAATCAGGACCATAAAATGGCAGATCTCTAAGATCCCACGAGTTCATTATGTTTTCCAAATCTTTGGTATCAGAATCAGTAATTGGGTTTTCCCCATTTATCTTGTTGTTGGAGCATACAGTTTAGATCCCCACCACGATTGACGGGATTGAGGGATCATAGGGATGAGTTAAGAAATTGATCCAACTGGTAGCTCTCAAAGTTTTGTTTGGTTCCCCATACACAAAAAATAGATTGCAAACCATATTAGCTTTGATTGAATTAGAGGAGCAGAAGAAACCTCTCTGGCTAGAATTGATTATTTTCATATCAAATCCATCTTTCCAAGCCAGGGCTAACCCTCTTTTTTTTTTTTTTTTTTTTTTCCCAATGGCAGGAACGATATTTGAGTTAAGACAACCCAGAGAACGTAATTTTCTAGCCGTAGTATCGGCACTACACATTGTTTCACAGAGAAAGATTATATCAGGGGATTTGAGTTTGATAATCTCCTTGAGTTCTCGTACATCCTCTAGTTTCTTAAAACCACGACAATTCCAACTTAGGAGAGACTCATTTCACCCACCAAAAAGTCACAAATAAATTATCTACGACCACGACAAGGTCAAAACATAGAAACAAAGTATCATTATAGCACCCAAAATCCAGCCGGGGAAATAATGGCCGGCGGGGAGAAATTAGAGTCTCTCTTGTTTTTTTTTTTTATAGAAATTATAGCAATTACCTGTAACAGATAAACATAGGACAAGCTATAAAGAGATTAAGATTAAAGGATAAGGAAATACAAACTGCAAGAGGAAGGGGACCACAGATCAATCAGGCACAACGGGCTGAAGAAGAGAAGAAGAACCGGAGGTAGACAAATAAATAGGTTTTGATCAGTGATAGGGCTGGGTTTAAAAGTCTTAGTAACCAGAAACAGAATAATTTAAGGTCTCAACGTCTCAGTGTCTTAGTAACCGATAGTTTGGACGAAGTCTTGGTAACGAGGGTTTGAAAGTGTCTTTGAGGTAGCTTGGATCATAAAACAAAATCAGGGAGTCTTAGAAATAGGGACGAGTGATTTTGAATCTCATGAGATGGTATTCTAAATTGTATGGATAATATGTTCATACTACCCACGCTACAAAATTTTCAGAAGTTCTTATTTTGAGAGGTTGTAAAAACTTGGCCATATATTTACTAATTCATTTAGCTATATATTTACTTAATGATGTAAGTGTTAGGTCGCTATGCATGGATTAAAAATAAATAAAAATGGTTAGTTGGCCATATAGTAGTTTACTTTGATACTCATTGAGATTGAGCACTGGGAAAGATGTTTGTTACCATCCTCATTTTTTTTTTCTTTGTCTAGGATGGTTTAATTTTTTTTTTGTACATCTCTTTTTTGATCAATGGATTATTTTCTTTGTTGATAAGAACAAACCACTAAATGGAAATTGAATAATTACCTTTAAAGCTAGATCTTCATGTTCTAGATTTTCAGATCAATTACGAGATCCTTCTTATAGTTTTCCATAGCCCGGTGAGTGATGCATTGTTACAAAGATTTATATTTCCAAGGAAAAGGAAAAACGTTCTTGGTTTGACTTTCTAGAAAGAAATTTCATGCTGATAATTATTTTATTTTTCTTAACACAATCAGCAGGCTAAAAAACTACCACAAAAGAGCGAAGATGGTAACAGGCTACCACGATGCTTAACGAGGATCAAAGTAAATATATGGCCAACAAACCGTTACATCATTAAGACTAACTGACTCCCCTAGTTGTCAATTTTTTTTTTTTAATTTTGACTCAGCTTGCTGGGTCAACGAGACTCAAACCAAAGAAAGAAAAACAAATGAAATAAGACAACAAAACAAAAGTTATCTTCTTCTCTGGCCTTCCTAATTGGATATCTTTTCGGCAAAATACCAGATTCCTAATTATTTTGCTACCGTAAAAACCACTCAAATATACGATGAAATATTTTCTCTCTCCTTTACTATTTTACTCTCTTCTAATTTTTCTTCACTTTTTCATGTAAAATCATTGAGCATCTCAACAAGCGTGAGTGAATTTGGTTATCGAAGGATCTAATAACTATTCTGTACCCTGAGTCAATTTTTTTCTTTTTTTTTGATCGGATGAAGGAGAGATTTAATTGCAGAGAAAGAGTCTAATTACAATCTGCAAAACATGAAAGATCAGAACTAGAAAGAAGAAAAACAAACAGACAAAAAAATTGTATCCCAATTGGAAAGAGCATTAACCAAATCCAACTCTCTATACTCTTAATCGCAGTTGCCCATGAAACAAACTTTTAACCTGATGTTAAAACTTGAGCAGTTTGCCTTCCTTCCATTAAAAGTTCTCATATTCCTCTTTATCCAAACAGACCAACAAACGGATGCTAATAGAAGACCCAATCCTTCTCCACCCGCTGCAATACGTCGAACACAGTGTGGAAGTGACCAATAATCATGGTGAATCGGCAAAATATATCTCCAAACGGGTCTTGAATTATCATTCCTGAGAATCCAACGAAATAGGACGATGATAACAGTATTATTATTAGAAAGAGTAAAAGAGGAAAATGGAAATATTTCGGTTGTATCGGATATTGTGTTTTATATTGAAAATTTATTAGAGAATCCAGTGATTTTTGACCGAAAAATCTTCCGATCAGGAAAGCCGGAATGTGCATCCCGGTTTTGGAGGGTGCAATAATTTACACTCTAAGTTGTTAATATTACCATAAGCTTTCACGTAGTTTATTTCTTTCTCATATAATATAGCTTCCTTGATCCATGTAAGTGATGGGACTAGCCGGTTATGGTCCCGATTCTCGGCATTACGACATGCATGATCACACAGGGTGGCTTTTGATAATAACGACCACCGCGACATGTAGCGCATGATAATTAATTTCCTGAATAAATAAACAGTGGAAACATGATGTGCTGCTCATCATGCGTCTCTAAATACTTCTTCCGACTTAAAACCTATGGTAACAAAGAAACCCTCGTAATAACTACCGGAAGGCGCTTCTATCTTCTCACATTATACTTGCTAATAAGCTCTTATAAACTATAAACCTGACTTTTAAGCGGGAGGTACATGATGAGCACATCATGAGCCTTTCAAATTCTATAAAAAAAAAATGAAAATATTCTTCCTTGAATCGATAAAACAAAATTATTCAAATTATAATCAGAACACCTCCATCAAATCCTCTTTGATTTTTCAGTGGTAGGGCACCTAAAATCTTTTTGTAGATCCCTAGTTTTGGAGGAACTGCTTGTTTGAGGAAGTAAGTTAAACTCAAACAATTTTATCTGTAGATTGTAAGTTAAAGTCATTGAACTCGAAACCTAAGGCAAGTGGTAAAAGAAGTAGCTTCAAATTACAAAAGACAAACCACGAGATAAGGTGTGGATTTTGTCGGTTCATCACTTGATTCCATTGTCCGTTGCATCGAAGCACAATACCGTAAATGAGTGGGATATATTGGAATCTGAGAGTGTGTTAGATGCGTGGCTCTCTACTACCATGGTGTAGTACAGTGCTTCAAAATGGGATACCATACTTGACAAAATGCTGGAATTAATCCACTGTAAGAGCGACACGTCCCATTTAGGGTTTTTTATTACATTAAAAAATAATAAGAGTCGTTAGATGATTCTTTCTATATAAAAAAATCATAAAAAAGATGTCGTGCTTGTTATTTGTTTCCAGCTTAGAAATAATCAGAATATGATGATAAAATATATATTCCGTATACTAAAAACCGCGTGTATCATATCGTATTCTTATAAATATCTTTTTACTTTACTTTGTATCATTCATTTAGTTTGTGTTTAAAAAAAAATTCATTTAGTTTGACTTGAAGTACAAACTTGAAGTAAAAAAGCACGGATGTTTTAAGAGATAACAACACTTCACTTTCAAGTTGTTGCAATTTAGCTTCGTAAAAATTAATTGTTTTAGTTATTACTAGAGTGTTCACCATTTGATGATTTGGTTTACTTTTATTTGTCAACCATTAAACTGGAGTTGGAAAACTTAATTAAATCTATTAAGGTTGCTTCATAATTCTCTAATTTGTTTTTTCTAGGCAATAACTCTAATTTAGACCCTTGCTTTTTTACATTTTTGAAGGTTTTATTCAACTTCGGTACCTATAAAAAAAACTCTCATCTAGAATCATTTAATTCATTGTAGAGTTTCAGAGTTTGCTTATTCATTCACGGATGATGGGGAGTTTGATTTCTCGAACCAAGTCTTAAAGAATATGGAACATCAATTAATGAGCAGTTGCGCAGTGGATGGTTGTTTTTTCAATGATATCCTCGATCATACTCATGAAAGTGATCATACCAATACTTCAAACCAACCCGAACAAGGTACGTCGCAAAATCTCGACTTACCTCATTCACCAAATTTTATTCATTTCGGCACTGAAACCCTTATTCCTGTCGAAGAAAAAACTACTACTGAGGAAACAGATGAATCTGATGACAAAAAATCCAAAAAACGGCCACATGGGAATAGAGAATCGGTTCGTCAGTATCGGTAGAGAAAGAAAGCCCCGGCAAGCTTCAATGGAGGATGAGCTTAACAGAATGAGGATCGCAAATCAGCAATTGATAAAAAGAATGCAGGGACTAGTTGCTCTTGAGCAAGAGGTAGAAAGATTCAAGTGTCTACTTTGGAAATTAGGGGAAGGATTAAAGGAGTAGGAAAACTTGGGAAAATGCCCCAATATGGACTGTAATTTGGAAATCTGTCCCAACGTTAAAAAGTGCTGGAAAAATGCACCACTGTCAAAAATCTCGGTTAAGTCCACATGTGCGACTTCGCACGTGTTGGAAAAAGACAAAAATACCCCAAAACGCTACGATTATGCCACGTATCAAACAATCTACGTGTCGAAATCTCATGGTGATATGTGTCACCCTTCACACCACACGTGTGTTTCTACCCACAATATCGAGAAGAAACTTTCTTCTTCTTCATTTCATTAAGATCCAGATAGACGAGAGGAGAGAAAGAGCGAGAAGAAGATTAGGTTAGTGATTCAAACTTTGATTTCATCTAGATTAAACTGGAAACCACCAATTGTTAGTGATAAAGATTTGTCTCTTAATGTGTCAGCGATGAAAAGCTCAAAAAAATATTGCAGTGATTAAGATTCATACTTGCAGACGATGAAAGTTGAAATTTGAGACAGTTACAGTTGAATTGATCGACAAACAAGTAAGTAAATGAACACCCAATCCTTTACTATGCCTAAATCACATGATGTTTTGTGTTAATTTGTAAATGAGATGAAATATAATTTTAGGGTTTCATGGAATTTGGGGGTTTAGTTTTTTTTTTTTTGTAATTTAGGGTTTATTGGCCGACCCAAAGGGAGGCCTTCTACGTGATGGGAAATCTGCATCATGTCAGTCACAAAATTTGTGCAGAGAAATCAAAATTGAACCTTCTGGTTTCTAGAATTTCATGAAATTAAGGAACAACATGAGATAATTAAACAAATTTTTCAGCGACTTCAATCACAGACGATCGAACAAACAAATTATCAGTTCAAACTTCTTCAATATTTCCATTACATCTCTTGAATAAGATATATTTCTTCATCAATTTCATTCAAAAACAGAATTTCACTTCACTGTAATAGTCCCAAAAAGCAACTTTGATTCAAATTCCATCAAATATGAGGACGTTATTCTTGCATAACAATCTCTATTTCTACTACGATCACATTTTGAAGGTTATGGTCCTTCCTAACTTTCTGAATCTTCTCTACGAAATTAGATTTTTTTTTTGAATCTTCTCTATGAAATCAGAATTATTGTTGGTTAGTTTTACTTTGTTAATTGTAGATTAACTGTTTGATAAGTTGTCTCTTCTAACTTTCTTCATTTTGAAGGTATTACAAACATGTATAGCCAGTTCTCACCGGAATTCTTTCGGAAACAACTCCCTCAATTGGTTGGGCTTGCTGCAAAAAGTGGTTTCTAATCAATTTTCGTTGTATGTTTAGTTGATATAATACCAGGTGCCAATTCGATATAAATTGCCATTTCCTTCATTTCTATATTTTGTATTTGCTTACTGTGATGATAGTTAATGGGTGTAGCAGAATCGCAGAATCTTGTCAAGAGATATCA
>JAJJMB010015535.1:3207844-3258533 GCA_023531105.1 Papaver atlanticum | reverse complement strand
ATGGGATCTAAGATTGTTTCTTGGAACATAAGAGGCTTAAATGACTATTACAAGCAAGTTATGGTGAGAGACATGCTTGCCGAGCTCAAATGTGTTATTTGCTGTGTCCAAGAGACTAAGATGATTTCTATGTTTCATTGGTTCGTTCGTCAATTATGGTATGAATCGGATTTTGAGATGGAGATTTTACCTTCTCAAGGATCTGTAGGAAACAATGGTGGCCTTATAACGATTTGGGACAATACCTTGTTGGAGTTATTGGATAAAAGAACGAGAATGAATTCTATTACGTGTCTCTTTCGATTTCGTAGCACTGGTTTTAAGTTCTTATTAACTAATGTGTACTCCCCTTGTGATCTTGACAGAAGAGAATTTTTTGGAATGATTTGGCAGATGTGAGAGTATGGTCTTCTGAAGCTTGGTGTTTTGTTGGAGATGTGAATGCAGTTAGAAGCGACTCGGAAAGGAACAAACCTGGAGGAGATGTAAGAAACATGAAGTTTCTTAATGATTTTATATCGGACCAAGAATTAATTGATTTTCCTTTACATGGTGGTGCATACACTTGGAGTAATAAGCAGAATGATCCACTGCTTTGTCGACTGGACAGATGCTTGGTGTGTACCTCGTTTGATGCTAAGTTTAACAATGTTACTCAAACAGCACTGGTTCGCACTATCTCAGATCATAATGCTATTCTTCTGGATTTATTTCCTTCAATCAGAATTCATACTAGTTTTAAGATTGAAAATTATTGGTTGGAGCATTCGGATTTTGTGAAATTGGTGGAGGTGTGGTGGAATTCTCTTGACTTTGTGGGTACTCCAGGGTATGTTCTTTTCAGGAAGTTACAGAACTTGAAATATTTTATCAAGAATTGGAGCAGGATTACATTTGGGAATGTGAGAAAGGAGGAGGAGGAACTTAAGAAGAAGATAAATGTATTGAATATGGCATAGGAGAGCACGGCTTTATCCTCAACACAACTTGGAGAAAGAGTAGATTTATTGAATTCTTTATGCAATGTAAAGTGCACTAGAGCTAGAACCACTAACAGCCAGAACTGAAAGCAGAATGTAATAGCTCGACCTTATAAGGCTCAAAGAGACTCGACTGCCAAGGAGAGGGGCGAGACTAAAAGTAGGCCAAGAGCTATGCCATTCAGATTGGACCCAGTCCCCTTCTCCGTATCAGAGCTCCTTTCAATGTCCGAGTTCCCCGACTCATTCTGCCTGGTTTCGGAATCATCAGCCATATCGTTTCTACTTTTTCAGGGAAGGCGTATCAAAGGGCGAAGGTCAAGAGCTTCAAAGATGGAGATAAGAACACGCAATATTCCATAAAATTGCAAGTGGTAAGAGGAGGAGAAACTGTATAACAAAACTGGAGGTGGATGGAGTGGACGTCTTTAACCATGAAGTAATTAAAAGAGAAATTTATGATTACTATACAGGCTTGTTTACAGCGGACTGATGTGATTTTAATATAGTGGTAAAAAAGATTCGAACTCTAAGACTTGTGAAGATTCGAGTTTTTAAATTTAATAAAAATATACAATAATATTACAAATGGTGCAAGAGGTACTGGGACTAAGGATTTAGCTAATCCTCATAACATAAGGATCACTTATTTATTCTCAACAATTTTAACTCAAGAAATATAAACATGGACTCTATTTTTGCCAAGGTAGATTATCAAAACATTAGATGTAAATATTAAGCATGGGACATCAAATCACCTAAGCTAAGCATGACCCATCTAATCAAATGACAACTAATTAAATCAAATCATATTTCAATTAATATTAGTGCAAAAGTCATAAAAATGAATAAAATAAATTTACCCATGTATGAAATTCGGCCTCCTCCGTCGTCCCAGTGTTGGGGTTTAGCTCTTCATGCTCAAAACACACTCAAAAGATAGAAACATAGCTCAAAAGGTGTTTTTATTGAAGAGAAATAATAATACAGCGAATCTGCAACAGTTAATGGTCATTACAGAAGTCACCGTTACAATCAGGTGCTGTTTATAAACGATAACCTTGGTAAGCTGTTGAAGAACGATACTTCTTTGCGACTGTTCGGTATGGGTCAATGTTCTTCAGCTTCTTCTTCCCTTCACCAGCAGAAAGCAGCAGCAGGAGGCTTGCTGTTTGTCTTGATTTCTCACTCCTCAGCCCTCCTAAAGTCCCCAAACTCTCGACACCCCTTCCTTGTACCTGGAGCAATCTATTTATACTGCTAATCCTCCTTTAATCAAGCCATATCTCCCAAATAATCTTCATTTATCAATATTATTCTCCACGGCCAAAATTTCCATTTTTTTTATCTTCCACGCGTTCTCAGCTGTCAACCTTCCTTATTTATCTTCTTCACGCATCTCTGTAGTGCAACACACTCGAAACTCATGCATTACACGCCTCAAACTCGTGTCAAATTCTCTTGAACCCATGAAAACTTGTGTCCACTGTTTTGGATTGAAACACGTTATTAAGCCAAATTTGATCGGAAACAACACCCATACCAGCTTTCTATAGTCATATCACGTCTACCCACTAAGTTTCGGGGATTGAATCTCACTAAATCACGTCCAAACATCCGATCGAAATTCTGCCAGTGAAGAGAAACGTTTTCCCGCCAAAATTCATTTTTTTGAATTTGAGAAGAAGATGTCCTCCCCCTAATCCTGCATGGGTGTCCCTTTAGCACTTGTCTTATGGGGTGCAAATAGTAATTTTTGGGCGTAGATAGTAATTTTACCGGGGTTCCTCCGACACATTTTTGGGGTGCTTCCGGTGCATTTCTGGGGTGCCTTTAGTACTCTATCCTGGGGTGTAAAACACCACTTTTCGAGCCAATTTTGCCGCAAGAGCTTATTCCCTAGAAAAGACTTAAAAAAACTTTATTAGAAATAAAATGAGTCCTAGATAACGTAATGGGTGAAAATGCGTCACACTTACGTGCTTATCACGGACTCCCCGGTAAGTCTTTCGTTTAGCAATATGGAGTTCAAGTCTATCGATTCAGTGCAGCAGGGATGGCTGGAAAGGGATTTTGAAGAGGAGGAGGTGTTTAGAGCAATAAAGATGTGTGGTGCTAATAAGGCTCCAGGCCCTGATGGGTATAATTTGGAGTTTTACAAAGCATGCTGGGATGTGTTGAAGAAGGATATTATGGCAGCTATAAATGAATTTCATTGCACAGGGAAGCTAGACTGGAGATTGAATGTTTCCTTCTTGAAGTTGATACCTAAAAAAGAAGACTCAGCCACGGTGATAGATTTTAGACCACTAAGCTTGATTAGTAGTTTCTACAAAATCGTTTATAAGCTATTAGCGGAAAGAATGAAAGTGGTAATGCCAGGGTTGATTTCAAATGCACAGGGAGCTTTATCAAGGATAGGCAAATTCTAGATGGTATTTTGGTTGCTAACGAGATAATTGACAGCAGGTTAAGGCAATAAATTCCAGGAGTAATGTGCAAGATTGATATGCAAAAGGCCTTCGATAATGTAAGTTGGCCCTCATTTTTCTCTATATTGACAAAAAATGGCTTTGGTATGAGGTGGATACAATGGATGAGATGGTGTGTGACTGAGGCGCAGTTTTCGATTCTTATTAATGGGGAAGCAACAAAGTTAATCAAACCCTCGAAAGGAATTCGTCAGGGTGATCCTTTGTCGCCTTTTCTATTCCTTCTGGTGGTGGAAGTGCTTTCTTTGCTAATCAACAATGTAGTTGCTCAAGGAAAACTCAGTGGATTTAGGGTGAAGGAAGGAGGTACTGTAGTGTCACATCTCCATTTTGCAGACGACACCATTATTTTCTTATATGCAACAACTGTTAAGGTGAGGAGATTGCTTGTTATTCTGGTTATGTTTGAGATATTAACTGGTCTTCGTCTTAACCTAGAGAAGAGCACGATAATAAGCATAGGTGCAGATCAGCTGGTGACTGGTTTAGCTATGGAGTTGGGGTGTAGAGTTGAATCCATTTCTGTAACGTATTTGGGTATGCCCATTGGATCGAAAGAAGGAGTGAGATAATCTGGGAAGTCATTATACAAAGAATGCAGAAAAAGTTAGCGTCGTGGAAACGAAGGTACTTGAATAAAGCTGGTAGGGTTGTATTGATTAGAAGTTCTCTTGAGAGTTTGGCGGTGTATTTTATGTCATTGCATCACATTCCTGTCTCAGTCAAAAAAAGATTGAACACGATAATAAGAAATTTCTTATGGGGAGAGGATGATGAGAGGAGGACGATGAGCTGGGTTTCCTTTAAAAGAGTCTGCAAACCTAAAAAGAAAGGTGGCTTAGGTATACGCAATTTGAGGCTGGTGAACAAATCTTTGTTAGCCAAATGGCATATTAGGTACTGTAAAGAGAAGACGGCACTCTGGAGGAGAATTGTTTGTGAAAAATCAAAGGCAGAAGAGGATTGTTTGCTCCATTGCAAGTTAAGGAACCAGTTGGGAGAAGTATGTGGTTTGACATTCTGAGGGAGAATAAGATTTTTATCGATTCTGTGAATGTGCAGGTTAAAGATGGCTCAACAATTAGATTCTGGCACGACTGCTGGTGTGAAAAGACTTCTTTTAGGGAAAAATATCCAAGGGTTTACGGGATCAGTACTCAAAAGATGGCGACTGTTGGTGCAATATACGATAATGGTTGGAATTTTCAATTCAGTAAAGTGTTGGGTCCGGCAGAGAGGATTAATCTTTTGGAGTTAAAGTATGATATCAGGCTTGTCAGACTAACACATGGAGAAGAAGATTGCTTGGAAGGAGATGTATCAGCTAAAGTAATATATAAGAAGCTATCTGACACGGATCCAGATTGGGATGGTGAACGTATTCTATCAAGTAAATTTGTGCCTCCTAAAGTACTTTTCTTATTTTGGTCTTCTCTGCATGAATCCATTCCAACCAGACATATGTTACAGCATAGGGGAGTAGTCATCCAATCCAATCTGTGTCTCTTTTGCAACAAAGAGGTGGAAACTATGGAGCACTTATTCATCCATTGCAGCGAGGTCATGCAGATATGGGATTATTTTCTAGCTTCGGTGAGGGTTAGTTGGGTGAGGCCGATTCAGTTTAAGCCCATGATGCTTAGTTGGAGATTGGAAAGAATTTCTGCCAGAGTGAAGATGGTGTGGCACCTACTGCTTTTTGCTATTTGCTGGGAAGTTTGGAACGAGCGTAACAAGAGGGTGCATGGAGGAAGAGCTAAGTCAAGATATTAGCTGGAGATCGCGATAAAACAATGAATTTATCTTTGGAGCTCAACGATGAAAGTTTTTAAACATTTCTCTGCAAATTAAGTTATGATTCAATGGGAGGATATACTGAACTTGTAGTTACAGTACTATTTTTCTTAATGCTGGTCTTTTGACCTTGTAATTACATTGTACATACACTTTTTTTCTTTTAATATATCCTTCCATTCTCAAAAAACAAAAAAGGTCTATTGAAAAAAGATAAAAATACCCCAAAACGCTATGATCATGCCACGTATGCAAACAATCTACCTGTCGAAATCTCATGGTGAGATGTGTCACCCTTCACACCACACGTGTGTTTCTACCCAAAATATCCGAGAAGAAACTTTCTTCTTCTTCATTTCATTAAGATCCAGATAGACGAGAGGAGAGAAAGAGCGAGAAGAAGATTAGGTTAGTGATTCAAACTTCGATTTCATCTAGATTAAACTGGAAACCACTAATTGTTAGTGATAAAGATTTGTCTCTTAATGTGTCAGCGATGAAAAGCTCAAAAAAATATTGCAGTGATTAAGATTCATACTTGCAGACGATGAAAGTTGAAATTTGAGACAGTTACAGTTGAATTGATCGACAAACAAGTAAGTAAATGAACACCCAATCCTTTACTATGCCTAAATCACATGATGTTTTGTGTTAATTTGTAAATGAGATGAAATATAATTTTAGGGTTTCATGGAATTTGGGCGTTTAGTTTTTTTTGTTTTTTTTGTAATTTAGGGTTTATTGGCCGACCCAAAGGGAGGCCTTCTATGTGATGGGAAATCTGCATCATGTCAGTCACAAAGTTTGTGCAGAGAAATCAAAATTGAACCTTCTGGTTTCTAGAATTTCATGAAATTAAGGAACAACATGAGATAATTAAACAAAATTTTCAGCGACTTAAATCACAGACGATCGAACAAACAAATTATTAGTTCAAACTTCTTCAATATTTCCATTACATCTCTTGAATAAGATATATTTCTTCATCAATTTCATTCAAAAACAGAATTTCACTTCACTGTAATAGTCCCAAAAAGCAACTTTGATTCAAATTCCATCAAATATGAGGACGTTATTCTTGCATAACAATCTCTATTTCTACTACGATCACATTTTGAAGGTAATGGTCCTTCCTAACTTTCTGAATCTTCTCTACGAAATTAGATTTTTTTTTTGAATCTTCTCTATGAAATCAGAATTATTGTTGGTTAGTTTTACTTTGTTAATTGTAGATTAACTGTTTGATAAGTTGTCTCTTCTAACTTTCTTCATTTTGAAGGTATTACAAACATGTATAGCCAGTTCGCACCGGAATTCTTTCGGAAACAACTCCCTCAAGAGGTTGGGCTTGCTGCAAAAAGTGGTTTCTAATCAATTTTCGTTGTATGTTTAGTTGATATAGTACCAGGTGCCAATTCGATATCAATTGCCATTTCCTTCATTTCTATATTTTGTATTTGCTTACTGTGATGATTAGTTAATGGGTGTAGCAGAATCGCAGAATCTTGTCAAGAGATATCAATAGCCCTTTTCAGCTGGTCACTGTATTTGGTTGGAAGGAAACTGCCTTTGGTGGATTGAAGAGTCATTGTCAACTACCACGGCTTGTTGAAAATTACATGAAGAAGGTACTAAACTCCACAAATTTCTTTTATCCATCTTTCCACTTTTATGGTTACTGGAAATTATACAAAATCAAGTCCTTTATATTGCTACAATAAAATCAAGGCTGATGGGTACGTAACTCGCATTCTGACCCTGGGTGAGTTGTGTGCCGCGAATAGTTGATAACAGATCTCAAGAGTTGATCCGACCTTACAGATCGATAAGCGGATTTCATCGTCTTTTGCCTTGTGGGGTTACATTATGTATTTGTTTGAGCTGTAACGTGCAGAAGTTGGTAAGCAAAAGTGATAGGAGTTTTTTAACTTTTGGTTATTTTTAGAGGTGCATCCGTTCAATAGTCCCTTCTTCGGACATTACTTCCTACAGCCCACACTTTGCTGTAAACTGCACTCCTCATAGCTCCTTCGTTGTTTCCTTCTTATTAAGACCATATTAGTTAATATTTGAATTGTTGTGCTTGATGTTCATGTGCATATAACTAGGTCAACCCTTTAAACATGGATATACATTACTATCTGTCTTTCTTAGAATAAAAGATCAGTTTTGTCACGCTTTTGATTCTTCGTCGACCTCCCCACCGCGTGAGGTCATCTAGTAATAGTTAACTGAAAATCATGATGTTTAAATCAAAATGATTTGTATGTAAAATATCTTTCATTGAATTGTAGTTTAGAGTTTATAATAGTGAACTGAAAATTTCTGAAATTGAAATTAAAATTGGGGACATGATTTCATTGATGTATATGATCTAATTACAAAGCACCTTGTTCAGTAGGTTCGTAGAAATAGTGATCTTATGTTGGTCATGTGATCACATTCTAAATTAATCAATTATCTAAAGCTAGTCTTCTCGGACCATACACACTCTTGATAGTTGTTTACTGTGCTCGTTTTTAGTATGCTCTTTAGATTTAGTTTTTAATCCACTTGTTAAATTACTAAGTTTAGTTGTAACTCTATTTGGTGTGAATTTAACAATTGGGCATCTATTAATGTTATCAATTGTGTCATTTAATGGTGAGGTGTTTATTGATGTTCATCGTCCTTGTGCTTATTCTTGAATTGAAATAAAGTGGCCTTATATTTCATCGTTACAGTTTGTAGTTTGATCCTATAGTAATATTCTCTGGAGTTTATGCATTATGAATATGTTTTCCACTGAATAGAGTACAAATAAAGTTCATTTTGATGTCTACAATGCAGACTTGCAAGAAAATGGTGCAGGAGGAAGCTTTGACAGCTCTAGCATCAATAAGTGATCAGTCACTAGTTATGTATTCTGATTCCTATGTTATCTTATGTTTCACTTGTGGCATCTGTCTCTGCTTGAAATTGTACGTGTATCTGTAGGAGCCATTTCAAAAATATTATGATGTTGTTATACCTTCTCTCAAAAATATTAGTTGAAATGTATGTTGGAACTATAAGCAGGTGTTTTCAACTAATCAGTTGAGATGGTGTAGATTTTTGTTACTTCTGAAGATGGAGGAGGTGCTCAAAGCAAGGAGATATGGAGAAAGCTTATGGATAGTCTCTATCGAACTCATTGTTTAGAGCTAGGATAGAAACACTTAACTTATGATGGGGAGAACGGCTTGTTTACAGTGGATTGACCTCTTTGAAGGAACTTGTTTGAGTTCAAAGTGGTGCCAGAGGACCGACATATTGTGTGGGTTGTGGATCGTTTCAGCAATGGGAGCCCTGGTTTTGTCCGCCCCAGCGAAATCGAGTGTAAAAGTTTGAAGCCTTTTTCTTATGTTATGGTATTATGTTATGATCTTCACTGTGATGGTAGATTTCAATTAGAAATTGAACTTCCAAGACAATATATGATTTAAATTAGTGGTGAAATTTATGTTTGAATGATGGTCTTTCCTATTCAACCCAATTGTTTGAACTACCAATTTAACACTTAATTTATATGAAAAAAAGATTGAAATCAACTCGGATTTCTTATTGTTCATTTATGCCAGTTGAATTGAGAAAGATTACCGTTGGTTATTATGCATAACGCACGTGGCAGAATCTGGTAATTTAAAAAGTGAGAGGTTGGGTGCAGCCATGTGGAGCGATCTGAGAGGAAGGACACGGAAGTCATAACGTGAAAAGATAGTACTGTTGTAGTATTTTATCACGTCATCACGTGCTACTCACGTGCATTGAGTCTTCGTCTCTGTCCGTCGGATTCTCTACAGACGTGGCATGATCTTAGCGTTTTGGGGTATTTTTGTCTCTTTTCGGCATGTGCGAAGTTGCACATGTGGACTTACCCGAGATTTTTGACAGTGGGGCATTTATCTAACACTTTTTAACGTTGGGGCAGGTTTCCAAGATTGCTGTCCATACTGGGGCATTTTCTCAAGTTTCCCAAAGGAGTACTTGGATCATTTCCTTATAAACACCCCAAAAACGGTATTGGTGTTAGTCCTCAAAATATGCCTCGACCGTCTACCTCGGTTATAGCTTGTGAGGTGAATCAGTGTGACCACCAATGCACCGCTGGGTTGGATAATAATTAAGGATTCAATGAATCCCTAGGAGCTTGGACAAGCAAATGTAAGGTTAAGTACTACTAATCTCAATTCTTCCACTGCAGCCAAGAGGCGAAAGGGAAAGAGCTCAAACAAATGTACAGCCGAGTAGAAATGGTGTTCAATCATCCATTTGCTTTACTATCGATGTTATTTCTTTGTAATTTATAGTGGGAGATTGTAATGTATACTATGTAAGGAGAACATTGTGTTTCGTATTTATGGTCAATTTCAACATTGAGATGAGTTTCTTACTCGAGATCTAGTTCCAACTAATACTTAGTGTTAGAGCATAGCTCGGCTGAACCCACCGAGCGTTGGTATGTCAAGTTTGGTTGTCATATTTTGGTGAATCAAAACTAATTTAAAGAGTCGCTTGATTATATATGCTAGAGTCAACTTCGTATAGGTTAGCTTGAAAGTATTAGGATATGAGACATTACAAGTATTACGTGAAGACTTGAAGAATGTGAAGAAGTAAGGAGCTACAACGACGACATCATCCTTCCACTCGAGGTTAGTAATATTTGACTTGAACTGTTTCATTCCCTAACGTATCTTTCAAGTCGTGCATATTGAAAACATAACTGCGAAGCTATGAATTATTATACTCTAGTTAGACATCGTATTAAGGAATACAATACGAAGTATAACGCTTATCTTTTGAATTTTGTATATAAGACATCGACATAATCGTTTGAATGCTATTGTGATTATGTATGGGTATGAGGTGAAGATTTCATCCTAGGAAACAATGTTTTACATTAGTTTAAGGAAAGTACAATTCATAAACTTGTTTTATGAATCGAAAGGGAAATTGCTAGGCTTATTGGTATTGTTATTCATTGCAAATCTTTTGAATTACCTGAAAAGACGAGGGTACCCAAATATGCCCAAATTTAAAACTTTTCCACCTATAAGTCCTTTCTCCGAAAGTGATTGTCTATGGAATGAGTCGAGACAATACAACTAATCGGTTCACACTTCGTGTGATCGTCTATGGATACGAGATCGAGACAATACTGCAACAAGATAACTTGAGTGATTGACTATGGATACAAGATCGAGACAATACAACAACGAAGTATGTTTACTTGATAATAGGTTCATATTTTACATCTAATTATAATAAACACAATTATAATTGCGGAAAATAAAAGTAAATGACACAGCAAGATTTTGTTAACGAGGAAACCGCAAATGCAGAAAACCTCCGGGACCTAGTCTAAAATTGAATACTATCAGAATTAAGCCGCTATACATAATCAAACCAACTTCGTATAGTTGAGACCAAGCAACTAAACCTATAATTCACCTAGTTTCCTCAGTATCCATGCGCCTCCAACTTGCAGTAAGTCACGACCTTGGAACAATTCCTTTGGTTCGTATTCCAAACAGTAAAGGAACAACAAATCTGTTCGGTAACAACTCTTTTCAAACAACGTGATATGAGTTCGACAAAAGGCTCTTCCGTTTATCCCAATAAACTCCTTTTTCAGGTCCTTAGATCTATCCAATAACAACTACCAAAGTAATTGTCAAGATTTTGCAATCAATACTATTACTCACAAAGAATTGTATTGATGCCGATCTACTCAACTAATCAATCTAATCTATCACAAAGATAAACCGATTATAGTTGGATCCCTTTCTAGCCGAAACAAGTATTTTGCACACCAAAAATTATGAACCCAAAAAGTCTTCTTGTCTTCAAATCTTCTTTGATCTTCAATCAGCACCTGCACACAATCAACTTGAATCTCTTGTAATCAATCACACACAGAACGGAGTCTCTTAACGTTGGATTATCACAAGACGTCTTTAGATCTACAAACAGTCTAAAGATCCCCGTCGAAACTTCGATCTAGTTTGAGTGAATCTTATATCAGAAGAGAAGATTCTCAAGCATAAACAAACTAGGTGCAATCAAATCAATCGAAAACTAAAATAAACTGCAATTATCTAGTTTCCCACCAACGGTACTAATAGAGCTTCTCAATCCCAAATAAGTCTTTAAACCGAGCGTCCGTAAGAGATTTCTCCTAATTAGGGTACTTTCCTCTTCAATTGGCGTCTCCACCAGTAACAACACAACTGAGGTAGTTTTGCTGGCTCTGAGGATTAGTTTGCTAGAAATGCAAACTTCAATATTTATAGACAAGGAAGTTTGGACACCAAGGAATTTCCAAAACCGAATATTCTCAAAGATATGCAATAAACACAAATTCTGTTTTCATAATTCCTGGAAATGCACTGTCCAAATATTGACCAAAATCCCAATAGAAAAATCTATAATCAGTAAATGCACATTACTAATTATTATTTTCTAAAGATATGCATTTAATTGTTGGAAATTAAATATCATATAAAAACTAAGAAACCTTAATTAAAAGATTCTCAATTTATTTCGATCCTGAGATTCTCCTTTAGCTATTGATGAATATCTTTGAACAATTAATGATAAGAGTTACTGCACATGTTCAAAGTATGTCGACATCTTTACTTTGCAAGTCCTTTTTCATACTTACAATCTTGGAAACGATTTGCCACACTTCCAAAAAAGTTTAGAATTGGTTCATCTGACTTCCAAGAACTATGTGATTGATTATCCTATCAAATCACCAATCATGGGTTTCACGGTTCTACCAAAACAAGTTCAGTTCTACCTCCATGTGAGTACTGTGCATAGTAACGCTAGTTACCAAAACTCGGTTGACTAGGTACTACGATCGGTTCCCCACATACTTATGGTAACTACCTATATTTGGTGCACATGTCCATAGGATCGGTTCCCCCAAAACTACAAACTTGTTGCACATGTTCATAGGATTGGTTCCCCCATCTACTAAAAACGTGTCTCACCTCTTACAAGGATCGATTCCCCTCTTGTAAATTTGTTACACCTCTTACTAGGATCGGTTCCCCAATGGCTAGATAAAAGTTGCTATTTACAAGGCATCGATCATACCATCTTGAGTGATTACTTAAGATCGGTTTCACTAATAAAAGTCATCCCAATATATAAGTCAGGCCTTGTGAATAGTTTTACCAAGATACATAAACAAGTTTATGAGCGGTTATACTAAACACACATATTGGTAATTCAAAATAGATTTGCAATGAATACCAATACCAATAAGCCTAGCGATTTCCCTTTCGATTCACAAAACGAGTTTATGAACTTACTTCCTTTAAACGAATGTAAAAAATTGTTTCCTAGGATGAAATCTTCACTCATACCCATACATAATCACAATAGCATTCATATGATCATGTCGATGTCTTATATACAAAGTTTAATGGTTAAGCAATAAACCTCGTATTGTATTCCTTAATACTATGTCTAACTAGAGTATCATACACAGCTTCGCAGTTATGTTTTCAATATGCACGACTTGAAAGATACGTTAGGAAATGAAACAGTTCAAGTCAAATATTACTAACCTCAAGAGGAAGGATGATGTTGTCGTTGTAGCTCCATACTTCTTCACATTCTTCAAGTCTTCATGTAATACTTGTAAGTCTCATATCCTAACACTTTCAAGCTAACCTATACGAAGTTGACTCTAGTATATAATCAAGCGACTCTTTAAATGAGTTTTGATTCACTAAAATATGACAACCAAACTTGACATACCAACGCTTGGTGGGTTAAACCGAGCTATGCTCTAACAATCTCCCCCTTTGTCAATTTTAGTGACAAAGCTCTTACATCATATGGATAAACAAATTACAAAAATTCATTACACACATACGCTTGATTCCAAATTCAACAACACAAAACCTGCATTAAATTCAATCCTTAAATGCCACTGCTGACATTATAATAACAAAGCTAATACTCCCCCTAAAGGTGAGGTAGGTAGATTTTCAATCCGCATGTCTTTGTTATTTTCATGTAGTTCCTCATAAATACGTATCATATGATATGTGACTCCCCCTTAGTCTATGCTTTCACTCTTTTCGTTAGAATAAACGTTTTAGCACAAATCCCCTTTCCCTTAGTGATACCAACTCACAACAACTCAATATCACTTGTTTACTCCATATATTTCTCCCCCTTTTTGTCACAAAATGACAAAGAAACGAAAAAATAAAGGACAAACCGAAAGAATCTTACACATCTCACAAAGAGAATTTGCAAACCTATATGAGTTGAGCACGAGGGTTTTGCATACCATTTTAGATAACCAATATTAAAACCGAAACTACAAGTAATATGGTTTTAACATGTTATCTAGGAAACAATTTCCCGAAGCAATTTTCCCTAATAGTTTAGCACATCAAAAATCGACTAATCACCTTAGTTATTTTGCTAAACCGATTGTACAAATACAATCGCTTGTTCGATAAGACCAAAATAAAGATCAGAATTAACTTTATTTTTCTCATCAGGCTCTAATTATTCTCAATAATAACTTAGACCTTTCACTTTTAAACAAGACACATACTAGGTTAGTTAACTAGTAATTCTTGTTAAGGCATTCGGTTAGACTTGAATAACCGAAACCTCCACATTTGATAAGTATAACTAAGATCCGAAAAACTTAGTTTCTCTTATCCGGAAATCACTTGGACTAAACAAATGATCCCGAAACCTTTTGTTAATCCATAAACAATCCATACAAACCAAATAAATCAACTTGCATAATCATTTATCTTAACCGGAAGCAATTGAAACAAACATAGACATTATAGCACCGCAATTGCACCAAAATTTTGTAAGCCTAAACAATTGATATCAAACAATAACGAAAGATAACAATATTTTTTCTTAACCGGAAACAATTGAATCACAATCAAACATCCATACACAAATAATGGAATCAACATCAATTATACCGAGATTTTGTTAAGAAAAAGCAATAAATATATGCAATAAAATCATGCTTTTCTTAAACAGGAAAACAATTAACTAACAAGATTGTTACCTCAAATTCCGCATCCTCTTCTCCTCTTAAGATATGTCATTAAGCACAAGTTCACTTAGAACTCTCCCCTATTAAAGTTGTCATCCTCCCGCCAAAACAAAAGAACAACAACAAAGAGCAACCTTTACCAGAGAAAGGTTGAAAACCGGTTTTAACTATGCGATGCAAAAGTTGAAACCTGGAAACACATATGCTTTTATGCAAAACCAAAAGATTCAACATATTGTGACTTTTTTCACATATTGTTTCTATCGGAACCCCTCATGATCCTTTGATAAAGCCTACCAACATAGGCTAGAACTTAAAACCGCTAAATCAAAAAGTCACCCAAACCATAAGGGTTCACACAATATGAGATCGAATATCAAGGTAATAAAACAGAAATCAAACATCCCATAAACATACATAACAATAAAATAAAGCATTCAAGCACAAGCTATGTAACCAAAAACTATCACACGCAAAATTATAAAATAATAATTTTATTCATAATAAGATAGTTTTATTCAAAATAGACTTTACAATTATTGAAAGAAATAAAAAACTGAAGTCTATTATTCTGGAAATAAGATTTATTCTTCAGAGATTCTCTCAAAGTTTACTGAAGATTCTTCACAAGACAGGTTCTTCAGATTTTTCTTTTCTTTCAGAAGATTGAGTCTTCACTTCACGAGATTCACCTCAACAATCAACTTCAACATAGTTGATTCGAGCCACTTTTCATTCTTAACAGCAGCTTCCAAGTGTTCTTGAGCAATATCAAAATCCCTCATTAAATAGAACATGAGATCACGATATATGTGATTCTTTTTGTGTTCCATTGAGAAATAACACTTAATCTCAGTGGGAGGACATGTTTCAAGCTTTTCTAACTGTGAACCAATGTCAAAAGTATTTTTATCCATCTTGAACCGAAGCAAAACTTGAGAAAAGAATCGGTTCTTAGAATGATTTTATATATATCAAATAGAACTTGGTTACCAAGTTTTACTCATACCAAAGAAAGGTAATTTTATTTGATAAACATGTACTATTAAAACGAAAACAAAGGTGTTTTCTAATCTAGTACGATTTCGGAAATATCTTGCCCAGATTTGTCATGAACTTTCCTGAAATGAAAGTATGTTTCTAAAGATAGATAAAACAACCCAAACTTAGAAGAATACTTTAAACGTTCATGAATCCAATAGATTGAGTATAGTGCTATAATTCCTTTATGTTCCTGTGCTCCTTTTAAGAACTTCCCATTTATTTATATTGAGCATACATAGGGAAATTATGATCATCAACATCAGTTGTTGATGTGAGCTTGAGCAAACTCAGTTTTTATGGAACATAATCCATCATGATACTTTCGAGTATCTTCCCTTTTGGGATTATTCCAAGAATAAACCTTTATTGAGTCATGTCTGAAACTATCTGATTTAACAGAGTGATCTGTTTGATGAACATAATCATAAGTGTGACATAACTTCTTTTGAGTCGAAAAATGATCCGAACTCTTATATCGACCCAGAAATTTCTTGAAATATGATAACCTCATTTGATGTGATTGTTTTCTGGGTTTTGCTTTAGACAGTTGATCAATAGCAAAACAACATGATTTGAAATCATTCGTTTTAGTGCACTTGTACTAATCCTTTACTCTGTCTAGGAGATAATCATTGTCATAATGTATGGCAGATTGTCTTGACCGGATACTAGTCAAAGAATTACCCCCTGAAACACATCTATTCTGATTCTTATAAGTGGTTAGACTATTAGAATCACGATGCTGTATATTAGTTAAGAGATTTTGGAGATCAGAATCACATATCCTTGTATTAACTAATATACCTTTACTGACTTGATCAAAGTCATGTTCTTCAGATTTGGCTTCATCATGAAGCTTAGTTTTGATCAGAGATTCCCTGACAAACTTATCGACAGAAGGATAATATAGATTATCTTTTAGATTATATTTTTCAGCAAGCTTCATGAAAAATTTAATCTCATCACTGTCATATGAATCTAACTTGTTTGTTACAAGTATTTGGTTTCTTATTAACACCTCATTGTTAATATCTCCTGAGTTGTGTTCAACTAGTGAACAGAAAGAACTGAGCTGTTTATCAGGTTTGGAAACCAAGCTTTATTTCTGAAGCATATTATCTTCTTGCTCTACGTTAACTGAATCATCCATTAGATTCAATTCTTATAGGTTGGATCGCACCAAACACAGATTGTTAGATCTTTTCGTGTTTGCCTGCTCTGATACCAATTGAAAAGACGAGGGTACCCAAATATACCTCAATCTAAACTTTTCCACCTATAAGTCCTTTCTCCGACAGTGATTTTCTATGGAATGAGTCGAGATAATACAACTAATCGGTTCACACTTCGTGTGATCGTCTATGGATACGAGATCGAGACAATACGACAACAAGATAACTTGCGTGATTGGCTATGGATACAAGATCGAGACAATACAACAACAAAGTATGATTACTTGATAATAAGTTCGGACTTAACCATACACAATAGGATTGCTATCAAGTAAATAAGAATTAACGTTTGTGTATTTTACTTCTAATTATAATAAACACAATTATAATTGCTGAAAATAAAAGTAAATGACATAACAAGATTTTGTTAAAGAGGAAACCGCAAATGCAGAAAACCCCCGGGACATAGTCCAGAATTGAATACTCTGAGAATTAAGCCGCTATGCAAAATCAAACCAACTTCATATAGTTGAGACCAAGCAACTAAACCTATAGTTCACCTAGTTTCCAAAGTATCCCTGCGCCTCCAATAAACGTGATATGAGTTTGAAAAATCTGTTCGGTAACAACTCTTTTCAAACAACGTGATATGAGTTTGACAAAGGATCTTCCGTTTAACCAATAAACTCCTTTATCGGGTCCTTAGATCAATCTCTCAACAACTACCGAAGTAATTTTTAGACTATGCAATCGATACTATTAATCACAAAGAAGTGTATTGATGTCGATCTACTCAACTAATCAATCCAATTTATCAAAAAGATAAACCGATTATAGTTGGATCCCTTTCCAGCCGAAACAAGTATTGTGCACACAAAAGATTATGAACCCAAAAAGTCTTCTTGTCTTCAAATCTTCTTTGATCTTCAATCAGCACCCGCAAACAATCAACTTGAATCTCTTGTAATCAATCACACACAGAACGGAGTCTGTTAACGTTGGATTATCACAAGTCGTCTTTATATCTACAAAGAGTCTAAAGATCCCCGTCGAAACTTCGATCTAGTTTGAGTGAATCTTATATCAGAAGAGAAGATTCTCAAGCATAAATAAAATAGGTGCAATCAAAGTTCAACAACCATTAGTCAATCAAATCAATCGAAAACTAAAATAAACTGCAATTATCTAGTTTCCCACCAACGGTACTAATAGAGCTTCTCAATCCCAAAGAAGTCTTTAAACCGAGCGGCCGTAAGAGATTTTTCCTAATTATGATATTTTCCTCTCTGATAGGCGGCTCTACCAGTAACAACACAACTGAGGTAGTTTTGCTGGCTCCGAGGATTAGTTTGCTAGAAATGCAAACATCAATATTTATAGACAAGGAAGTTTGTACACCAAGGAATTTCCAAAACCGAATATTCTCAAAGATATGCAATAAACACAAATTCGGTTTCATAATTCCTGGAAATGCACTGTCCAAATATTGACCAAAATTCCAATAGAAAAATCTATAATCAGTAAATGCACATTACTAATTATTATTTTCTAAAGATATGCATTTAATTGCTGGAAATTAAATAGCATATAAAAACTGAACCTTAATTAAAAGATTCTTAATTTATTTCGAACCTGGGATTCTCCTTTAGATATTAAGGAATATCTTTGAACAATTAATGATAAGATTTACTGCACATGTTCAAAGTATGTCGACATCTTTACTTCGCAAGTCCTTTTTCATACTTACAATCTTGGAAACGATTTGCCACACTTCCAAACAAGTTTAGAATTGGTTCATCTGACTTCCAAGAACTATGTGATTGATTATCCTATAAAATCACCAATCATGGGTTTCACGGTTCTACCAAAACAAGCTCGGTTCTACCTCTATGTGAGTACCGTGCATAGTCACGCTAGTTACCAAAACTCGGTTGACTAGGTACTAGGATCGGTTATCTTTTATTTTTCAAAGATATTCCTTAATAGCTAAAGGAGAATCCCGGATCGAAAATAAATTGAGAATCTTTTAATTAAGGTTTTTAATTTTATATTTTGAAAAAATAAAAATTTGTAATGTGCATTTACTAATTGGAGATTTTCTAGTGAGATTTTGGTCAATATTTGGACAAAGCATTTCCAGGAATTATGGAAACCGAATTTGGAAATATATTTCATATCTTGAGAATATTTTCGGTTTTGGAAATTCCTTGGTGTCCAAACTTCCTTGGTCTATAAATATCAAAGTTTGCATTTCAAGCAAACTTATCCTAAGAGCTAGCAAAACTACCTAGTTGTGTTGTTACCGGTGGAGCCGCCTATTCGGATAGGAAAGTAACCCAATTAGGAGAAATCTATTACGGCCGCTTAGTTTAAAGACTTCTTGGGATTAAGAAGCTCTATTAGTACCGTTGGTGGGAAACTAGATAATTGCGGTTTATTATTAGTTTTCGATTGATTTGATTGACTAACGGTTATTGAACTTTGATTGAACCTAGTTTGTTTATGCTTGAGAATCTTATCTTATGATATAAAATTCACTCAAACTAGATCGAAGTTCCGACGGGGATCTTTAGACTGTTTTTAGATCTAAAGACGTCTTGTGATAATCCATTATTAACAGACTCCGTTTTTTGTGTGATTGATCACAAGAGATTCAAGTTGAGTATGTGCAGGTGTTTGTTGAAGATCTAAGAAGATTTCTGATTTGGGTTCATAATCTTTGGTGTGCACAATACTTGTTTCGGGTGAAGAGGATCCAACTATAATCGGTTTATCTTTGTGATAGATTGGATTGATTAGTTGAGTAGATCGGCATCAATACAATTATTTGTGATTCAAAGTATTGATTGCAAAATCTTGACAATTACTTTGGTAGTTGTTATTGGATAGATCTAAGGACCTGACAAAGGAGTTTATTGGGATAAATGGAAGAGCCTTTTGTCGAACTCATATCACGTTGAGTGAAAAGAGTTGTTACCGAACAGATTTGTTGTTCCTTTACTGTTTGGAACACGAACCAAAGGAATTGTTCCAAGTGCGTGACTTATTGCAAGTTGGAGGCGCAGGGTTACAGACGGAACTTGGTGAACTATATGTTTAGTTGCTTGGTCTCAACTATACGAAGTTGGTTTAGATTTTGTATAGCAGCTTAATCCTGAGAGTATTCAATTATGGACAAGGTCCCGGGGTTTTTCTGCATTTGCAGTTTCCTCGTTAACAAAATCTTGCTGTGTCATTTTCTTTTATTTTCCGCAATTATAGTTGTTGTTATTATAATTTAAAGTAAATTACACAAAAGTTAATTCCTATTTACTTGATTGAAATCCTATTGTGTTTGGCTAAGTCCGAACCTTTTATCAAGTAAACATACTTCGTTGTTGTATTGTCTCGATCTTGTATCCATAGACGATCACACAAAGTGTAAACCGATTAGTTGTATTGTCTCGACTCAGTCCATAGACAATCACTTTCGGAGAAAGGACTTATAGGTGGAAAAGTTTTAGATTGAGGTATATTTGGGTACCTTCGTCTTTTCAATTGGTATCAGGGCAGGCAAACACGAAAAGATCTAACAATCTGTGTTTGGTGCGATCTAACCTATAAGAATATAATCAGATGAGCGATTCGATTAACGTTTTAAAGATTTTAGATGGTCTTAAAGAAGACTCTGAAGAATATTTCTCTGCTCTTGTTAAGATGTTAGATGAAGAGATTGAACAGAACCACTCACATACTGACGAGATCAGTAATATCATGATTGATAGAGAACTGGTAAAAAACATAGAAGATTCTAGAACGAGAGATTCTCAAGGATGTTCAATTCTTTCATCCAGACATCTTGAACAGTCTAATAAGAGACAGACCAGGAACAGTCTTCAAAAAGGATGGAATTGTTTAATTCAGAAGATTTGTTTTACAAAACGTCTGATTAATCGTGTTAAGAAACTTTATAAGAACTTAACGAATCATCCTAAATCTGGTGAACAATGTCTTGGAGCATTTTCACTTAAAACAACTTCACCATTTCAATGGTTTCTAGATAGTGGGTGTAGTAGGCATATGACAGGTGATCTTTCTTGGTTCACAAAAACAAAAGACTACAAAAGAAGGATCAGTAACCTTCGGAGATGGAAGCAACTGCCTTATTAGCAAAAAGGGTACTATTAAACATCCAGGTATTCCCGAAATCCATGATGTTGTTTATGTTAAAGGAATGAAAGCAAATCTTTTGTCAGTTAGTCAAATTTGTGATAAAGGTCACAAAGTTATCCTCAATATGAGAGGCTGTGATATTGAAGATAAGTCCGGAAAAATAATTTTTCGAGGATGTAGAAGTATGAATAATTGTTATCTCCTTGATATACAATCCAATTTATACTGTAACTTGACTAAGGTTGAGTCAACTCACTTGTGGCATAAACGTTTTGGTCATATCAACTACCGAATGCTAGGAAAGCTCATTAATCGTGAACTTGTCAGAGGCGTTCCAAAAATAAATACTAAAGTAAAAGGTGTTTGTGGTGCCTGTCAAAAGGGTAAACAAGGAAAAATTCCATACAAACTTTCTCGAGACATAGCCACTCGTGCTCCTCTCGATCTAGTTCATATGGATCTGTTTGGTCCAATCCAACAAGCAGCGGTTGGAGAAAAGAAATATGCTTTAGTAATGGTAGATGACTACACACGTTTCACATGGGTTGCTTTTCTGAAGCACAAGAATGATACTCTTGAAGAGTTCAAAATTATTGTAAATAGAATTCAAAATGAACAAGGTCGCAAACTTAAGAAGATAAGAATCGATCGTGGTACAGAATTCAAGGATACAAAAGTATATGAATACTGCATTGATCTTGGAATTAGTCATCAATTCTCTGCCCCTATTACACCTCAGGCAAATGGTGTAGCTGAGAGAAAGAATAGAAATTTTCAAGAAATGGCAAGAGTAATGCTTCACAATAAAAACCTACCTCTAACCTTCTGGGGGGAAGCTGTATTTACAGCTTGTTATCTTATAAACAGAGTTTATTTAAGATCCAAAACTCTAAATACCCCATATGAATTATGGTATGGAAGAAAACCCAATCTAAGCTATTTAAGGGTTTTCGGAAGCAAATGCTATATTCTCAAAGACAGAGAACATAGAGGAAAATTTGATTCCAAAAGTGATGAAGTAATTTTTCTTGGCTATGCTTCTGACAGTCGTGCCTTCAGGGTATACAATCTCAGAACCAAAGTCATGATGGAATCAATTAACGTGGTTATTGATGACATTAGCGATTTTTTTCAAGACAATCACACTGCAGCAGAGCTTCCTCCCTATGGAACTGTTATTAAAGAAAAACAGACTGAAGTCGAACCATCAGTTGTTCCTTTAATTAGTGACACATATGATAAAGACGATAATGAAAGTATTGTTAAACAACCCAATGATACTAAAAATATTGTCCAAAAACCAGCTAAGTGGGTACATCAAAGACGCTCTTCTGAAGACATCATTGGAGATGCCAATGCTAGAGTTATGACTCGAAGAGAACTTCAGAATGTCTGTCACTATTTATCATTTTTTTTTTCTTCAATAGAACCGAAAAACATTGAGGAAGCACTCAGTGAACCTGCTTGGGTAAACTCAATGCATGAGGAACTTAATCAGTTTAAAAGACAAGAAGTGTGGGAACTTGTTCCTAAGCCGACATGAGTAAACATTGTTGGAACAGAGTGGATCTACAAGAACAAATCAGACAAATTCGGTACAATTGTCAGAAACAAAGCTTGGCTCGTTGCTCAAGGATATTCTCAAATTGAAGGTATTGATTTTGATGAAACTTTTGCTCCTGTTGCTCGTTTTGAATCAATAATACTTTTACTTGCTTATGCCTGCTATCTTAAGATAAAACTTTTTCAAATGGATATTAAATATGCTTTTCTGAATGGGGATTTAAAAGAAAAGGTATTTGTTGCTCAACCTAAAGGATTTTAAGATCCATTATTCCCAGATTATGTCTTTAAACTTAAGAAGGCCTTGTATGGTCTAAAACAAGCTCCAAGAGCTTGGTATGATAAGCTGACATCCTTCTTACTTCAAAAAGGATTCTCTAGAGGTGGTGCTGATAAGACACTTTTCACCAAATGGAGTGGAAAAAATGTACTTGTAGCACAAATATATGTAGATGACATCATCTATGGATCCACCTCAAAATCTCTAACAGATGAATTTCTGAATCTTATGAGTGGAGAATTCAAAATGAGTAATGTTGGAGAATTATCATATTTTCTTGGTTTGCAAATACAACAACAAAAAGACAGTATTCTTCTTTCTCAAGAAAACTATGCAAGGAATTTAGTTAAAAAATTCGAACTAAAAAGTGCAACACCTATGGCAACTCCGATGCCAACTACCGGAAAACTTCAATCGAATCCAGGAGAAAAATCAGTTGATCAGAAATTGTACAGATCTATGATAGGAAGCTTGCTATACTTAACTGCAATAAGACCTGACATTGCCTTCAGTGTGGGATGTTGTGCAATATTTCAAGCAGATCCTAGAGAATCACATCTAAAAGATGTAAAACGAATCATAAGATACGTCAATGGTACCCTAGATTATGGTTTATCATATTCTATGGATACAAACAACAGTCTTGTTGCCTATTCGGATGTTGATTGGGCAGGATGTGTAGAAGATCGAAAAAGCACCTCTGGTGGTTGTTTCTATGTTGGTCAAAATCTTGTAGCTTGGCATAACAAGAAACAGAATTTACAGTCCTTGTCAACCTGTGAAGCAGAATATATTGCTGCTGGTACATGTTGTACCCAACTTTTGTGGATGAAACAAATGCTCATTGATTATGGAATAAATATTTCAACTATGAGCATCCTTTGTGATAACTCAAGTGCTATACGGTTGACTGAAATCCAGTTAAACATTCTCGTACTAAACACAAAGATATCAGATATCACTTTATTAGAGAATTATATGAGAATGGTGTTATCAAATTAGAGTATGTTCCATCCGAGCGTCAGCTAGCTGATATTCTCACTAAAACCTTAGATAGAGCGACTTTCGAAAATCTAAGGAAATCCATCGGGATTGTCAAGGTACATTAGTACCTTGTGTTTCGGGGTTTAAACTTTTGCATTGCATAAGTTAAAACCGGTTTTCAACTTTTCTCTGGTAAAGGTTGGTTGTTGTTGTTCTTTTGCCTTGCAAGAGGATGACAACATAATGATATTTTGGTATCAATTCTCCCTGGGAAGATGCAAACATTAATAGAGAAGAGGATGCAAAATTTGAGGTAACGACTTTGTTAGTTAATCGTTTTCCTGTTTAAGAAAAGCCTGAATTTTATTGCATATTTTTATTGCTTTTGCTTAACAAAATTTTGGTACAATTGATGTTTTATTCCATTGTTTGTGTATGGATGTGTGTGTGATTCAATTGTTTCCGGTTAAGAAAAACTATTGTTATCTTGCTTTATTGTTTGGTATCAATTGTTTAGGCTTACAAAATTTACGGTGCAATTGCGATGTTTTAATGTCTATGTTGTTTCAATTGCTTCCGGTTGAGGTAAATAATTATGCAAGTTGATTTATTTGGTTTGAATGAATTGTTTATGGATTAACAAAAGAAAAGGTTTTTGGGATGAATTGTTTAGTCCAATTCGATTCCGGATAAGAGAAACTAAGTTAATTCTGATCTTGGTTAGACTTATCAAAGTGGAGGTTTCGGTTATTCAAGTCTAATCAAATGCCTTAACAATAAATGCTAGTTAACAAACCTAGTACTTGCCTTGTTTAAAAGTGAAAGGTCAAAGTTATATGGATAATTAGAACCTGGTGAGAAAAATAGAGTTAATTCTGATCTTTATTTTGGTCTTATCGAACAAGCGATTGTATTTGTGCAATTGGTTTAGCAAAGGAACTAAGGTGCTTAGTCGATTTTTGGTTTGCTAAACTATTAGGGAAAATAGCTTCGGGCAATTGTTTCCTTGGTAACATATCAAAACAAAATTACTTTGTAGTTTCGGTTTTGATATTGGTTATCAAAAATGGTGTGTGGAACCCTCGTGCTTAACTCTTATAGGTTGCAAGTTTTTTGAGATTTGTAAGATCCTTTCGGTTTGTCTTTTATTTGCTCGTACCTTTGTCATTTTGTGACAAAAAGGGGGAGAAATACATGGAATAAACAAGTGATATTAATATTGATTGGTATTGATTTGGTATCACTAAGGAAAGGACAATGGTACTTAAACGTTTTATCTAACGAAAGAGTAAAGCATAGACTAAGGGGGAGTAGCATATCATATTGATAAGGGAATAACAAAGACGTGCGGATTGAAAATCTACCTATCTTACCTTTAGGGGGAGTATTAGCTTTGTTATTATAATGTCAACATCGGCATTTATGGATTGAATGTATACAGGTTTATTGTGCTGCTGAATTTGGGAATCAAGCGTATGTGTAATGAATTCTTGTAATTTGTTTATCCATATGATGTAAGAGTTTTGTCACTAAAATTGACAAAAGGGGAGATTGTTAGAGCATAGCTCGGTTGAACCCACTAAGCATTGGTATGTCAAGTTTGGTTGTCATATTTTAGTGAATCAAAACTCATTTAAAGAGTCTCTTGATTATATATGCTAGAGTCAACTTCGTATAGGTTAGCTTGAAAGTATTAGGATATGAGACATTACAAGTATTACGTGAAGACTTGAAGAATGTGAAGAAGTAAGGAGCTACAACGACGACATCATCCTTCCACTTGAGGTTAGTAATATTTGACTTGAACTGTTTCATTCCCTAACGTATCTTTCAAGTCGTGCATATTGAAAACATAACTGCGAAGCTATGAATGATTATACTCTAGTTAGACATAGTATTAAGGAATACAATACGAAGTATAACGCTTATCTTTTAAACTTCGTATATAAGACATAAACATAATCGTATGAATGCTATTTTGATTATGTATTGGTATGGGTGAAGATTTCGTCCTAGGAAACAATGTTTTTACATTCGTTTAAAGGAAGTACAATTCATAAACTTGTGTTATGAATCGAAAAGAAAATCGCTAGGCTTATTGGTATTGTTATTCATTACAAATCTTTTGAATTACCAATATGTGTGTTTAGTATAACCGCTCATGACTTGCTTATGTTCTTGGTAAAACTATTCACAAGGCCTGACTTTTGTATTGGTATGACTTTTATTAGTGAAACCGATCTTAAGTAATCACCTGAGATGGTATGATCGATTTGTTATAATTGGTATGACCAACTCTAGTCATTGGGGAACCGATCCTAGTAAGAGGTGCAACCGATCACAAAAGGGGTATCGATCCTTGTAAGAGGTGCATCAAGTTTCTAGTTATTGGGAACCGATCCTATGAACATGTGCAACACGTTTTTAGTTATTGGGAACCGATCCTATAGACATGTGCACCAAATACAAGTTAGATACCATATATATGTGGGAACCGATCCTAGTACTTAGTCAACCAAGTTTTGGTAACTAGCGTGACTAATTCTAGTACCCACATGGAGGTAGAACCGTGAAACCCATGTTTTGTGATTTGATAGGATAATCAATCACATGGTTCTTGGAAGTTAGATGAACATATTCTTAACTTGTTTGGAAGTGTGGCAAATCGGTTCCAATATTTTAAGTATGAAAAAGGACTTACAAAGTAAAGATGTCGACATACTTTGAACATGTGCAGTAACGCTTATCTTTTATTGCTCAAAGATATTCCTTAATAGCTAAAGGAGAATCCCGGATCGAAAATAAATTGAGAATCCTTTAATTAAGGTTTTTAATTTTATATTTGGAAAAATAAAAATTAGTAATGTGCATTTACTAATTGGAGATTTTCTAGTGAGATTTCGGTCAATATTTGGACAAAGCATTTCCACGAATTATGGAAACCGAATTTGGAAATATATTGCATATCTTGAGAATATTTTCAGTTTTGGAAATTCCTTGGTGTCCAAACTTCCTTGGTCTATAAATATCAAAGTTTGCATTTCAAGCAAACTAATCCCCAGTGCCAGCAAAACTACCTAGTTGTGTTGTTACTAATTAGGCGAAATCTCTTACAACCGCTCAGTTTAAAGACTTCTTTGGGATTGAGAAGCTCTATTAGTACCGTTGGTGGGAAATAGATAATTGCGGTTTATTATTAGTTTTCTATTAATTTGATTGACTAACGGTTGTTGAACTTTGATTGAACCTAGTTTGTTTATGCTTGAGAATCTTCTCTTATGATATAAGATTCACTCAAACTAGATCGAAGTTTCGACGGGGATCTTTAGACTCTTTGTAGATCTAAAGACGTCTTGTGATAATCCATTATTAACAGACTCCGTTATGTGTCTGATTGATCACAAGAGATTCAAGTTGATTGTGTGCAGGTGTTTGTTGAAGATCTAAGAAGATTTCTGATTTGGGTTCATAATCTTTGGTGTGCACAATACTTGTTTCGGGTAAAGAGGATCCAACTATAATCGGTTTATCTTTATGATAGATTGGATTGATTTGTTGAGTAGATCGGCATCAATACAATTCTTTGTGATTCAAAGTATTGATTGCAAAATCTTGACAATTACTTTGGTAGTTGTTATTGGATAGATCTAAGGACCTGACAAAGGAGTTTATTGGGATAAACGGAAGAGCCTTTTGTCGAACTCATATCACGTTAATTGAAAAGGGTTGTTACCGAATAGATTTGTTGTTCCTTTACTGTTCGGAATACGAACCAAAGGAATTGTTTCAAGTGCATGACTTATTGCAAGTTGGAGGCGCAGGGATACAGACGGAACTAGGTGAACTATAGGTTTAGTTGCTTGGTCTCAACTATACGAAGTTGGTTTATATTTTGTATAGCAGCTTAATCCTAAGAGTATTCAATTCTGGACAAGGTTCCGGGGTTTTTATGCATTTGCGGTTTCCTCGTTAACAAAATCTTGCTGTGTCATTTACTTTTATTTTCCGCAATTATAATTGTTGTTATTAATATTTAAAGTAAATTACACAAACGCTAATTCCTATTTACTTGATAGCAATCGTATTGTGTTTTGTTAAGTCCGAACCTTTTATCAAGTAAACATACTTTGTTGTTGTATTTTCTCGATCTCGTATCCATAGACGATCACACGAAGTGTGAACCGATTAGTTGTATTATCTCGACTCAGTCCATAGACAATCACTTTCAGAGAAAGAACTTATAGGTGGAAAAGTTTTAGATTGAGGTATATTTTGGTACCCTCGTCTTTTCACTTAGCGATCAAGTTAATTTGTATTCCTATGCAAAAGACTAGAATTAAAGGTGTGAAGATATCCAATCGGGAAGAGTGGTAAAATTTTATTTTAGGCTTTTGGTCTCTTTATTGGGAAAGATCGAGTGTTAGAATGCTAACGGAAGGGTCAACATTATGGTTTTGAATTCGGTAGTGCAAGTGTGTGGGGTTTGGGTCTAAGGCCGACATTGAGTTTCTTGGTTTCTTCATGTGTCTCCTCAGTTATCTACCTTGGAGATAGATGGGAGGATGGTTTAATAGATTTCTAAGATTCTTGAATGAGACTCTTGGATACATTTTGGGAGTTTTTGGATCTTTTTTATAAGATATATGCGTTGTTGTAATGATTTTATAAGTTGTTATGGTGGTGTTGGACGTGGTTGTAACCTGCAAAGATGAACCACATATATTTTGTGTTGTGATTGTATTTTTTGTCTTTTGTCTCTGTTATTTTTCCTTCAAATTGTATTACTATGTTTTACTATTTGTTATGCTCTTTCGTGATAATGTGCTTCATTGCGCTCGAGGTGCTATTTTCTCAGCAATTGGTATTAGGGCTAGGACGGGCTAATGTGATTGAACTTGGTATTGAACTTGGTAAGGAAAATCACTAGCCAAATGGAACGGTTTATGTCTAGGTCCATTCTTTGAAGCCTGCACTCTAGTTGGCTTAGAAGCGGACCCAATGCCAATGATAACTGCATCCTTAGGTCCATTACTTGCAGGCTTGGAAGGGCTCTTCGTAGTCTTGCAAGCACTCTTAGCAGGAGAATTTTTTTTTTTGGCCTTGCTACATTCAGTGGAAGAAGCAACAACTTCTCTCTTCTCAGCAAGATCCTCAATGGACTTCATATCTGCCCCCTCAATGGAAGAATGTAACTTAGAATTATTAACCTCCATGACCTCACCCACAACTGTTGAAACTTGTTCATCTTCTCTTGTTGGGACTGGCACTTGAACTTCACCACTGGTTGCTTTCAAAACATTTACTTCACTAGATCCTTGAAGGATAGAAATTTTTCCTTGCTTTGTAGGAGCCCATCTATTTTTCCTGCTCTTGTTGCAGCTTTTTGAAAGATGCCCAAAAACCTTGCACAAATCACATCTTGGAGGCTTCCATGGATATTCAACAGGAAGCTCCAAAGCAATCTTTCCATCAATCATAAGAGGGATACTCTCAGGATAGTTACTCTCATGCTAGACCATGGTCTCAAGGTAAACAAACTTTTAGAGATGTAGAAAGAACCTAATTCAAGCACACTTTTACGATCTTCATCATCTTTAAATTCAAAAATGAAAGCACCATTTCCTTATAGCTTGATACTCACCTCATTCTTAAGCTTACAGAGCTTAGAAACAGCCTCCTTAACTGCTGTGAAAGATAGTCTTTTACCTACACAAAAACCCACTACATAATCTTCACATCGCTTGATTCCTTTCGAGAAGTCGATAACGGACGAATCTACCACTATCTTACCATTCAGATCAACAGGGGTGTGAATTTAAATGAAGGTTGAGGAGCAATTGAAGTTGGGTAAGGAAACAACATCCTCCACTCTTTTGATTTAGGGTTTTCAGAGCCCCCATTTGAATCCTGCAAATTTGGATTATCTGTTCCATTTGAGACTTTACGACTGTCCTCATTCACCGAAACAACCTCCAAGTTGCTTTGGTTTGATTCATTAGCAGCACCATCATTATCCAGTTCAATAGCACCATTATTATTCAGTTCTTGAATAGCTTTCTTAGCTCCATAAGATTCAATTAACAAAGGGAAAGCTGAACCCAAGCTTGAATCACCACTAATCGCGGGTATTTTCACAGATTCACCGTGTAGAATGCACACTAGAGATGGAGATTGAGCAGCCATGAAGAGAAAATTTTCAAAAAATTCATCAGACTCTCTCTTTCCTCACTCATCTGTCACCTTTAGAGATGATAAATTAAAGATATCATAACGGTACATATGAAGATCATGCTCCAAGGGGAGAAATAGAGTATATGGACTTAGTATGGAAGAGCGACAGAGATTGATATTGATCCAATACTGTACTTGAGGATCATAGTCGCTCCATAAGAATCAAACTATGAAAAAGCTGCAAGATCTAACCATGAATCAGGTTATTTAAGGGAGGAGTTTATAGGAAAATACTTACCAGTTAACAAAGAATAACTTCCCGTAATTAGTTAGGGTCAAATACGGTATAATATAAGCGGTTAAGAAAGGTAAAACATGCAAGACAGGTGGCGTTAACTTACTGGAGGGTACATGGGAGTCTTGGTACAGACGATCCGGACCCCTTCCATAAAATCTCAAGCACGGTAAGTAAGGTTTTCCTTATAAGTTTGTAATTTTTAAACCAATCATACTTTGCCAAGTGTCCCCACATAAATATTGAATTTTTCGATTTCCTTTTTTTAATTTTTTTCGTATTCTTTTTAAACCAATCATACGTTGCCAAGTGTCCTCACCAAAATGCTTATTTCATAAAACTCAAAAAAGGCTTATTTCATCCAATAGAAAGCGAGGGTTTCCTCACTGTTCATGGGATCTTTATTTATCTAGACCTTTAAGTCTTTAGATGACGTGATATACAAATTAGAGATTCAACTTGGTATAAGAAATGTAGAATAAAACTGGATGTGGTGGAATGGTGTTATTGACCATACACCATAAATATATTAGGTTTCAAAGTTGGAAGGTTTGTGGGGTATCATGCAGAAGCAGGTTCATCAACGGTTCAAAGTTATACACAAGATGTTATATATATCTTATTATGTGTATGTTAAAAGATTCTTAATTGCTTTCTCGTATTATCGAAAATGTGCCCAGTTTCAAAAACATGCGACTCAGTAATATGTAGTCAAACAATGATACTGATACATGTGTATCTTCCTCTCCTTGGGAACTAGTGATCCTCAAGACGGATTGAGGATAGAATTGTAATTTAGGAGGGATTTACTTATTTAAGGCAGTATTCCTATAAAAGGAAAATGGATTCCTAAGAGGTTTGGGAAACCAACCCAAAGTAAGGAAGTATACCTAGATAAGGAAATACTTCCTAGACAAGGTAATATTCCTAGAAAGGGAAATATACCTAGAAAAGGAATTACTCCTAGATAAGGAAATAGATTCCTAGAAGGTTTTGGGAAACCGTTAAAGCTATAAATAGAGATGTTTAGCTCATATCTAAGAACATCTAGGGAGTGTGGTTTGACACCTAGAAAATGAGGTTCAACACACATAACTAGAAAAAAGTTTGTGAGGCAATTAATTATTGTAAAAGCAAGCTTAGCAAACAATTTAAGGTTATTTACCTAGAGAGATTGTGAGAGTAATAAAGAGAGAATTGTAATAGTTTTCTTGTTAGAGAAGATATATTTCTTCGAATGACTACTTTGTGTTCTGTTTTCTAGTTTTCATCTATTATTATTCTGAATTCCACCTCTATAATAATACTCACCAAGGTACAAAGATCAATACGTAACAGATACATACTCTAAGTGAATAATATGATAGGTGATGGTGGTAAAAGGTATGTCATCAGTGATATATTTGGGAATCTCCCAAAAAACTTAAACTTATTAATCACAATAGAGATGTTTGATGATTTGATTCAGAGGTGTTGAATCAATGAAACCCACCAAAAAAAGCAAAACCCTATAGTTTTTGGAGAGTATAATCTCTTGGTGAGATCTCAGCTAAGGCTCAAATACGAGATTCATCAAGATAAGCTGCATGCTTTTTGGCTCCAGAAGTCGAGGGTTCAATGCCACAAGGATGGGGACAGAAATTCTAAGATGTTCCACCGGATAGCTAAGCATCGTCGGAGGAGAAATAGGGTAACAAGACTAAAAATTAACAATAATTGGGAAGACGACATGAGTATGATTAAGGACCACATTGTTTCGCATTTTCACTGCAGATTCGAATCTTCTTGTGATTTCAATATTTATCTTGTTGGTATGAATTTTAAGCGAATCTCAGAGGAAGAAGGGTTGGGTGTTGAAAGAAGTATTGTTGTTGAGGAGGTTTTTCTGGCCCTGCAAGACCTCAGTCAAAAAGGATCTCCAGGCCCTGATGGGTTTCATGTTAATGTGATTCTAAAGTGTTGGAAGTTTATGAAAAACGACATCATGCGTGTAGTCAAAGACTTTGAAGATCACGGGTCAGTTGATTGGAGACTTAAATCCACGTTTATCTCTTTGATCCCTAAGACGGAAACAGTGGAGGAAGTAAAGAATTTAAGGCCTATCTCTCTTTCCAATACAATCTTTAAACTGATTTCTAAAGTCTTAGCAACTAGACTTAAAGTGCTTATGCCAAAGCTTATTTCCAACCATAAATCTGCCTTTGTGAAAGGTCGGCAAATCCTTGACAACATTTTGATTGCCAATGAATGCTTGGACTCGAGGTTGAAATCTAAAGTTTCGGGGCTTGTGTGCAAAATCGATTTAGAAAAGGCCCTCGACAACGTAAAATGGTCTTTTGTCGATGAAATGCTTAACCGTATGGGGTTTGGCTTGACGTGGAGAATGTGGATTGGAGGGTGCATTCGTAAAATCCCTTTCTCGGTGCTGATTAATGGGACTTCTTGTGGTAAATTTACTAGTGATAAAGGTCTCCGACAAGGCCACCCTCTTTCTCCATTCTTATTCC
Source organism: Papaver atlanticum (assembly GCA_023531105.1). Taxonomy (NCBI): domain Eukaryota; kingdom Viridiplantae; phylum Streptophyta; class Magnoliopsida; order Ranunculales; family Papaveraceae; genus Papaver; species Papaver atlanticum. The sequence continues at coordinate 3,226,023 of JAJJMB010015535.1, read as the reverse complement.
TTCTTGTCTCTAGAGGTGCTCTCTATGATGTTTGCGAAGTCTACAGAAGTTGGTTGGCTTGGAGGATTCTCTGTGAAGCAAAATGGGACTAAAGTTAGTTATCTTGTTCGCCGATGACACCCTCGTCTTTCTCGATGCCGATATTAGACAAGTTCAGTATCTTAAATACACTTTACTTAGATTTGAAATGGCTTCTGGGCTTTCTACCAACTTCCTAAAAAGTAATCTTTTTGCTGTGGGTGAGGTGGAGGACTTGGATACTCTGGCTGCAGTGATGGGGTGCTCGTTTGAAGAGTTCCATGTTATCTACTTGGGTCTGCCTCTTGGAGACAAGACTAACACAAGATCAAAATGGGACAGAGTTTTTAGAAATCTGCAGAGTGAGGCTTGCGTCGTGGAAAAAAGGCCTTTCAAAAGCAGAGATTTCCTTTGGCATGACGGTGATAACGGTAAGAAACATCATTGGGTTAATTGGGCGAAGGTCGGCGAGCATTTGGATCACGGAGGCTTGGGGATTCGCAAGCTTAAACTCATGAATAAATCTCTTCTTTCCAAATGGTGGTGGCGTTTAGGGAGGGAGAGAGACTCTCTTTGGGCTAAAATTATTGCTGAGAAGCATGACTTTCTTGACCTTGGTTGGAGAACGACAAAAACCTAAGACTACCCATGGAGTTAGTTTATGGAAGAACATCGATTTAACGTCCACAAATTTGTTTGAGCAATGTATCTTCAAAGTGGGTAAAGGTGATAAAATTCGCCTTTGGGAAGACAATTGGCATTCTTAAGGCTCACTGGACAAGCTGTGTCCTCGCTTATATGATCTCTCTTCATCCAAGGGCATTTCTCTATTGAGTGCGTACTCTCCTGACACGTCGGGCTTAAATTGGAATCTTGGTATTGGTAGAAGACGTTTGTACGAGGTTGAAATTGCTGAATTTGCAGCTCTAATAGCTTGCTTGGATTCCATTCACTTCGAGCCGCTTGAGGAAGACGAGTTGCTGCGGCAAGGTGACAAGTCTGGTCATTTCTCGGTTAAAACAGCCTACAACTTAGCAGCTGTTCAGCACCCTGTAAACTTCTTTCTGAAGAAGAAAATTTGGTCTAGTTGCTGGCCGCAGAAAGTTTCTTTCTTTTTATGGTAGTCTTCCATGGATAAGCTTCCAACTCTCGATAATCTTCACAAGTGGAAAAGCGCAATGGTGTCTCCGAGCGGCAATCCTATTCCTAATATTTGTATGCTGTGCAAGCATCATGAAGAATCTTCGAGCCATATTTTCTTTAGTCGCTCCTTCTCTAAACAGGTTTGGACTTTCTTCTTTAACGCAGCTAATAAAAAATTTACTCCTCCTAATTCTGTCCTAGAATTTATCAAGCTTTGGCAAAACTTTAAACTTTCTGCTCAAGGAGATCAGCTCTGGAAAAGAATCTATGCTAGTGTGTTATGGTGCCTGTGGTTGGAGAAGAATGATAGAACATTTCATAAGAAAAAGAAGAGTCCAACTGCTATCATTTTGGAAGCTAAGATTAAAGCTTTCTTGTGGGCTTCTACCATGCCGTGTTTTGAGAACACTCCATTAGATGATATCATTGTAAATTGGAATTCTAAGTTTTTTGATCCCCATTAGGGGGTTTCTTTAAGTTTTAGTTCTTTGTTTTGGGATCCTGTTGGATTGCTTGACGTGGCTAAACATGGCTAAATTGGAATTCTAAGGAGCCATATTTCTTTAGTTGCTCCTTCTCTAAACCGGCCATCCCTTAAGCATCTTTTACAGCCCATTAAGCCATTACAAAAACTGCATACCTAGAAACACTAACTTTTCAATTCCTTGATTAGGCTAAACATATTCAAAATACTAATTCATAAATAACCCCAATAAAAATCTAAAATCTAAACAATCTCATAAAAACAATTACCTACATATTCTAATTAATAAAACATCTTCTTATGATGGATACTCTTCCAAGAATTTGGTCACATTATAAACCTAGTTTGATTAGTAAAAAACAGTACCATTAATACCATGGTTTGAGATCATAATCAAGAATAAAAAGAGTAATTACTGATATTTAGACTTACTTCGCCGTGCAATATGCATGGTAATCCAACAACCAAATTGGATGAATGAGGAGTGACTTCTGACTTTGTCAACCGGTGAACAAACATTTTATCTCCATAAATTACCAAACCACATATGTTAGACCTTGAATTCCCCCCTCTATGGTTGCTTGCAACTGTAATCCCCCTGCTACCACCTCCTAAACCTTCATTGGAAATGCTACAATAGAAATAAATGAATTCATCATCCATTAATTTATTTCTGCATCAAACTTCTGCTTCACTATGCTCATGTACAAATCATTTTGTTAGCAATTAATGACTGGCTCATTTATAGGGCTTGTTGGTGTTGCGTGGCCAACAATGAAAATGTATGCTTCGACTACTGCAAAGGTGTTTCACAAACCATAAAAATCACCCGTGACATACATCTTATTACATGTTGTATGCCGACACAAAAAGTGTTAAGCAATCCAATATTCATCGACCAATAGATTTTAGCGTGTCAATTTCCAAAGAATCTACATGTTCTATGCCAATATAAAAAGTGTTCGATTTTAGCGTGTCAAGTTTCACATGGTTGTCATTCTTCCTAATTTTCATAGAAACTCTTTTACAATTTTGGTTGTGCAGGCCTTCTTTTATATACCCTTTTTAGTATTCTTTCTAATATCCCACCACTTATTGTCATGTATAGGATCTATGTTTGGATTGCTGTTTACGGGAAACCCAACAAATTTCCCCATTCGCAATCAACTTTTTGTAAACCCAAAGGACAATTCAATCAAATCACAAGACATAGACAATCGTTTATTTCTAACACAACCCATAATCATAATTCATCTAATAGCTTATAAATTCAGAAAAATAATTGAATTATGAGACGTAAATGAAGAGACCTAAAGTGAAAGAGAAATCATGTTAGCATAAATACAGAGGTTTTGATATACAACAGTTGTAATCACCCTAAAATTTCCCATAAAACTGTTAGGTATTTGATTGATAAACTATACTGATAAGAGAAACATCTTACAAATTTTCTAAAGATTCAAAGACAAAGAAAACGGGAACTATGACATGGAGATAAAGAAATTGAAACCTAAATCGTCGTTGCTTCAATCAAAAATTTCAAAACTGCAAAAAAATAATGAAACCCTATTACACAAACAATTTCAATTGGAAAAAAAATTTAAACAAAGTATAGAAGAAAAGAGTTTACCTTAATGAAGTAAACCTAACTTTTGTTTGAGTATCTGTGATGAAAAAGAGTTTAATGGAACCTAAACTACAAAGTATAGGACCGAAACTTGTTTGAGGGTTTGATCAAATTCTTATTCAGACAAAATATCCAGTGAAGAATAACCTTTTAGTCATCTTCGGTCGACATTCAATAGCAAATGTAAAGCCTTGAACTCTCCTTTGTTGTTCCGCTCTTTTGTATCGGGTCTCAGCTATTGTAAACTGCTTTTTTACAATCAATATTATTTTCTTTTTCGACCAAAAAAAAAGCTCTCGGTGAATGATTTTTGTTTATGTAAAGTACAAAATTATGTAACGAATGATTTTGACTTGTAATATGATCAATCATTCTAAGAGATAAGAATATTATGTGTGTGGAAATCCATATGAAAATGAAAATTATTACAGTTTAGGTAGAAATGTTTAACTTAAATTAATTGGGGTATACCCTTTTTGTTCCCATCCAAGGTAGTGTGCTAAGGTGTGTCTAAAAGATGCTAAAAGACCAAATTACCCTTCTATTAATACCCTGCCGACCGATCACCCAAATAATTTTCAAAATTTATCTTCAAAACTCTAACCCACCAAAATAATTTTCAAAATTTATCTTCAAAACTCTAACCCAATGTGATGAAATCAAAAATCAAAACGAAACTGGAAATAAAATAAAATCTGCTACGTGATTTGAGATTAGGTATGATTTTGTACCCAATCTCAAACCGAGTACAAATTTATAAGCGGTTTGAGATTGGGTACAAAATCATACCCATTTTCAAATCCCGTATGACTCCACATTTTTATCAAAAGTCGGCAGGGTATCTTTTTGTCGACCTTGCCGACTAGTATTAGTCGACATGGTATTTTCTTGGCGACCTTTCCGACTAGTATTAGTCGTTATCTTCCTATGTTGAATATCGTGGCGACTTTTCGTCTCTGAAATTGGCATTTACAGGGTCGTCACGGTATTCATCCTTATACCTTGCCGACTATAGTTTAGTCGGCTGGTTACGGAATTAATACCTTGCCGACTAATCATGCATTTGTAACACCTTTCTCTGTATGTCAAAAATCGTATAGTCGGCAGGGTATTTTTTTATCGACCTTGCCGACTATAAGTTAGCCGGCAAGGTAGGAAATCAATAAGATGCCGACTACTGAGGTATTTACAATAGTCTCATGTGTGTCAAAAATAATAAAGTCGGCATTGTTTTGTAAAAACAAGCATGCCGGCCAACTTTAGTCGGCATGGTCTTCATTCGTCGACCTTACCGACTTTTCATACTTTAAGAACTGAAAGTGTTGATTTTTTCTCTAATTTTGAGTATGATTTCATACAACAGCTTTTCAATCCCCTGTTTAGAAGTGTTTGGGTAGTGTGCTTTCATTTCCGTTGATAAAAATATCTTCAAAACAAAAAATTTTCATCAAAAATCTTCCCACAAAAGTTCAATCAAACACAAAATTTCACAACTTAATTTCATAAGTTTTAATCGACTCAATTAATTAATCTGAACTCAATTAAGTAAGCTAATAAGATTTTTTAGTGTTAATTAAACAAGGATATATTAGCCATTTAAAAAATACAAGGTTAAGGGGTGTCCTGTTTTACTTCAAAATGACCCAGGTTTTGTCTCATTAGGTATAGCCCAATTAATCTGGGTATACCCCAACCTTGCCGGGTTAATTAATTATCCTGCAACTCCATTAATGGTGTTTGTTATCACCTACCGTTCAATATTTTTAGTAAAAGACAACTAGTTTAAGTTGTCAGACTGATGACTATTGCCTCCTTTGAATACCTTCAGGGAGGGCATGCGCCCACGTGAGAATGAAATGCCAATGTCGACATATATAGAACATATTCCTTTCGCTCTAAGAGTAGAAACCTAGAGATAAAGTCGTTTGATTTTTTGGTACACTGCTCTTGCTAGAATCTAAAAAAATATATAAAGGAAATCTAAAAGTGTGTTCGATGTGTAGCCATCTTTGGTACCACTTCAAAATGGGATAATGATATTACTCTGCTTCACAAAATGCTGGAAGTAATCCAATGTAAGAGTGACACGTCCCAGATAGTAAAAAGTAAAATGAAAGTTTTCGATAGATCTTAACATGGAAAAATGATAGAAATGGGGCACTGTGCTTGTTATTTGTACACCGGCGATGCAGTATGTTGTTGACCTTTTGTTTCTCAGTGATGCACGTTTAATCTGATATTCTTTTTCATCTTAATAGTAATCAGGATGTGACAGAAGATTGTACACTGTCGTGCACTAAAAGGCTTGTGCATCTTATCACAACTCCTAAAATCAAAACTTCCTTAAGCATCTCTGTATCTTTGTTTTTGTTTGACTTGAAGTACGGACGCATTCAACTCCCTCTCTTCATAGTTTCTCTGTCATTGTTTTACAAGGTAACAACCCTTCACTTTCAAATTGTAGCAATCATTGGTTTTGCTTTGTAAAAATTGTTTTGATTCATTAGAGTGTTCGTTATTAGATGATTTGATCAATCCTTATACTTATTGAATTTTATTAAGGTTGCTTGCATAATGATCTCAAATTTGGACCGTATATATATGCTCTTTCATAATTTTGCAGGGTTTTTAATTTCAACTTGGGTAGCTATAGAACTCTTGACTGGAATTATCGAACTCATTATAGAGTTCGGGAGTTTCTGAGTTTAATTGGTTATTAATTCATGGATGATGGAGAGTTTGATTTCTCGAACCAAGTCTTAAAGAATATGGAACATCAACTAATGAGCAGTTGTGCAATGGATAGTTGTTTTTTCAATGATATCCTCGATCATACTCATGGAAGTAATCATACCAATAGTACTTCCAACCAAACCGAACAACGTATGTCCGAATTACCACACTCACAGAATTATATCAATTTCGGCACCAAAAACCTTCCGGCGGCAGAAAAAAACACTACTGAGGGAACAGTTGAATCTGATGACAAAAAATCCAAGAAACGCCCATATGGGAATAGAGAGTCGGTTCGTAAGTATCGGGAGAGAAAGAAAGCCCGGCAAGCTTCAACAGAGAATGAGCTTAACAGAACGAGGATCGTAAATCAGCAGTTGTTAAAAAGGATGCAGGGACTAGTTGCTCTTGAGCAAGAGGTAGCAAGGTTCAAGTGTCTACTTGTAGACATTAGGGGAAGGATTAAAGGAGAACTTGGATCATTTCCTTATAAAACTCCCACAAACGGGATTGGTGTCATTCCTCAAAATATGCTCCCGCCGTCTACCTCAGCTGGAGCTTGTGAGGTGAATCACTGTGACCACCAATGCCCTGGAATGGATAATAATTTAGGATTCAAGGAATCTCGCGAGTCTGAACAAGCAAATGTGAGGTTGAAGACTAATTTTAGTACTTCCACTGCTGCCAAGAAGCGAAAAGGAAAGAGCATAAACAGATGCTTGAATCATGAGGTATTGCTTTATTGTTGATCTTTTTTCTTTGTTATTTTCATTAAATGTATGATAAATGTCTAAGGAAAGAAGTTATAGTTCTTGTTTGTTTCCATGCTGAGGTGGGTTTCTAATCATGTTAGGGAAATGTTTACGAGTTTTCAATTCCTAAGAGATTAATACTAGCTGATCAATAGCTTCTGTCTCTATGTTAAGCACTAGAATTGGAGTCGTGAAGAGATGGAGATCCTATGCACCAAAAAGAATGGTTAACCTTGTTGTTAAGCCTTCGGTCTTTTTGTTGTGGAGGATCATGTGCCACCGTGAGGGTTAATATCAATGTGAAAGAGGTTTATGGAGTGCTAGTATGTGCTCTGGATTCTAGTTTTTCTGCTTGTGTCTCCTTTGTTAGAGACATGGAGGCGATTTAAATGTGAGAACGTTTTGAGAATGTTTAGAGAGTGGATTTCTAGGTTCTTAAATGAGTTTTTGGACACAACTTGGGTTTTTTGGGTCTTCTTTGTGAAGAACATCGTTGTAATTAATTCTGGTGGTGCCTGCCGCGAATACAACCTGCAAAGATGAACCATTATGTCTTTATGTTTTGGTTATGTGCTTGTTTATCTTATGACTTTAATTTATTATTAGTTTTCCCGAATACATTACATTATTATGTTTGGTTTAAATTAGTATTTATACGTATGTGATCTTGTATTCCGCTGTGCTCGGAGTGACAATATCCCGACAATCGGTATCCGAGCTATGACGGTATTTTCACAAAGTTTGTTTGTGATGTAATTTACCATTCAGAGGTTCAACTTGTGGAAGAAACATATGTTTTTTGTTTGGCTTTCGATGTGGTATATGATGCAGAATAAAGCTGAATGAGATGAAATACACGTGTACTTCTTGAAGAGTGTTAGTGATCATACATCATAACGAATGGACTACAAAAGTTTTGAAGAAATGATGAGTATGTGAGGTCAGGTCCAATAACACTTCAAAGTTATGCACTAGATGTTTTACATATATGCTAGCAATTTTATCTTACAATATTTTGATGACTTGCTCGTAATATCAATAATATGCCTATTTTTAGACATGTGCCACAACAATATGGGAATTCAAACTGAATTTATTCTGGTTGAGTAAGTTCGGCGTGATGGTGGTAAAAAGTATGTCAAATAGAAACCGTTAGAGATTATTCGTTTTAATGAGTTTAAGAAAAGAACACAACTCGACTGGCTTTACCCATATTCCTTGCTCCGCTGCTATGATGGACATGAGGCAAGAAGGCCTAGTTGGATCATAGTTGAGTAACAAGGTTGCCTTTAATGGTTTATCGGATGAAGCTACATTGTGTGATGTCCATTTCTTCCAAACCTTTTGTGCAAATACGAAATCCATGAAAATTGAAGGTAATCTCTGGAGTTTGATTTATTCTCTCATTGTTTTTCTCATTAAGGTTTTTGCGTTAGAAATAACATTCATTTGCATAGACGGAACATCAAGAAAATTAAAAGGTATAACTTAATATTTTTGTAAAAGGTATAACTTAGTCTTCGACCCTAATGCATCAACTGCATCTTTTACGACCCAGACCTAATTAGGCTATAAATATACGACCCTTTTACAAAATAACTCTATTTTTTTATATAAACTTTCGATATATCAAAAATCCGAAAGAAAAAAAAAAAAAAAAAAAAAATTGCCCTACCCAACCATAATTTCTGAGTCCGTCCTGGTGGAGAGCTAATTATAAAACAAATATTTTCCTTTTGGTTTCTTTGACTCTAGCTATCCACTTTACTCATGTACCTAGGAACCTCAATTCACATGCAGATAGATTAGCAAAATGGTCAAGGATGTATTGAAGAATGTGAGTTTATTGGTCCTGCAGCACCATGTCTGATTTCATGAAAACTAATATGATCAATGGGTTACTGAAGATTAGGTTTGGGTTTTGTTTGTTGATTCTATTTTTCTTTGTTTATGATATCTGAAGTGTGTTCGATGGCCACCTGCGTGGGATAGGAATCTAGAAGTGTGTTCGATGTATGGCTCTCTGTAGTACCATAAAGTAGTACAGTACTTCAAATTGGGATGCTAGTGTACTTTACAAAAACCTGGAACTGATCCAGTGAAAAAGTGACACGTCGCGTATAGTGTGCTTTTTAAAGTTAATAGTAGCTATCGTAAATGAAATCTTGTAATACAAAATTAATAGAAGAATGATGGATTTAAAAAAAAAAAGGTTTTTGAATTATATTTTCTTAATGATTTGCATACAATCTAATAAGTCTCTAATTTGAGAGATATGTTCTTAGTCATTTTCTTTCTTCCAAGTATATAAAGCCGTGCACCAAAAAAACGATTGGATTTTATTATCTGGTTTGATTGGGGTATATCCAGATTAATTGGGGTATACCTAATGAGACAAAACCTGGGTCATTTAGAAGTAAAACAGGTCACCCCTTAACCATGTATTTTATTAATGGCTAATATATCCTTGTTTAATTAACACTAAAAATTATGATTAGCTTAACTAATTGAGTTTAGATTAAAATTTTGAAAATAAGAATTCAGTAGATTAAACCTTTTGTCTGTCTTATGAGTTCGATTTCGATCAAAAATTTCGGTTCTCAAAATGTGAAAAGTCGGCAAGGTCGAAGATTGAATAAGGTGCCGACTAACTTTGGACGGCAAGGTCGACGTTTGAATAGGGTGCCGACTAAGTATAGCCGGCATGGTCTTCGGATGAAGAAAACGCCGACTATTTCTGGCCGGAATGGTCTATAAATGAAGAATATGCCGACTATCTTGGGCCATCTATCTTATGGTCGGCATATAAATATTTCCTACAATGCCGGCTATCATATAGTCGGCATGCAAATAATTTCTAACATTGCCGGCTGACTTATAGTCGGCATGGAAATAATTTCTAACATTACCAGCTGTTGAAAAGTCGGCAATGTTACCTTGCCGACCTTTAGTTATACCCAACAGAAAACAGAATATGGGAAGATGTAATTCACTTTATTCATGCAATTTTGGTCACTACAATGTTACCTATGTAGTCACCAGCCTCATTGTAATAGGGGTTAACTCAAGAAAAGTCAGATGCCTTGAAAAAAGTTCTTGGATCAACCTCCTCTTCTTCCTCCTCTGATGATGTGCATTCTTCATAGTTGAGGGGATTGCTAGGACTATTCATAAACCTTAGAAATTCATCAGGATCTTTCTTACCCATCAGAAGTAACTTTCTTACAGGGAAATTCTCTTCAGTTTCATCTTTAGGATCTTCTAAAGAAGGATAAATCTTGTCAATAAATTCCAATAGCTCTGCTGCATTGCGAACAAGACAAGGGATATCTTCTATTTTTCCCTCTGGGAACCTAAACAACACACAAATAAAAGATATGAAAATTATACACATTGAAACATGGTTCTAGTCACCTAGTCAGCAAGGTCGAGAATCTAAACATTGCCGACTAATACTTAGTCGGTATGGTTGTAATCATCTACCATGCCGACTAACACACAGTCGGTAGGGTCCTATTCAAGAAAGTTGCCGACTGTTAACTCAAGAAAATCAGGTTTCTGTGACATAAAGTCGGAACGGTACAATTTTAAGAATATGCCGACTAGAGGAAAGTCGGCAGGGTTGGTTATTGATTACCATGCCGGCCCTGGTTAATGTTTCACAGCCGCCATGGCTGTTATGAAAAGCAGGCATGATATTCATGTTACGACCCTGCCGACTAATACTTACATCCTAAGGCCGGCATCCTATTTTTCAAAAAACCCTGCCGACTGAAGACCCTGAAAATCATCATTTTCGATTTCTAATCTACTATAACAATCAAAACACAAAAAAAATAATGGGTTTGAGTTTAGAAATCACTTACAGTCTTTTTTTCGCCGGTGGAGGGTTCTTCTCAACATTCTCAGGGATTGCATTCTCGGGTTTACTCATTCCAACTTTTCCCTTACCTTTTTCCCCTGATTTGGATATTTTGATGTTCTCTGTTGAATCTCTATTGCTATTTGATCGTTTAGAATCAACCATTTTTTGTAGAAAATCAAAATTGAAATTTTTGGTTGATTTTAGGTTGATGGAATAAGATGAAGGAAGGAGAAGAGCAGAGGGATTAGAGAAGATAGATTAGAAGAAGATTAAACGGTTTTTAGTTTTTAGGTTAATTAGTGCAGGGGTACTAAAGTAACTTCACCCTGTTTTTGCCACCCCTTAGTAAGGGCACTATGTCCATTTAAATCTGGGTATACCCCAATCAAGCCAGGTTTTATTAGGGTTGTTTACAATATCTTTGTATCATTCCATTTTGTTTAACTTTGACATCAGTAGAAAATCCAAGTAAGCTGTACATTTCAGTGCTCTCTCTTCATATTTGTTTTACGAGGTAACACATAACCCTTCATTTTCAAATTCAATCACTGGTTTATTATTAGATGATTTGGTTTACTTTAGATTGTCAATCATTATACTTGAATTTGAAAATTTAATCAAGGTTATTGGTCTTTCAAACTTTTGCATAGTTGATAATATTGCTAAGCTGTAAGAACTTTTGACTGGAATCCTTGGGGGATTTCATCTAGCTCATTCGCAGAGTTTTGAGTTCATTGATTTCGTTCACACTGTTTTAGAGGTTTAATGTGCTGCTTATAGTAAGTTCATGGATGATGGAGAGTTAGATTTCTCAAACCAAGCCTTAAAGAATATGGAGCATCAGTTTTTCAGCAGTTGTGTGATGGATAGTTTTTTCGATGATATGCTTGATGATACTCATACACGTACTTGTACCAATACTTCGAACCAATCTGAACAAGATACGTTACAAATTCCCGAATTACCTCGCTCACCAAATTATATCCATTTCCTCACTCAAAACCCTCCCGTCGAAGAAAAAACCACTGCTGAGGATACAGATGAATCTGTTGATAAAAAATCCAAAAAACGCCCGCATGGAAATAGAGAGTCGGTTCGTAAGTATCGTGAGAGAAAGAAAGCCCGGCAAGCTTCAATAGAGGATGAGCTTAACAGAATGAGGATCGTAAATCAGCAGTTGTTAAAAAGGATGCAGGGACTAGTTGCTCTTGAGCAAGAGATAGCTAGGTTCAAGTGTCTGCTTGTGGACATTAGGGGAAGGATTAAAGGCGAACTCGGATCATTACCTTATCAAAAACCTGCAAACGGTAATATTGGTCTCATTCCTCAAAAAATGCCCCGCCTTCTATCTTAGTCGGGGCTTATGATGTGAATCAGTGCGACCATCAATACCCTGGATTGAATAACAATTCAGGATTTACGGAATTTATAGAGTTTTGGCAATCAAATGTCAGGTTTACTACTAATCTTAATACTTCCGCTGCTGCCAAGAAGCGAACAGGAAAGAGCTTAAACAAATGTTTGAACATACAACCAAGTTGAAAAGATGTTTGATCATCCAATTGCTTTACTGTAATGTATATAATGTATCAAACTAAATCTGTTTAGATCGTTTCAGAAAAATAAAATGTGATAAGCTCTTTAATCTGTTGGTTGAATTAAGGCCCTAAAGTATTGAATTAATCCAATGGCTCTTGCACTCATTGTATAATATTGTCGTCTCCAAGGGAAATCAAGCTAATGAAATACTTAATAGAAACTTACTAAAATGTCTTAAGTCGATATCCAAAATTAACAAGATTTAAACATTCGGAAAATGGTTTGGACCAATAAAAAAAAATTATGAGCTATTGAACCAATGTATTGTTAAACATTCTCTTCTTATCCATATATTTAACATTCTCTTCATTTCCATAAATAAATATATGGATTTGCCTTCTAGTTGGATTGGACTATATGTGTGTACTCTTTTAGGACAATTGCTATTTTAATGGGGTTTTAGTTACGGGTGTACTAGTTCTAGAAGGTACGACTATCTGATGATCATTAAAAAGACAAAAAGCCGGAATATTCCCCTCTTGATTCACTGTTATACTCCATACTTCATACGGTTAAACTCAATGTCAAAATGATGTATGAGGCGCTATTAAGAAGCATCCCTTAAGAGACCCTCTTGATTAGATCTCAATGGTGGTTGTTATTACGTAGCAATCAATGTTGTTTTCAGTTGAGGAGACCGGCCTGTTTGTAAGTAGTCAGACTGATGAATTCATTCCGGGAGAGCATATGCAGACGTGAGATCGAAACGCAAATGCCGACATATACATTCCGGGAGAGCATGTGCAGATCGTGAGATCGGAACGCTAATGTCGACATATATATTCATAGTGAAGACATGTACACTCATAGTGCACTTTATTTTTGGCTCTAAGAGTAGAAATCCAGAGATAAAGACGTGTGATTTGTCGTGTTCACTTTTGGAAGTTAACTTGACGAAGCCAAAATCCTTGGGTTAGAGAATTTCATGTACTTCGTGGTTCCAATATTTGAGTTCTTTGATTTAGTTTGACTTTGATGAATTAATTTTGAATTTGTTCGATATTCATCTACGTACCTATATGAAGACTTCCAAGATATTCCGTTAATTTGGCAAGTAATTCTTTTTTCGTCTTTCTCTTTTCTTTAGGTTGTTCGGTTCTGCCCCTCTCCCTTTTTTTTTAATTGATCTCTAAATCCAATCCTCTTTGGGAGTTTTCCAAAAAAATAAAAAAATAAATATTTAATGATGAAACATAGGCTAAGAGAGGTAACATAATCACTGATGCAACTGCAAGTACAATTACTCAAAGTTGGAAGATCATAATAAACATTTCTCTAGTTACCTACTCAAACTTTTGATTGTGACGATACTTCCTTTTCGCTTCTTGGCAGCAGTAGAAGGATTCAGATTAATTAGCAGTTCACCGATCTAGATTATATCATGAATTATAATTCCAACGACGCGATAAGTAACTAGCACCAGAAGCCCCAGAACCTTCATTTTCAAATCCACCACTTGCAGATACATCAACATCTTTATTATGTAATCCAGGGTAATGAAGGTCGCACTGGTTCACATCATCAGCTTCAACCAACGTAGATGGGGGCCTCGGGCATGTTTCGCGAATTTCGTGGGTTTTTGATAAGGAAATGAATGTAAAGCCCCTTTAATCCTTCCTCTTATGTCAACAAGCAGACACTTAAACCTAACTACTTCCTGCTCAAGAGCAACCTGTCCCTACAGCCTTTTTAACAATTGCTGGTTTACGATTCTCAATCTGAAAAGTTCATCCTCTGTCGAAGCTGCAAGGACTTTCATTGTGTTAGAGTATGTACGAACAGACTCCCTTTTAGGTGTACTTTTCCTCTGTAGTGGTCTTCTCGACAACTGGAAGCATGCAGAGAATTTTAGTACGGAGATGAAAATAACCTTGTGAGTGAGGATCTTGTCCAGTTGGGCTTGAAGTATAGGCATGACTATTTTCTTGAAAATGAAAATATATTGAAAAAGTATAGGCATGAACGTTATCGAGGATATCTCCACAAAAAAATAAAACAAACAAATAAATAAATAAAAATAATGCACATAATTGAGAAAGAAAGACCTTGCAGCTTCCATAGAGGATGAACTTATCAGATTGAGAATAGTAAACCAGCAATTGTTAAAAAGGTTGCAGGGGCAAGTTGCTGTTAAGCAAGAGGTAATGAGGTTGAACTTTCTGCTTGTTGACATTAGAGGAAGGATTAAAGAGGAACTTGGATCATTTCCTTAACAAAAACCCACAAAACATTACCGGTGGCAACCCGCGAAACATGCCTGATGCCCCCCTCTACATTGCTTGAAGCTTATGATATGAACCAGTGCCACCTTCAATACCCTCCTTGATTAGATGATAAAGATGTTGATATATCAACAGGTGGTAGAATATTTCAAAATGAAGGTTCTGTTTCTGTCCTTCCGGGGGCTTCTGATGTTTAGTTATGTATTTATTACGTAAAACTAACATCAATCTAGGAAGCAATGTTTCCCACACAAGTGCAACAAAAACAAAATATCTAACATTCCTTTCACTTGATTATGTCATTCACGCTCAAATTTTTTTTTCATCAGAAACATATTTATTAAATTAAAATCAGTTTAATTACATGGCATACAAGCAAATGACGAGAAATATCGTTGCATGTCGAAATAACAGGATGCATGATAACATAGGGGGCGTCGTTAACAATGTCCACCGTGACAACTGACATGTTGCTCATAAGTCAAGTTCTTTTAGAAGCAGTCAGTCGAATGTCGAAACATGGGTGTGTGTGCCTCTAACAACTTTACGTGTGCCTTTAACATTTAAACGGAAAACAACTCATACTTCCCATGAAAGTCCTCCTAGTGCATAACAACGTATGAACACACGCCTCTAAACCGTTATTTGATGGTTTACGCTTGTTCATTGTGTTGTTATGCAGTCATACACATGATAGCACTAGTCTTTGTCCCCGCTGCAACATGCCTGATTTCACGAAAACTAATATGATCAATGGTTCGCTGACAAGCCACAAAGCTAAGGGGTGGATTTTGTTTGTTGATTTTGTTTTTTCTTGTTTATGATTTTTAAAAATAGAATTCTTTTCGTTTATTTTATTTTAGAGATGGTCAAGTGCGTGGGATAGGAATCTAAAAGTGTGTTCCATGTGTGGCTAGTGTACTTCAAAATGGGAGACTAGCGTACTTCACAAGAAAACTGGAATCAATCCAGTGTAGGAGTGACACGTCTGATATAGTGCTGCTTTTAAATGTTAAGGTAACTATCATGAATGAATCTTTAAATTCAAAAATGATACTACAAAAAATCCAAAATTGATGAATTTAAAATAAGTTTCTGACATTTTCTTTCTCGGTGATTTGCATTGGATAAATTTTTGACACTCATCAGGGTGTTATGTTGCTGGACCATTTATAGATGTGCATCAAAAAACGTGTGCATTATCACCATTCTTTTAAGTATCTCTGTATCATTCTTTTTGTTTGACTTGAAGTACAAACTCGAAGTAACAAGTACAGATCGATTCAACTCCTCTCTTCAGATTTTCTGTCTTTGTTTTATGAGGTAACAACACTTCACTTCCAACTCGGTGCAATCATTGGTTTAGCTTTGTACAAATTATCAATCATTATACTTGAAGTTTACAGTAATTAAGGTTGGTCTTTCAAACTTTTGCAGTGTTTATTAATTCCCCTTAATTCATGGATGATGGAGAGTTAAATTTCTCGAACCAAGTACTCTTAAAGAATATGGAGCATCAATTATTCAGCAGTAGTACAATGGATAGTTTTTTCGATTATATGCTTGATGACACTCATGCGCGTACTCATACCAATACTAATTCCAACCAATCTGAACAAGATATGTCGCAAAATCCCGATTTACCTCACTCACCAAATTATATCCATTTCATCACTCAAAACCCTCCTGTCGAAGAAAAAACCACAAGTGAGGATACAGATGATTCCGTTGACAAAATTTTCAAAAAACGTTCACTTGGTAACAGAGAGTCAGTTCGTAAGTATCGCGAGAGAAAGAAAGCCCGGCAAGCTTCAATGGAGGATGAGCTTATCCGGCTGAGGATCGTGAACCAACAGTTGTTAAAAAGGGTGCAGGGACTAGTTGCTCTTGAGCAAGAGGTTGCAAGATTCAAGTATCTACTTGCAGAAATTAGGGGGAGGATTAAAGGAGAACTTGGATCATTTCCTTATCAAAACCCCGCAACTGGTTTCGGCATCATTCCTCAAAATATGCCCCGGCCTCCTACCTCAGTTGGAACTTATGATGTGTATCAGTGCGATAACCAATACCCTGGATTGAATAGCAATTCAGGATTTACGGAATTTATAGATTTTGGGCAATCAAATGTCAGGTTAACTACAAATTTTAATACTTCGGCTGCTGCCAAGAAGCGAACAGGAAAGAGCTTAAATTGAATATATAGCCAAGTTGAAAAGGTGTTAAATCATCCAAGTGCTTTACTGTCGATGTTATTTCTTAGTTATTTTCAATGTTATGTATATACTTTTGCTTTCTAGATCGTTTCAGAAAAAGAAAAAAAAAGTTATTAAGCTCTCTTTTAATCCATTGGAGGTGAATAAAATGGCTCTTGCCCTCGTCGTGTATTAAGAAAAACTTGTGATTGTCGTCTCTAAGTAGAGCTGCACAAGACCCGGTCAGGAATCGGAAAAATTGAACTGGAACCGAACCAAAACCGGAGTAACCGGTACAGGTACCGGTTCTGAAAGTTGAGAACCGGAATAGGCCGGTACAGGTATTGGTTCTGGGGGGAGTCCCGGCTTGTACCGGACCAAATATCCCGGTAAATTAGAGTAGTTGATATCTTTTAAGATATTACATCCTAGCTGTCCCTCCTAGGTATAGGAATTCCAATCTATCTATCTCTCGCCCATTTCATTTTTATTTTTTTTCTTTCTCTGTCTGAACTCTGAAGAGAAGAGCAGCAGTCTCACTTAGGGTTTAAAATTAGGGCTTCCGATCGTCAAATCTCTTTGTTCATAGGTATCAATCTTCACTCCCCCACAGATTCAAGGTTAGTCCTGGCTTGAATCTCAATTTTGGTTCTCTTTGTTTACATAATTTGGTCATTAGAAATGTTCTTTCCTTGTTTTTCTACTGAATCTTGGGTTCTTGTTTACTGATTTCTCTCTAAAGTGATAGATCTTTTCTGGGTTTCTTATGGTTTCTGTAATTACGTAGTTTGAATGAAAGAATTAACAAGGATGATGAAACCCCAACTGAATTTGAATCCTGTGACTGTGATTGATTAGTTCGTAGAAGTTAACAACGTTAAAATTTTTGAGAATTAGAAATCCTTTAATACAGAATTTTGAATCACATTCTGTTATTTTTTTGGATTAGATGTTTTGAGCTTTTAGAGCAGCTCTATGTACTGTTATACAGAGCTTTTAGGCATGGGTCTTATGCAGCTCTACTTATGTTCATGCCTTAAGTGATTTTGGTAACTACAAGCACCATGTTAATATGTTATACGGAGATATTTGGGATCTTTTATAACTAATCTCTTCATGGTTTCTAAACTAATAAGTTAAGAAACTTCTATGCTCTGCTTGACTGTTTCGAGTTCGACCAAATCCTATTCAGAACATATCCTATGTACTGTTAAATTCTTATAGGATTTTCACCTGTCTCTGGCTGCAAGAGAACATATCTTATGTACTGTTAATGTATGACATAGGATTTTTTTTGAGCAAGAAAAAGAATCCTACATATGCCTGCAAGAGAACATATGTGTTATAATGTGAAGTGAGTTCAGATTGTAAGTGAGTTCATATTATAAGCTAATCGTTTAGACCAAATCCTATGCTCTGCTTGACTGTCTTTTTCTAAACTTATAAGTTATAATGTGAGTTATAGTCTTATAGATGTGTTCTGTACATACCTCCACTGATATGCTGCATATGTTCTCTTGCAGGCCTTTGAGGTGCTAAATGGG